>OY856409.1:1026896983-1027346983 GCA_963693085.1 Alisma plantago-aquatica | reverse complement strand
TTCATATGTGACTAGTTGTCTCACATGCAAGATGGTGAAGGCTGAGCACCAACAATCCAGTGGACTACTTCTATCGATTGAGATTCCAAAGTATAAGTGGGATCTTATCACCATGGATTTTGTGGTGGGTCTTCCCAAGGCAAAGAAAGGTCATGACACAATATGGGTTGTGGTGGACTGCCTAACCAACTCAATGCATTTCCTTGCCTTAATGATTACTATGAGGGTGTCAGACCTAGAGGAACTATATGTTAGAGAAGTAGTTTGTTTGCATGGTGTTCCGAGATCAATTATTTCCAATCGTGAACCTACGCTCACTTCAAAGTTATGGAAACAAGTGAATGAAGAACTCGGGGTAGAGATTGAAATTTAGTAAAACTTATCATCCCTAGACTGATGGATAGTCAGAAAGTACGATTCAAATTTCAGAGGATCTATTGAGAGCATGTGGGCTCGATTGGGGTGGATCATTTTAGCAGTACCTACTTTTAGCTAAGTTTTCCTATAATTACAGTTATCAAGCCAGTACTTGGATGCCCCCATAAGAAGCTCTTTATGGGAGGCCATGTCGGTCACAACTTCATTGGTATGATGTCAGTTAGAGTACCTTATTGATGTCAAAGGAACTACATTTTCATTCTAACAAGGTCACTTTTATCAAGTAGAGGATAAAGAGAGCTTAGGATCTACAAAAGTCATATGCTGATGCAAAGCGGACAAATTTGCATTTCATTATAGGTGATCATGTTTTCCTGAAAATTTGACCCCTCAAAGCTATAACTTAGAACATAGGATAGTTGAGTCCCCTATGTGTGGGTCCTTTTGTATTTATAGAAAGGATTGGTGAAGCCACTTACCTTCTAGATTTACCACCACAATTTAATATGATGTATGATGTGTTCCAGGTGTCCAATCTGAAGTGCCACATAAAGGATCCTAGTAATGTGTTGAACATTGAGCCTATTGAACTCCAAGGTAGATTGACATACCCTGAGTTACCTATGAACATAATAGACTTCAAGGAGAATGAGCTTGGGAATAAAAAGATAGAGATGGTAAAGGTTCTTTGTAAGCACCATGGAGAGGATGAATCCTCATCCTGAACTTTTTGTATGACTAGTTGAATTTTAAGGACAAAATTGTTATAAGAATAAATGATGTTACAATATGGTTTTTCACATATATATACATAATTGAAATACAATTATTTGAATAATAAAAACATAGTAGGAACTTGGTGTGCTTTCTTTTAGAAACATGATTTCTTTTGCAAATTTCCATTTGCTATGGATTTCATGGTATTTACTGATTTCATTAGTTCAATAATGAATATAGGGAAAAAGGATGAAGGAAAATCCAATATTAAGTGAAATATAAAAGATAATGGATAATAATATTGTACTTTTGGAATTATGTAGAATTCTCTAGAAAAGTGGAATTGAAGGTCACTTATGGATAGGTTTTGTTTCCACATGACAAAAGTAATAAAAAAAAGGATATGGAAAAAGTAGAAAGAGAAAAGAATAGATTTGATGCCTTAAATAACAAGATAAAGAAGGATACTTGGAGATTAAGAAATGTATCTTTACATTGGTATTTTGGCCTCAAATCTTACCCAAATTTATATAATGTCTTCAAAAACTTCTTCTCAAAACTTTAGATTAAAAGGGTACATGAAGAGGGAGATATGGAATTTTTGATAATTCCAAAAGTGAGTGGGTTAATGTAAATACACATCAAATGTCACGAAATTCTATTCATACTAGAACTATGTAAAATATTTTGTTTTTTCATGTGCAACACCAATCATTAGATCGAGATCTGATGATCAAGAGGTCATTTCCTAGATCACGATGAACAAGGAAAGTAGGAGCGGTTAAGGATTGATTTCCAGATTAATTTTCTCATAATTCAATGCATGGGCAAGATTGGAAATATCTCCTTGGGCTTCGTGACATCAAGGAGAAACCATCTACCCTAGGTTTTTCCTTTCTTGGAGGGTTATAGAAGGTTTTCCCAAATCACAATTCTAGAAACAACTTTGCCGCCATGGTTGAGTATAAATAGGGGCCTAAGGACCCTCTACAAAATCACAAACTCGCTCCCGAGACTCCGCTCAACCTCACATCTCTTTCACTCCTCTCAATTTCCCTACTAGCCCTATATTTAACCCCTGACATCTCCTTGGACCTCACTAGAGTTCTCTGCCATCATCCTTGTATTTCTAACTATCCCCAGGACAATCTGATCCCTTGGTGAATTCGTCATGGAAAAGTAAAGGTCGTGGCAAACTCTCTCAGTGTGAAGGAGGACATAATCTCTGATTTAACTCCTTGGTTGACTGAATGCTCACAATGAGAGGTTGAATGAGAGGAGGAAGATGACTTGCTGTGAAAAGACCAACTCACCCCTGACTTTTGTTTAGAACCAGTAAGGGTAACCTAGTCTTTTCCCTTCTTTTTCCTCACCTAACAAAGTGAGTCCACGCTAGTGCAGAATGCTAGATGGAGCAAGCCCATTGTCTTAGCCCAGTCGATTTGGGAAGGGTGGGACCCAGGTGCACTGCCTAGGTGGTGGCCTACCATTGGTCAAAATATATTTATCTTCTTAAAATCACAATAAACACTAGGAAGGTCCAATGGTAAAATATAATATATGAAATATGATCAGAAAAATGCAAGGAATGCAATAAAAATAGTTCCAAGACCTAATTGTAAATCTTATTCAAAAAGTACCTAAATTTTCAATCTTTAAAGTGTTTAAAGGATAAAAACCCTAATTTCTTGACTTTAATTATCATATCATGTTTAAATGACTTAAATGGATCAAGTTGGATCTTTTTGGATAAAGAGACACATTTAACTTAATTATGGTTTTATAATGCATAAACATTAAGATTAGGGTTTGTGAGGTGAAAATACATTAAAAGAAAAAATTAGGGTTTGGGAAGCAAAAACCCTAATGAAACCCTAAGTTTACTCCAAAACCCTAACTTGAAACCCAAGTTAGACTTAATAGTAGATTTTAGACAAGTTAGTAGTAATTGGGTGTTTGTACTAATTTTAGGGTGATCGCTTACTTGCTCTCAACCTGCATTTATTGATTGGACTTTGAACACTTCTAAGAAAGGTGTGTGGTTACACCTATGTCTATTATATTTAAATGATTTTTGTGGTTTTTGAGGTTTTCCGAATTGATTGCAAATAACTTATTACTTGTTTATTTAATTCCTGCTACCTATAAAGTATCTATGGATATCATCATATATAACTATAAACTGCTTAAACCTTGTAACAATCTTTGGTGAGTTAAAGAGCATGGGGTGAATGAAGTCATGGGGATGACCAATGATCAAGCCTGGAACAGAAGGCCACCTTAGGCCAAGTCTAGAATGGAAGGCCTATGTATGAACCAAGCCCAAGATTATTTTGTTTAATATGTATGTTAAACAACATGATATGTAACATAATGTAAGTGAATGTTATGTCTAGGTGATTACGGAGAATGTGAAACATAGTGGAAAATATGATGCTCCAATCATATCTTTTTTTGAAATGTAAACACTACTATATAAAATCAAATATAATACTGTCATGTTTTACACTTTCTTCTTTTTTGATATGTGACACAAGATGACTACCTTCCTTTTTTGAAATGTTATATGTCACAAAATATTGATATTATTAAATGCAATAACATTCATTTCTAATTTTTATGGATGGCATTGGAGTCCTTGTTATGTACACAAATTTGATGTCTATTTGTTGAATGCTCAAGGTTTCTACGTGTATTGGTCAGGGATATTACCCCACTAACCACTATTGGTCACCATGCTTTTGTCAAGGGTACAATGGTCAGGGATTAACTTTAATCAAATTGTACAAGTCAGAGATTCACATCTATTAGTCAGGGATTCGGCCTTTGGCTTTAGAAACTTTTACAGTAGTGCCAATCTCTTAGAGAGATTTTCCCATAAAGAGGCTCTCCTTAGAGAGGGCACGCCATTGAGAAAAGAGGATACGGGTGGTGAGGTTAAAACAAGAAAACTCTTATTCAATTTTGTAATCATAATTGTTGTTGTGACTGACACCTATATGCAAATATTTATTTCCCCCACATACTAGTATAACTTGTTATACTGACAATATTTTTATTTCATGGTGTTTTAGGATAAATTGCTATTATTATGTAAGTATGATGAAAAATGGATATCCAAAGAAGTAGGAACCAACAGAAAAGAGATAAAGTAACTCTCGAGGATTTAGATATATATTCTTTATTTCATGTTGCAAACATTAGAAATCCATATCTTGTAACTCTTATGTTGAGAGTTTATCTTTTATGTTGTTACTGAACTCTTTCTATTTAATGAAATTTATTAATTACTTTTAGTTAATTGTCAAACTATTGATCCTTTATTATGATAATGACCCTTGCTCTCTCAGTCCACCTTATTGGGGATAATAGGAGGAGGGGGTCATTACACTTATAGTCTATATTCATTTATGTTTCTTCTATGGTCTTTTTCACTACTTAAAGGTTTCACTCTAGTGATACTTCTACCCTTAGTCTTGGGTTTCTATTTCACATGTAATACCAAAAATCATGTTTGTTAGCTTGATAAAAAATTTTCACACTCATCCTACCATCCTTGGCCAAACATGAAGGCCCTATTCATTCTTGTTTGATTACCTATTAACTACAACATCATATAATTGTTTTCTATTATTTAAGTTAATCATCACTTTATTCATTGATATTTTTCTGAATTCCTTTATCGTCTTCTCCTTAGTGGGCAAAAATATATAATATTTAGCTAATTCTTACCGTTAGTCATGAAAAATTGAAGGTATTTCCATTTTTCTTATCACTTGTAACAACCTGGTTTACACTTTTAATTACATGTAAGTGTGCCTCCACTCTCACATTTCTTGACGCTTCTTACGTAATTGAATGATTTCTCATGTTATTTTCTTTTCCAATCTAACACATCATTCCTATCCATTGTCTTTGATCTAAATTTCTTAGAATTTCATGATTTGATCTTTATTATCAACATATTGATTAAAAATTTATATATATTATTATCTTCACTGAGTTCTTTCTATTGTAACACTATGTTTGTATTAATTATTCACCTATTTCATTTTAGATCCATCCGTCCACCATTTTGAGTTTTCTTATGAGTTCTTTATTATCAACCCGGGTTTCTCCATTTTCCTCTGACATTATTGTGTTGTAGTAATGCACCTATTGACCAAGAATTCGTGTCAAGATTCTTTTCTTATGCTATGAGTCAAAATGTGACATTCAATTATGTATAAATATGTATGATCTAAACAATTGTACCCCCTTTCATCACATTTTTGTGGTCTTTGCATGAGAGTTGTATGATGTATAAGTTGTTCTTATATCAATTATCTTTTTATCTCCTGATGGGTTCCACATGATTGTGGTCCACTTGGTTTGTTCGATAAAGCCCTTTTCCTTGTTGGATGACTTCACCACATCTATTAAATCCATGGATTGTCAATAGCTTCATAGGTTTTGTCTGACGGGATGATACTAGCCCATATATGTAGGTGATCATATATGATTTTTCTCTGACGGAAAATCCCGACCCCTTTCAAATATGGTGATTAAAATTCATGGACCAATTTATATTTGAAGCATCTCCAAAATTCCAGTCCTCCATTTGTTGCTGCTCTTCGTCCTTTTCTTTGTTGTTTGTAAGCA
Organism: Alisma plantago-aquatica; assembly: GCA_963693085.1. Lineage (NCBI taxonomy): Eukaryota > Viridiplantae > Streptophyta > Magnoliopsida > Alismatales > Alismataceae > Alisma > Alisma plantago-aquatica. The sequence goes on along the minus strand of OY856409.1, from coordinate 1,027,341,247 downwards.
ATACAAAACCTATTTTTCCTTCTCTTCGTGCATGGAACTATTCTCCCATTCTCACATCTCTATATTCGCCTTCCATCCTATTCCAATAGTTTCTTGGAAAGGGGCCACTAGTCCACACCAAAAAATATATTACACATTGCTATCTATGTGCGTGTTAGGTTGCATGAGAAAATGTGCAAGTGGGTCTATATGAATCTAGGTGGGAGTAAGTTGGGAGGAATGATAAAAGATACTTTTACATTGCGCATAGGTGTGTGCACACAATATATTAGAGTTTAGCGATTGATGTTTATGTTGTTAATTTTGAATTAAGTCGTTACATGCAACAACGATAGGTGCAATTAAGTTAACAGTTCAGGCCGATCCAGATAAGAAAATGTAGAATAAACCAAAGCAGGAGAACAACGTAAATAAAGTTAGGATCAAACCAGGCCGTTCGTTGAGAAATGAATGTGATATACTTCAAGAAATCAGTGTCTTGCAACTCTTCTGGATAGGTGATGTTCTCCCAGTCTACCCAGTATGAACCCGAAGAAGAACGTCACGTTCATGTTGACGACGAACGTTGTAGACAAAACAGTGCACCACTAGTGCAGCTCAGCAACCACAGGAACCACCGCCCGATAGGTTACACCTTAGAAAGAAGGGAAACGAACTTGCTTCATCCATGAGAGGGTCTCCATGAAGCACTACAGAAGTGACAGTTTTAGAGAGAGACTCCAACTTTAGGATTTGCAAATATGCTCGAACAGCTGACGACTATGTTCGAAAGATCTGATTAACCCTAATTACTGGAGTCCTATTTATAGCCTCACACGCCCCAGTAATCCTATACCTGTTAAGATGCGATCACTTAGTTGCTCTTGTACACATTACAGAAAATTCCATAAAAGAGACACTTTCCAGTTAGGATTAATAAATTTGAATAGGAAAGAATCAATTAATTAAACAAGTAATTAATTACATAGTTGTATCCTAGTGTTAAAAGAAGACAGAAGACATTCTCCACAATCCACAATCCACAATCCACAAGCCTGAGCCTAAGCCCATGCATGTGCTCGGACTGGCCAGGCGTGGTGTGGCGCATGTGTGTGCCCGGGCATGCATGTGTGTTGTGGTCACCACCCCCACCAAGGAGGTGAGCATACCCTTCTCCTAGGACCCCTTGGACACTAGTGCCCCATGTCATCCTACATATGAGGACCACAAAAGTTCTAGGAGTGAGCCATATGGGATAAAACTTCTTTGCCATTTGCACTAGAGATAAAACTACTTTTCTCACATGTAGTAGCTGCACTACATTGGGCTTAACCCATGCTATATACATGGTTGTTGCAGACATATATCTAACAATCCCCCACAAAGTCCAATGTGTAGTGTGCTCTACCATTCAGTCATCCATTATGTGCTTTCAGCAAATACCTATCAGTTTGAATCTACTTGCGTTATCTGACTTTGACCCCCATAGGAACTAGGTGAACAAAAATCTTGAACCTGAACTTTGGGTACACGAGTATAGGTTGGTAACAACACAATAAAGACATGGAAGAAAAGAAAACAATGCATTAAGGCCATGCATACAAAATTTTATGTCATGATTGATAATAGAGAACAACCCAATTCTCCCGTTGTGGCCTACACAACATCAATCATTTAGTTGGAGTCTCCAAAGATGTACTACTAACATCCTATCCTAAGACTTGACACTAGTCAAAGACTAATCTAATACTAACTTGTAGTCATGACACTAATAGTTTTCCCAGGGGATAGACATACAGATGCATGAAGCATCAAAGTAAATAAGTAGTGTCATCCAATTCACCGGGTAGCTTGTTAATACAACATTGAACCCAATTTGTGGGATCTCCACTCTATTGGGTTGGGTTGCTACTTCCTGTGAATAATGAGGGGTTTCAGTCCCATCCCCAACCTGGATTTTTTCACAAAAGCTAGGGTAAGACCTTTAATGTAATGATCAGATGTATTTTCTTTGGTACCTACATAGTCCATAGCCAAGACCCCATTAGACACAAACGATGTGTCTACGCTATTTTTTATTGTACTTGTGACTCTTTATCTTGGCAATAGTTGTAGCGTTGTCACAGTAAACTGAAATTGCAGGAAGAGGCTTCTTTACCATAGGTAAACTAGACATAAGTCCATGTAGCCATTTAGCTTTCAATCTAGTTTCATCTAAGGCACACAACTCTACCTCAAAAGTAGACCGAGACAATATGTTATGCTCCTTAGACCTCCAGGAAATAGCTCCTCCTCCCAACATGAATACATATCCTGAGACACCATTAATCCCAGAGTTGATGGCAATCTAGCTTGCATCACTATATCCTTCGACTACAGAAGGATACTTGCCATAATGCAGTCCAAGGGAACAATTCCCTTGATATACCTCAAAACTCTGTCAAGAGCTTCCCAATGGGTCTAGTTAGGACAACGGGTGTATCTACTTAACTTACACATGGCAAACACAATGTCTGGATGTGTGCAGTTCATAAGATACATCAAACTTCTGATAATCTAAGAGTATCGTAATTGAGACATTGGAACCCTAATCTCATTCTTGAACAAGGCCTTAGATGAATCATATGGAGTCTTAACCAGTATATGTGATGTGTACTCAAACCTCTCCCGTATCTTCTCAACACAGTGAGACTGAGAGAGAGTTATACCATCAGTAGACATTATGATTTTAAGCCCTAAAATCACATCGATGACACCCACATCTTTCATCTCAAACTTTCTCCACAAGAATGTCTTTGTCTCATTTACAACTTTCATATCGGTACCAAAAAGTAGGATATCATCGACATATAACCATAATAAAATTAATCCATCATTGATGATTTTATAGTAGAGACACTTATCAAATTCATTAGAAACAAAGTCAAATGATGATATCCCAGAATCAAACTTCTCATGCCATTGCTTAGGGGCTTGTTTCAAGCCATATAATGACTTAACAAGTTTACACACTTTGGACTCATTCCCACGACCCAAAAATCCCTCAGGTTGTTCCATATATATCTCTTCCTGAAGATCACCGTGTAAGAACACGGTCTTCACATCCATCTGATGGATACAGAGATTATAAATGGAAGCCAATGTTATAAGCACTCGGACTATGGTCATATGGGAAACATGAGTATATGTATCAAAATAACTTATTCCTTCCCTCTTTGTGTAACCATTAGCAACTAACATAGCCGTATACTTATTGATTGTCCCGTCTGCATTAAGTTTCTTCTTGAAGATCCATTTGCAACCAACTGTAGAACAACCAGGAGGCAAATCCACCAATCCCCAAGTTCCATTTGAGAGAAATGATTGGATTTTAGCATTAACAACTTCTTTACAAAACTTAGATTCTAGAGAGTCTATATCTTGTTTGAAAGTTACAAGATCATCATCAACATTGTAAGCGAGAAACTCACTTCCAAAGTACTTTGATATCCAAGACCGTTTACTTCTCCTTGGTTCAATTATTTCTTCAGAATCATCAGATTCAGAAATAGCTTGTTCTGAGTCGCCCCCCACATTTGTCATCCTTTCCATGTGATTGGGAATGGAACTTGTGGTGAATGAATCCTCTTGAGATACTTCATTGGGCACACCATATTTCATGACAAAAACATCCTCAAAGAATGTAGCATCACGTAATTACACAATTGTATTGACCTCAACGCCTGAGATATCAGATTTTACAATAAAAAATATATAGGAATAACTTGTTTCTACATACCCCAAGAATATAGCATCAACCGTTTTTTGTCCCAATTTCTTCCTTTTGTGTTCAGGGACAAGTACCTTAGCAAGGCACCCCCACACTTAAAGGTATTTGAGACTCAGTTTTCTTCCTCTCCATAACTCAAATTGATTACTCTCTATATGTTTGTGGGGAACTCTATTCAAAATATGGCATGATGTATTCAAAGCTTCCCCCCACATGAAGTTGGGTAGACCACCATATCTATAAGGGTTCGGTTTTTACGTTCAACTATCCCATTAGATTGTGGTGAATACAGAGATATAACCTCATGAACTATACCATGTAATTGGAAAAATTCTAAAACAAATTCAAAGAATACTCTCCTCCCCTATCAGACATTAATCGTTTAAGTACTTTTCCGCTTTGAGTTTCAACTTTTTTCTTATCAATTTTAAATTTATCCAATGCCTCGTCTTTACTTCTAAGCAAAAAGACATAAAAATATCTACAAGTATCATCAGTAAAAGTTAAAAAGTAACATTTTTATTCCTTGTAGCAATACTATTAAATTCACAAATATTTGTATGCACGAAATCCAATATTTTCAAATTCCTATTCACAGAATGAAAAGGTTTCCTAGGTAATTTAGGTTGCACACATATTTCACATTTATTATTGCTAATATCAGATTTAGGGATTAAATTCAGATTCATCATGTGTTTCATTGAGAGAACATTCACATGTCCCAAACGTGCATGCCAAACATTAGATGATACAAGATTCACACATAAAGAACTATTGTCATTCAAATTTAAAAAGGAATTTGAAACATGTTCTATAAGAATCTTAAACAAGTTCTCCATATCACAAAGATATCCCTTGCCAAAGAATAAAGAATCTCGAAGGCGAGTAATAATAGCTTTATTACATTTGTAATCTATTCTAAAACCATCTCTAACTAAATTTGTGCGACTAAGAATATTGAGTCGTATTGATGGAACATGTCTGATTCAATGAGTGTCAGAACCTTTCCTGAAGAAAACTTCAAGTTCACCCATCCTTCGCCTTTGACTTCTATAATGTTGAAATAGCCCAATGTCATGGATTGACCTTTAGAGTCCTGATAAGACACAAATAGAGACTTGTCAGTACACACATGCACATTATCCCCACTATCTATAATCCAATATAGTGGTTCAAAAATAGAAAGAACTTCAGGTTTTATAGAAAAATACCCATCATTGAGGTTCAAGAATGCAATCATCATGTTGACCATAGCCTCCTCAGCTGCAGATGTGGAAGCTTTCTTAGCCTTCTTTGAAGGACAATCCTTGTTCCAGTGGCCAACTTGTCCACAAGTCCAACAAGGTTTGTTCTTCAGTTTCTTTCGGATCTTGACCTTAGGTTTAAGTAAATTCTTAGATTTCTTATCCTTGTTCTTAGTAGTAGTAAAATTAACAATCACATTTACACCAGTTGGTACTTTGATAGTCTTCTCTTTCATATGCTCTTCCTGAATGTTGATATCCATCATGAGATCATTCATTGACATGTCTCCTTTGTGGTGCTTAAGAGTCATGCCAAATGACTCCCAAGATTTTGGGAATTTCTCAAAGATTGACATAGCAATAAATTTTTCAGGAAGTAACATGCCCGCATCAGTGAGCTCTTACACCAAGAGTTGAAAATTGTGTGTTTGATCAGATATAAATTTACCCTTAGACATATGAAACTTAAAAAATTTTACAACACAATATTTTTCAGTTCCCTAATTCTCAGTATTATATTTCTTTTCTAGTACTTTCCACAGAACCTTAGATGTATTAACAAGTAGCTTAGAGTATGAGTCATATAGTTTGTTATTTAATGCAAACAAAATCAAGCCTCGACACGTCTTGTCACCCTTTTTGCAGGTTGCAATTATATTAGCATGATCAGGAATAGTTTCATTTATTTTGGGTTCGTCTTCTTCTAAATATTGATCAAATCCTACCATGTTAAGCCAAATTTGCATCCTATAATGCCAACGAGCAAAATAAGTTCTAGTAAATTTTTCAGGCATACTAGACGTATCAATTTTTATGCCAGAACCAACCATAGTTAACTAACGACATATAATGATTTCTTTAAGATTGTTGTTAATTTTGATATAAATCATTACATGCAACAGTGACATGTGCAATTAAGTTAACAGTTTAGGCCGATCCAGATAAGAAAATGTAGAATAAACCAATGCAGCAAAACAAATTAAATAAAGTTAGGATCAAACCAAGTCGTTCGTTGAGAAACGAACGTGATATACTTAAAGAAATATGTTCCTTGCAACCCTTCTGGATAGGGGATGTTCTCCCAGTCGACCCAGCACAAACCTGAAGAAGAACGTCATGTTCGTATTGATGATGAATGTTGCAGATGAAATAGCACACCACCAGTACAACTCAGCAACTGTAGGAACCACCGCCTGACAGGTTGTGCCTTAGAAGGAAAGGAAACAAACTTGCTTCGTCTAGGACATGGTCTCCCCGAAGCACCATGGAAGCGACAGTGGCAGGGAGAGACTCCGGCTTTAGGGTTTGCAAACACGCTTGAACGGTTTATGGTTGTGTTCAAAAGATGTGCTTAACCCTAATAAGTGAAGGCCTATTTATAGCCGTACATGCTCGAGTAATCCTATTCATGTTAAGACGCGACCACTCGGTTGCTCTTGTACACAATGAGGATAATTCTGCAAAAGAGATACTTTCCAGTTAGGATTTATAAATCTGAATAGGAAAGAAAAATTAATTAAATGAGTAATTAATTATGTATTTGTATCCTAGTGCAAAAATAAGACAGAAGACATTATCAATAATTAACAATCCACAAGCCTGAGCCTGAGCCCGAGCTTGAGCGCGGACTCGGTAGGCCAGGCGACGTCTGGCGTGGCGTACGCACGTGCGTGCGTGTGTGTTGTGGTCACCACCCCCACCAAGGAGGTGAGCATACCCTCCTCCTAGGACCCCTTGGACACTAGTGCCCCATGTGATCCTACATATGAGGACCACAAAAGTTCAAGGAGTGAGCAATATGGGATAAAACTTCTTTGCCATTTGTACTAGAGACAAAACTACTTTTCTCACATGTACTAGCTGCACTACATTGAGCTTAACCCATGCTATATACATGGCTTATACAGTCATACATCAGGCAATCTCCCACAAAGTCCAATGTGTAGTGTGCTCTACCATTCAGTCCTCCATACTGTGCTTTTAGCAGATACCTTTCTATTTGAATCTACCTGAGTTATCCAACTGTTACCCCCGCTGTAACATCCCTGACCTGAGTTATGCTTTAACCCTAGATGTTTTGTTTAATAAAGTTAATTATGTGCTTTCTCTTATCTTTAGAAAAGTAATTAAGGTTCAAGAGGAACTTATGTTTCAATTTTAATCCTTTTTGAATGATGTCAAAAACAATGTTTTGTCTGTGTTGGACTAATGTGCAAATTACCCAAGTTGAGGGGTTAACTTGCAAATGTTACATGATAAATGTTCATCAAGTGTTGAAGCATCATAAGAATAATAATGATGCAGAGGTATGGCTTGTGGCAGCCAGAGCACCAAGAAAGAGCTTGTTAAGCTATGTTTGTGCATTAAAACCTAGTTTTGGTGTAATGTGCAATTTACCCAAAACCTAGGGTTTAATATGCAAAATACCACTTATGAGAATCCCTAATGTTTCAAAATTAGAGGGGCGTCTCATTTGGAATATCTTTGGAGGAGAGAGAATCTTGATATTAAAATAATCAAGATTTAAGCATAATTGAAAACCTAATTCAATTTAATGCAAAAATAAATATATTAATTGAATTGCCCTTCAACCAAAAATGTGATGGTTGAAATTTCAATGAGTATGGACGTCTGTGTGCCTTGTAAAGGCAACAAAATATCTAAAGTGAGTGGAGATCCCACTCACATTAGTTAAAGAAAAAAAAGTAATATCCACTCAATTTCGGATATTATTATATTGATTAAGGTGCTTAAATTGTTTTCTTTTAATTAATGGATAATGAAGAGGAATTACAATGTGGGGGATATGGCTTCGTATTCAATGGATTGAGGGGAGTATGTGGCACCAATTTTGGGAGTTGAAGGAATTAATTATCACTTTCTCTCTCATGAAATTCCTTTACATATATCCCATTTTTCACCCACATGAAAGACTCTTTTTGACCCTTCTTTCTTTCCTTGCTTTGGCCATGCACAAGGGAGCTTAGGAGCAATAGGAGGAGGTGCCCCAACCTATAGCCATTCATTTCACTCAAAGACTTGAGAATGGAACTTGGATAGTTGAGAGAGCTTCATTCACCATTGAAGACGTGGAGCTTGAAGCTTGGATTCAATTTTAAAGGCGGGTTATATAACTTGAACCCTTAAATGTCATTATTGCTTGCAATTTATCCATCATATGTTGAACCTTTATTCTTTCTCGATTTCCATTTGAGTAGTTGTTGAAATCGCCATAAGAATCACAATTGATTTTGAAGGTTTGCAGCTTGAAGATGATGATGTCATCTTAAGCACACACCTCAACAAAGGAATGGGCAAACAGTTTTCAAAACTGATTGAGTTTATTCGGTTTCAAAACCGATTGAGTTGATTCGGTATCAAAACTGAATGGGTGATTGAACCCAAGAATGAATGGGTAATTGAGTTCAAGACGGAATGGGTAATTGAACCCAAGACCGAATGGGTAATTTACTTCAAAACCGAATGGGTAATTGAGTTCAAGATTGAATGGGTAATTGACTTCAAGATTGAATGGATAATTGAATTCAAGATCGAATGGATAATTGAGTTCAAATCTGAATGGGTAATGGATCTCAATATCGAATGGGTAAATTGAACTTCAAAACCATTTGGGGTTAATTGCTAATGTGAATGATGAAGATCCAATGGCTTAAATTGATTTAATTATAATGGATTCCAGAATGGATGATCCATTGATTACAAACCCTAATCGATTGATTGAAGAAATCCTAATTGAATTGGATCAATTTCTTGGTTGATGGTCCAAACAATCTCAAGACCATTTGGAGTTCAAGGGCTGTGAAGGATGGTTGGAGGTACAAGGGCTATAATTTGATGTACCTTCAATGGTCCCAATGTTGGATAGTTTAATGAGTGCAAACCCTAAAATCAATTGATTGTTTGGAGGAAACCCTAATTGGTCCATTCGATTTCAATGTGGTTTGGACCAAACGGTCTTGAGACCATTTGAGTCCAAACGGTCTTGATCCCGTTTGAGTCCAAACGGTCTTGAGAACGTTTGGGATCAAATGGTCTTCAGACCATTTGGAGAGAAACGATCTCAAACCATTTGATGTTTATTCGGTTTCAATGATGATGAGTTTCTTATTCAGTTTCAAACCATTTGGAGATAATTATATTTAATTCAAACGATCTCAAATCGTTTAGGGACTTTAAGACCAAGACCGTTTGATGGTCTAACAGTCTTAACACCAATTGAAGGTGTGGATCAGGACCGTTTGAAGGATAAAAGAACTTTAAGACCGATTGAAGGACAATATACTTCAAGATTGTTTAAAGGTCTAATACACCAAGACCGTTTGAAGGTCTAATTGACTTAAACCTTGTAAGTACTATTAAACCCCATGTTTGTTAGTGATGTATATCAAAGATAATTACAATGGTTGTACCTTTAGGGTACTAGGATGATTAGTATCCTTAGAGGGGTTAACCTTTAATGCTTATGAAAGCAATACCTTAATACACTATGTTAACCCTAAATGTATGCAGTTGAATGAAGGGTTGACCTAATCTAATTGAGTTTGAAGTAATTAACATCCTAGAGAGGATGAGAGAGAGAGAGGAATCCATACATGTATGATAATCATGTAGTGGTTAAGCCTCAACACTTTCAACATGAGTAAAATATGTAGTTAGGGTATGATCCTTGATAAAGAGATCATGAAACCCTAATTGAGAAGGTTGATGATCCATAGCCCTAATTTAGGGAAATGTTGTGTAACCCTAATCTTGGGTAATGATGTAACCCTATTCTAGAGTAATGATATGAGAAATCCCAATTCAGGGTAACATAATGAAAAACCCTAATTAAAGAGGATGCTTCATGAAACCCTAAATTCGAGTAAAGTTACACGAAACCCTAATTTGGGGAAAAGTTATAAGGAATCTTAATTCAAGATAATGATGTGTGAAACTGTTACAACCCCAATTTTTGGGTTCAATTGGTGAGAAATGCAATTTCTCATATTAAGGATAATTGAAAAAAGAATGGTATAATTTGTTTTGAATACATGGGTTTTGTTTACAATAGCCTCTATGTCTGTGTTGTGGGCTTTATTGGCTATTGGGCCCAAATAACAAAGAAAATTCAATTAGTAATGAATAATTGAATATTTGAGAAAAGAATAATGTGGAAACCTCTAAAAAGCAAATCCAAAGAGGATTTCGTGCCTCTTGGGTTCCTTGGGTACCAAGGAGACCAAGGTTGCAAAAAGAAAGCAATAAGAAAAGAAAATATTAATTAAGTATTTCTTTATTAAGAAATAAATTGAAAACAATGATAAAATGTGGAAAATGAGTGGAAAGAGGCATAAATAAGATTTCTTGGGGAAATTTCGTATCCATGAGGTTGCTAATATTAAAAGGAATGTCAATGAGGAAAATAAAAGAGAAATAAAGAGAAATCCTCAAAAAGAGATATTTTAATGAGAAATAAACAAGATAATGTGAAATAATGAATAAAGATGCATCTAGAAGGATAATAAGTATCCAATGAAAAGAATTTCGAAATAATGGAGTGTCTTGGGATCCAAGGAGTCCCAATAAAGAGGAAAGAAAGAGAGAATGCCAAAATTGCAAAATAAAAGGATAATAGAATACATAATTAATGGAATTATGTGGTTTTATTAAAAAGGAGTATTTCCTACTTAAGGAAAATGTATTTTCGTGGCCAATGAATTAAAAAGCAAAACTAAAGGAAATAAAGGAAAGGAATTTCAAAATCCTAATAGATAAAGGAAAAGGGGATATTAAAGAAATAATGAAGAGAGAGAGAGAGATGATTTGCTTCTTAACTAAGGAGAATTGTTTTCCTTTTTGAGAAGGACTTGTTTCCCTCTTAAGTGAGGTCTTGGGGCGTGGTTACCCTCCCCTATATGAGGGGAAGGGCCTTTGGCTGAGTTGAAGATAAACCCAAGAAACCTTTTCTCTTCTCCTTCTCCTTCTTCTTTCTAAACCCTAGACCTTGTTAGTCGATCCGCTTTCTTTCCCTCACATTCAAGATGTGCGTAAGAGGGCATAAGGGTCGTCGAAGGAGGGGCGTGAAACATACCCAGAACCCCTCCTGGGGTGGCAAACCATGTGGAACCAGAGGTACCCATAGGGACGCAACTCCTTCACCTTCACGAAGAAGCAGGTTCGTGCATGGGGTTTTCATCGACTTCAGAACCTAGAATGATCACGTATAGCTTCCTGCAAGTCTCCTTTACCTAAACTGCAGGTGAAGGTGCTTAGAGAAGGGTCTCCCATGGGTCTGAATGTCCTCCTTCCTCTGTACAGACCAGCGGGCGTGGAAATCGGACCCAAGCCACCTTTGATCTCCAGTCATTGACCTGATGCTCTCCTCAACTCCGGCGAGGAGGGAGCGGCCCTTCTAGACCCTGTGTGGGGCTCGGGAGGACGAGAGCAACCTAAGCTGGAAGCGGAACGGCGGCCATCGTCACAGCATCCGCCGCGGAGCCCTGCATTGCGAGGTAGGGGATAATAGAGTCAAAAGACACGTATGCCCCTGACGCGTGTACACAAAGGGAGGGGCATGGTGGTCTTTTACCCCTTGCAAAGTCGGCCGATTAAAAGAACTAGTTTTGCTGACGTGTCAAGCCATCATTGGCTGAAAGGTATATTTCCTTACAAAATTCATAACTAATTACTGGTAGCTCGGTTTTGGATAAGTTATATATGAATTTTGATCAGGAGAACTCAAGGAATGCAATAAAAATATAAGTGAAGCCTGATTCTGATTACAATTCAAAAAGTGTATAAAGTTATCATCTTTAATGGTTTAATTAATGAAAACCCCTTAGAACTGATGATAGTTGAATATAATGATGTTCTCTGATTATTTTGAGCAAATATTAATTTTATGACAATGAAATGGATTATTTATATCTAAAAGAATGATCTTTGTACATAATTATCTTAGTTAAGGGTTTCATATACCTAAGTTTGCATTAATGGGCTTAGAAACCCTAATTTAGGAGAATATGTCTTTTAATGGTTTTAATTGTGCAAATCCATGTATAAGATAGAGTTATGTTGTTCTAAATCCAATTTGAGTATAAAAGACTATTAATGTGGATAAATTGGGTTTTCTAGTGTATTTAATGATAAGTTAGGGTTTGCTAACATAAACGATGACAATTGTAGTAATTAGGATTCCTTTGAGAATCAAACTATAATTCTTTGTTGAGTTGTCAATTCAAAGAAGCCTAAACATAATAATTGACCTTAATGATCTTGACACGACTTAAAGGGAAAAGATGGTAGTTTTAGTATAAAAGCAATAGATTAGACTTAATTGACTTTCGATTATGCTTATGACGTTGAAAGTAGGGTTTGTGGACTAATAGAGCATTACAAGTGGTTAATGCATAATGAAGGCTAAAACCCTAATAAAACCCTAAAGTCAACCTAGAAATCATAAGGTGGAATCCAAGTCAATCCTGAGAATATTTTGAATAAAATAATGAGACTTGGATGTTATGCATTATTTTCAGGATATTGTTGACTGCTTGTTTGATTGTATTGAAAATTAATGATTGGACATCAAGTTGCTCTGGCTCAGGTATGTGGTTACACTTATGAATAATCTCTCTAGTTTCATGGCGATTCTCAAAGTTTTAATCGGTTGCTTGAAAATAACTGTTGGATGTTTATTTATTTCATGCAACTATAAAGTGACTATGATTATCACTATAAATGTGCGTATATAACTGACTAGATCCGGGTCCACCTCTATTGCTTAATGGGTTGACCTAGTAAATGGCTACCAATGGGGTAGGCCCATCAGGTCATTGGATGACTTAGTAAATGGCTACGAATGGGGTAGGTCCATCAAGTCACATTGAGTTAGAGATTGGACTACCTATGGGTAGTGCCATGCGACTCAACCCTAGATATTGATCTACCTATTAGGTAGGATCATGCGGGGTCTAGTAAGGATCCACCTAGAGAGAGGTGGGATCTTAGTCCACTGCAGGGACAGCACAGAAATAGGGGATAGGAAAGGATTGAGTAGTATGGTTTAAATCGTAATCTTGCATGTTAAATGATAATTGGATGATTACTTTGTTATTGTAGTTGCATGATTGTTGTTTCCCCCACATATCGGCTTCTTGCTGATCGACGTTTTGTTTGTCGACGTTTTAGGTACAATGAAAAGAACAAACAGTAAAGTGGCATATGTGGAATTAAATGAGAAGTAACGTGCACAGAAGGATTAGTTAGTTTAGCGTCTTCATGGATAGAAGTTTAGAAATCCCAGTTTTTCCAAGGTCAGAAAAGTTTTACTTTATACTAGTTTTCAGTTTAGTTGGTAAAGTTTATTAATTATTATTGATTATTTGTCGAACCTTTGATCCTGTTAATTGAATAACGGCTCTGACCTTCGGGTCTCCCTTAATTGGGGGTTATCGGGAGGCGGGGTCATTACAGAAACCCTAATTAAGGGTGATGTCATGTGAAACCCTAATTAAGGGTGATGTCATGTGAAACCCTAATGTAGTGATGTGCTGTGAAACTCTACTCCAGGGTGATGCTATGTAATGCTATATGAAATCCTACCCTATTATAGGGTGAAGGTATGTGAAATCCTAATTTTTGGATTATAGTGCATGGAACCCTTATGTTGGGTAATATGATGATAAACCATAACCCTAATTTTGGGTAATGGGATGAGTATCCCTAATTGACATGAATTTGGGAAACCCTAACCCTAATGAGTGAATAGTTATGTTACCATTACATTGCATAGTGCTGATATGTAATTGATATCACTGTTATCATGTGTACTAATCATGCAGGTATCATGAGACGTAGAACATAGCCAGGTATGAGCTATGATGTTTTATTATTGAAATTGTTTTATGGGCCTTGTGAGCCATAACATGCTTTATTGCCTAGTAATAGGTAACAAGAAATTAAATGGGCTTTGAGCACCATGTGAGATGCTTATGTAGTAAGTTTCATGTTTACCTTGGTCAAATGACCTGAAGGTATTAGTTACCTGATAAGTGGTAACAAGTGTTCTTTGATTAACTAAGGGTTTTGAATAACCATATTCTATAATCATGATGATGAGATGTTAAGGGATGAGAATGCCCCTGATGTGACAAGGGATTGAGATCCCAATGTTTTATAAAGCTTTAAAAAGTACTTGATGGAAGTATTACTCATTCTTTGTAGCATTTCTTATAATAATTTATGTTTGAAAACTTGACTGATGCTAAAAGAATATAGTATTGTACTTAATTAATCAAGTGAAATCTTATCATGTAGAGCCCTGGCCATAGATCCATTATCGTCAGTAGTTTGGTGATGGTGAAACAGGTTTTCCTATGGGATCTCCTAGAGGGCATATTGTTGAGTATGTGGGAGTTATGGGCACGAATATCCTTACGCTCTAATGGAGGAATTGATGTGAGATAAACATTAAATCTCTCAATCCTTCATTATATATGCCAGGATGGATGTATCACTAATCTCCCGATATCGGGATGGATGTTTCATGAATCTCCCGATAATGTTAATGCCGGATCGATGTGAGATAAACATGAAATCTCTCGATTACGAAGAGAGTACAGTTGCCACTGTAACTCTATAGTGAAGTTGCCAGTATACCCTGGAAAGCTATTAAGCAGAGACACAAGATGTCCTGCATTTTTGTCCTCACACTGACTGAGGAGGATGAGGTCATGGGAATCTGGCTCTTCCTTTACCTATGTATGGTACCGATTTCGATTTCACAATGGTCGGTTCGAGTATGAGCGGTATACCTCATCTCCTCAGGGCTTAAGTATGATTGTAAAATGTAATCAGCTGTGTAGCATATTTTCTTAAGGTTGAAATACGAGAATCACTGGTTGATGTTACTTTGCTTAGCATATCTTAGACAGATAAATGCTATATATGTTCTTCAATTCCTTATTGGATAAGTAACATGATGCTTTATCAAGTTATAGATAAAATGCTTGGAATAAGAATATTATCATAATCTATTTAGATGTTGATTTATCTACTATTAAAAATATATGATTCCTCTGCTCAGTTTTATTCTATTAAACTGTAATAATAATATTTATAGAGGAGAGTTGTATCTCTCGTTGGGACAATTTTCAATTGTCTCACCCCTGTGGGATCCAACTTTTTAGGTAGACGTAGAAGAAGAAGCAGAAATCCTATAGTAGGGGAAGAATAGTAGAAGCAACAGCAACAACAGGGACAACAGTGACATTCCAGGTGCAGGCACTGGCTGTCGTATTTTGTATAGAGAGTCCTATGTGTCGTCTCTGTACTCTCAAGTCCTCAGAGTTAGTAGTTAGTACTTTTAATGAATCGATCTAATATTTTGGCTTGATGCGTCAAGTTTCTTATGTTGTCTATGTATAGTTTTATCAAGGCAGTTGATGCTTGTAATCCTCGAGAAGAAACAGTACATGATATGTACTTATGAACCATGATGTAAATAAAGTACATTGGTTCTTTATAAAAGAGTTTTCCTATGTTTGGATCTTTTTTAAAATATTTTTACTTTTTAGTGATTTTTAGTAATTACGTTGTTAATAATCGCTTCTGCTCAGTCAATGATGTTTTGTTTGAATGGAGCATCACAATTTAGTGGTATCAGAGCTCTAGGTTTGTTGAGTCTACAGAGACATAGGATTAAGGTTGTTGAGTCTATTCTAGTGTCTTCTAGTAATCTAATAGTGTCTTCTGCTCATATAGGAGGAGAAGAAGAACTTAAAGATGTCTGCATCACACGAAGAACATGCTGCTGAGAGCAGCATTGTTGCACTAGGAAGAGGTGCAAGGGACCAAAATAGGGAGGAACCAGAACCTGAACATCCCCAACTTAACCAAGCTGCACTGGAAAACCCAGCCTTCCATGAACTATTTGGGCAGTTCATGGCAACTATGACGCATATGGCAGATAGGATGCCACCACCTTCACCTAGGGCACCAGTCCATAATGAAGGATAGGGAGCTGAAAAGACTTTTGAATGACTTCACCGGGTTGGAGCCATGGAATATGTTGGTACAGCTGACCCAGCAGATGCAGATAGGTGGCTGACTGAGCTGGAGAAGGCCTTCAGAATCCTTAATATCCCAGAAGCTGAGAAGGTTAGACATGCAGTGTACCTTCTTAAAGGGAGTGCTGGCCATTGGTGGACAATAGAAGAGGGTAAGAGGCCAGGTGTTGAGATCGGATGGGAAGTATTCCGACGAGATCTCGTTAGTAGATATTTCCCCAAGATGTTTCTAGATGAGTAGATCTCTCAATTTGAGAGGTTAAAGAAAGGATCAATGAACATTAGTGAGTATGAAGCTAAGTTCATGGAGCTTTTGCAGTTCTGTCCGCATATGGAAGCTACAGATGATGAAAGAATTTGGCATTTTGAGAAGGGGTTGAACGCTGGATTGACCACTCTTGTGTCTACTTTAGAGAACAGGGAGAGGTTCGCCACCTTTATGGAGTCTGTGAGATGGATAGAAAGGTCGGTGATTGAGAAGTGTCAGACTAAGAGTAAGAAGGTGTATACTCAGTTTCAAGGATAGAGGTTCGGAAGTTTCAAGAGACTGATATTTTCTACACCAATAGCACCACCAAGGTTCAATACCCAGACACAATGGATGTCAAGTAGGGGTAGAGGTCATACTTTACCGCCAGAGGGAGCCCACATCTTGGCATCAGTGTCAATAACATGACCACCCAAGCCATAGAAGGATACCAGAGGTTGTTTTATATGCGGAAAAATGGGGCATTTGATGAAAGATTGTCGAGTTAGGGATGCAAGTGTGACTCAACCTCAGAGGCAGAGTCAGCAAGGCTCTCAGAGGCAATAATTTTCAAGTAGTGCTAGAGGATGTGGACAAGCATCCCAAGCTGGTTCGTCAGCACCAAACAATCGAACACAGGGTCAACAGCAAGCAACGACGAGATTCTATGTGATGAATCAACCCAAAGCAGTAGTCAACCCTCGAGTTGTGACAGGTCAGATGGAACTATTTCATTCTGATATGTCTTCATCCTGCTTCGTATCTGTTTTAATTGATCTGGGTGCTACGCATTCCTTTATCACTCGAAGATTGATTCATGACTGTCAGTCATAGAGCAGATAGTCTGTTATTAGAAACCCCTTTGTTGGGATCTACAGTGTTGTGGGAGGTGTGTTCTCCCTACATTCTTTCCTTTTCTGAACATTGCATTCAGGTGGATCTTATACCACTTGAGATGTATGGGTTTGATATAATTCTTGGGATGGACACCCTAGAAAAGTATAAAGTTGTCTTGGATTGTGATTCCAAGCAAGTTGTGTTCATAGATGATGGTGATACATGGATCTTTTAGGGAGATAGAAAGATTCTTCCAACTTGTCTTGTGTCAGCTATGGTAGCTGAGAAGCTGATGAGATAGGGATGCTTTGCATTCTTGGCACATGTGGCAGACACCATAATGGAGAGTCCTAATCTTTATGAAGTTTTGATAGTTAGGGAGTTTGAAGATGTGTTCCTTGAGGAACTTCAAGGTGTTCCTCCACCCCGAGAGATTGATTTTGAGATTAATCTAATCCTAGGAACACAACCAATAGCACAAATACCGTATAGAATGGCACCTGTGGAGATGGCAGAGCTCAAGAAACAGCTGCAGGAGTTGCTTGAGAAAGGTTTTATCCAACCGAGTACTTCACCATGGGGTGCTCCGATTCTCTTAGTTAAGAAGAAGGACGGATCGATGCAGTTATGCATTGATTGCAGACAGTTGAATAAAGTAACCATAAAGAACAAGTATCCTCTGCCAAGGATCAATGACTTGTTTGATTAGTTGTGTGGTGCAACTATCTTATCTAAGATAGATTAGAGGTTGGGATATCATCAGTTGTGTATCAAGGAGAGTGACATACTTAACTCTACTTTTAGGACAAGGTATGGTCACTATGAGTTCATAGTTATGTCATTTGGACTAACTAATGCAATAGATGCATTCATGGAACTCATGAATAGAATCTTTCGACCTTTTCTTGATCAGTTCATAGTAGTCTTTATAGATGACATCTTGATATACAGTAGAGATGCTCAACAGCATGAGAAGCATCTCCGTCAGGCTTTAACTTTGCTAAGAGAGCATAAGCTGTATGCTAAGTTTAGCAGATGTGAGTTCTGGTTACCAGAAGTTTCTTTTCTAGGACATGTAATATCCACCTCAAGTATCCGTGTTGATCCTAAGAAGGTGGAATCTGTCCTGCAATGGGAACAACCAAAGACACCGATGGAGATACACAATTTCCTAGGATTGGCAGGATATTATAGGAGGTTCATTAAGAACATCAGTTCTATAGCTTTACCCCTAACCAAGTTGACCAGGAAGGAGGTTCCTTTTGTCTGGAATGACAAGTGTCAAAATTCTTTCCAACTGTTTAAAGAAAGGTTAACAAGTGCACCTTTGCTAGTGTTACCCGAGCAAGGGAAGGGGTACATAGTTTTTTGTGATGCATCTAAGAATGGCCTAGGATGTGTGTTGATGCAGGATAATCAAGTGATTTCTTTTGCCTCTCGACAACTTAAGAAACACGAGGAGAATTATCTAACACATGATCTTGAGCTAGTTGTTGTAGTTCATGCTTTGAAAATCTGGAGACATTATCTCTATGGAGAAACATTCCAGATTTTCATAGACCATAAGAATCTAAAATATATCTTTTCACAAAATGAGTTGAACATGAGACAACGCCGCTGGATAGAGCTAATCAAGGACTACAATTGTACAATTGATTATCATCCAGGGAAGGCTAAAGTAGTGGTTGATGCACTAAGTAGGAAATCATCATCACCAGCCTTAGATAAAGCATAGTTGAACTCCTTAGTGTGCTTTCAAAGAGATATGCTTATCTCCTTGAGGCAAAACAATATACAGCTTAAAGTATCATTGTTAGCTGGGTTGTTAGCTGAGATGCAAGTGAAACCTACTCTGAGACAGCAGATTAAAGAAGCACAACAAGTTGATGTTGTGGTTCAGCAAATCAGGTCAGAGTATGGTAGTGATAAACGGGATGGCTTTCATGAGTCAGAGGATCAGGTAGTCTGACCATGGTAGGATAGTAGTACCTGATGCCATTGATTTAAGGAAGTTAGACTTGGAAGACTCTCATTCTTCGATGTATGCAATGCATCTAGGAAGTGCCAAAATGTATCATAACTTCAAGGATATGTATTGGTGGCCTAGATTGAAGAAGGATTTAGTTGAGTTTGTTATGCGGTGTCCGGTGTGTCAGCAGGTTAAAGCTGAACATCAAAAGCCCACAGGAACAATGCAACCTTTGCCTATACCGCAATGGAAATGGGATCATGTAACCATGGACTTTGTGGTTGGTTTTCCTAGAACAACCAAAGGTCATGATTCTATATGGCTGATAGTTTATAGGTTGACTAAGACAGCACATTTCCTTCCTATCAAAACAACCTACACTGTTGAGAAGCTTGCACAGATATATATAGATGAGATAGTGCGGTTGCACGGGGTTCCAGCTACTATTGTTTTTGATAGAGGTCCCTATTTTACGAGTCATTTTTGGGAACGACTACATAAAGCTTTGGGTACACAGCTAAGATTTAGTACTGCCTTTCACCCATAGATAGATGGACAATTTGAGAGGACCATACAAACCTTAGAGGATCTGCTTAGGGCATGTGTCCTTCAGTTTGTAGGGTGTTGGGATCTAAACCTGAGCTTGATAGAATTTGCTTACAATAATAGCTATGAGCATAGTATTGATATGGCACCATATGAAGCATTATATGGTAGACATTTTAGATCTCCTTTATGTTAGTATGAAATAGGAGAATATCAACTTTTGGGTCCTGAGCTTGTGCAGTAGACAACTGAGAAGATTGTAATACAAAAACAATTAAAGACTGCACTGGATAGACAGAAGTCGTACACAATAAAACGGAGAAGACCTTTAGAATTCCAAGTTGTAGATAGAGTATATCTCAAGGTCTCACCTTGGAAAGGTGTCCTTAGATTTGGGAAGAAGGGAAAGTTAGCTCCTAGATTTATGGGGCCTTATCCAATCATTGAACGGATTGGAAGGGTAGCATATAAGTTGGAGTTGCCACCTGAGCTGCATAAGTTGCATCCAGTGTTCCATATCTCCATGCTGAGAAAGTGTCATCCTGACACAGAATTATTTTTGCAACCAGTGGAGGTAGAATTAAATGATGATATATCATATGTTGAAGGACATGTGATGGTCCTTAATAAAAGAATTAAAAAGATGAAAAAGAAAGACATATGTCTTGTGAAAGTTCTCTGGCATCACCGTGGCATTGAAGAAGCTACGTGGGAGCTAGAGGAGGAGATGAGGAGGAAGTACCCTTCTCTTTTCTCTTGATGATTTTGGGGACGAAATCCCTGTTAGGGGTGAATAATTTGTAACATCCCTGACCTGGGTTATGCTTTAACCCTAGATGTTTTGTTTAATAAAGTTAATTATGTGCTTTCTCTTATATTTAGAAAAGTAATTAAGATTCAAGAGGAACTTATGTTTCAATTTTTGTCCTTTTTGAATGATGTTGAAAACAATGTTTTGTCGGTTTTGGACTAATGTGCAAATTACCCAAGTTGAGGGCTTAACTTGCAAATTTTACATGATAAATGTTCCTAAAGTTTTGAAGCATCATAATAATGATAATGATGCAGATGTATGGCTTGTGGTAGCCTGAGCACCAAGAAAGAGCTTGTTAAGCTATGTTTGTGCATTAAAACCTAATTTTGGTGTAATGTGCAATTTACCCATAACCTAGGGTTCAATATGCAAAATACCACTTCTAGAGAGTCCCTAATGTTTCTTGGTATCAATTAGAGACAAGAAAATCAGAGGGGCGTCTCATTTGGAATCTCTTTGGAGGAGAGAGAATCTTGATATTAAAATAATCAAGATTTAAGCATAATTGAAACCCTAATTCAATTTAATGCAAAAATAAATATATTAATTGAATTGCCCTACAACCAAAAATGTGCTGGTTGAATTTCCATAAGTATGGACGTCCTTTTTCCTTGTAAAGGCAACAAAATATCTAAAGTGAGTGGAGATCCCACTCACATTAGTTAAAGAAAGAAAAAGTAATATCCACTCAATTTCGGATATTATTATTATATTGATTAAGGTGCTTAAATTGTTTTCTTTTAATTCATGGATAATGAAGAGAAATTACAAATTGGGGGAGATGGCTTCGTATGCAAGGGATTGAGGGGAGTATGTGGCACCAATTTTGGGCATTGAAGGAATTAATTATCACTTTCTCTCTCATGAAATTCCTTTACATATATCCCATTTTTCACCCACTTGAAAGACTCTTTTTGACCCTTCTTTCTTTCCTTGCTTTGACCATGCACAAGGGAGCTTAGGAGCAACAGGAGGACGTGCCCCAACCTATAGCCATTCATTTCATTCAAAGACTTTAGAACAGAACTTGGATAGTTGAGAGAGCTTCATTCACCATTGAAGACGTGGAGCTTGAAGCTTGGATTCAATTTTGAAGGCAGATTATATAACTTGAACTATTAAATGTTGTTATTGCTTGCAATTTATTCATCATATGTTGAACCTTTCTTCTTTCTCGATTTCCTTTTGAGTAGTTGTTGAAATCACCATAAGAATCACAATTGATTTTGAAGGTTTGCAGCTTTCAGATGATGATGTCATCTTAAGCACACACCTTAATAAAGGAATGGGCAAACGGTTTTCAAAACCGATTGAGTTGATTCAGTTTCAAAACTGAATGGGTGATTGAACCCAAGACTGAATGGGTAATTGAGTTCAAGACTGAATGGGTAATTGAACCCAAGACCAAATGGGAAATTTACTTCAAGACCGAATGGGTAATTGAACCCAAGACCGAATGGGTAATTGAGTTCAAGATCAAATGGGTAATTGACTTGAAGATCAAATGGGGAATTGACTTCAAGATCGAATGGATAATTGAGTTCAAAACCGAATGGGTAATGGATCTCACGATCGAATGGGTAAATTGAACTTCAAAACCATTTGGGGTTAATTGCTGATGTGAATAATGAAGATCCAATGGCTCAAATTGATTTAATTATAATGGATTCCAGAATGGATGATCCATTGATTACAAACCCTAATTGATTGATTGAAGAAATCCTAATTGAATTGGATCAATTTCTTGGTTGATGGTCCAAACAGTCTCAAGACCATTTGGAGGCAAACGGTCTGAAGACCGTTTGGAGTTCAAGGGGTGTGAAGGATGGTTGGAGATCCAAGGGCTGTAATTTGATGTACTTTCAATGGTCCCAATGTAGGATAGTTCAATGAGTGCAAACCCTAAAATCAATTGATTGTTTAGAGGAAACCCTAATTGGTCCATTCAGTTTCAAGGTGGTTTGGACCAAACGGTGTTGAGATCGTTTGAGTCCAAACGGTCTTGAGACCATTTGAGTCCAAACAATCTTGAGACCGTTTGGGCTCAAATGGTCTTCATACTGTTTGGAGAGCAAACAATCTCAAACCGATTGATGTTTATTCGGTTTCAATGATGATGAGTTGCTTATTCAGTTTCAAACCGTTTCGAGCTATTTTATATTTAATTCAAACAGTCTCAAACCGTTTAGGGACTTTAAGACCAAGATCGTTGGATGGTCTAATGGTCTTAAGACCGATTGAAGGTGTGGATCAGGACCATTTAAAGTACAAAAGAACTTTAAGACCGATTGAAGGATAATATACTTCAAGACTGTTTAAAGGTCTAATACCCCAAGACCGTTTGAAGGTATAATTGACTTATACCCTGTAAGTACTATTAAACCCCATGTTTGTTAATGATGTATATCAAAGATAATTACAATTGTTGTACCTTTAGGGTACTAGGATAGTTAGTATCCTTAGAGGGGTTAACCTTTGATTCTTATGAAAGCAATACCTTAATACACTATGTTAACCCTAAAGGTATGCACTTGAATGAAGGGTTGACCTAATCTAATTGAGTTTGAAGTAATTAACATCCTAGAGAGGATGAGAGAGAGCGTAATCCATACATGTATGATAATCATGTAGTGGTTAAGCCTCAACACTTTCAACATGAGTAAAATATGTAGTTAGGGTATGATCCTTGATAAAGAGATCATGAAACCCCAATTGAGAAGGTTGATGAGCCATAACCCTAATTTAGGGCAATGCTAAGTGTAACCCTAATCTAGGTAATGATGTAACCCTATTGTAGAGTAATGATATGAGAAATCCCAATTCAGGGTAATATAATGAAAAACCCTAATTAAAGAGGATGCTTCATGAAACCCTAAATTCGGGTAAAGTTACATGAAACCCTAATTTGGGAAAAAAGTATAAGGAACCTTAATTCAAGATAATGATGTGTGAAACCCTAATAAAGGGTGATGTCATGTGAAACCCTAATTAAGGGTGATGTCATGTGAAACCCTAATGTAGTGATGTGATGTGAAACTCTAATCTAGGGTGATGCTATGTAATGCTATATGAAATCCTACCCTATTATAGGGTGAAGGTATGTGAAATCCTAATTTTTCAATTATAGTGCATGAAACCCTAATGTTGGGTAATATGATGATAAACCATAACCCTAATTTTGGGTAATGGGATGAGTATCCCTAATTGACATGAATTTGGGAAACCCTAACCCTAATGAGTGAATAGTGATGTTACCATTACATTTCATAGTGTTGATATGTAATTGATATAACTGTTATCATGTGTACTAATCATGCAAGTATCATGAGATGTTGAACATAGCCAGGTATGAGCTATGATGTTTTATTATTGAAACTGTTTTATGGGCCCTGTGAGCCATAACATGCTTTGTTGCCTAGTAAGATGTAACAAGAAATTAAATGGGCTTTGAGAGCCATGTGAGATGCTTATGTTATAAGTATCATGTTTACCTTGGTCAGATGACCTGAAGGTATTAGTTACCTGATAAGTAGTAACAAGTGTTCTTTGATGAACTGATGGTTTTGAATACCCATATTTTAGAATCATGATGATGATATGTTAAGGAATGAGAATGCCCCTGATGTGACAAGGGATTGAGATCCCAATGTTTTATAAATCTTTAAAAAGTACTTGATAGAATTATTACTCATTCTTTGTAGCATTTCTTATAATAATTTATGTTTGAAAACCTGACTGATGCTAAAAGAATATAGTAATGTACTTAATTAATCAAGTGAAATCTTATCATGTTGAGCCCTGGCCATAGATCCATCATCGTCAGTAGTTTGGTGATGGTGAAATAGGTTTTCCTACGGGATCTCCTAGAGGGCATACTGTTGAGTATGTGGGGGTTATGGGTGCGAATATCCTTATGCCCTAACGGAGGAATTGATTTGAGATAAATAGTAAATCTCTCAATCCTTCATTATATATGTTGGGATGGATGTATCACTAATCTCCCAATATCGGGATGGATGTTTCATGAATCTCCCAATAATGTTAATGCTGGATCGATGTGAGATAAACATGAAATCTCTTGATTGCGAAGAGAGTACAGTCGCCGCTATAACTCTATAGCGAAGTTGCCAGTATAACCTAGAAAGCTATTTAGCAGAGACACAAGATGTCCTGTGTTTTTGTCCTCACACTGACTGAGGATGATGAGGTCATGGGAATCTGGCTCTTCCTTAACCTATGTATGGTACCAATTTCGATTTGGAATGGTCGGGTGGAGTATGAGCGGTATACCTCATCTCCTCAGGGCTTAAGTATGATTGTAAAATGTAATCAACCATGTAGCATATTTTCTTAAGGTTGAAATACAAGAATCACTAGTTGATGTTACTTTTCTTAGCTTATCTTAGACAGATAAATGCTATATATGTTCTTCAATTACTTATTGGACAAGTAACATGATGCTTTATCAAGTTATAGCTGAAATGCTTGTAATAAGAATATTGCCCTAATCTATTTAGATGTTGATTTATCTACTATTAAAAATATATGATTCTTCTGCTCAGTTTTATTCTATTAAACTGCAATAATAATATTTCTGGAAGAGAGTTATATCTCTCGCTGGGACAATTTTCAATTATCTCACCCCCATGGGATCCAACTTTTTAGGTAGACACGGAAGAAGAAGCAGAAATCCTATAGCAGGGGAAGAACAACAGCAACAACAGCAGCAACAGGGACAGTAGTGACATTCCAGGTGGAGGCACTAGCTGTCATGTTTTGTATAGAGAGTCCTATGTGTTGTCTCTATACTCTCAGGTCCTCGGAGTTAGTAGTTAGTACTTTTAATGAATCGATCTGAGATTTTGGCTTGATGCCTCGAGGTTCTTATGATGTCTATGTATAGTTTTATTAAGGCAGCTGATGCTTGTAATCCTTGAGAAGAAACAGTACAAAATATTTACTTATGAACCATGATGTAAATAAAGTACATTGGTTCTTGATAAAAGAGTTTTCCTATGTTTGGATCTTTTTGAAAATGGTTTTGATTTATAGTGATTTTCAGTAATTTTGTTGTTAATAATCGCTTCCGCTTAGTCAATGACATTTTGTTTGACCGGAGCGTCACACCCGTAGGAACTAGGTGAGAAAAATTCTTGAACCTGAACCTTGGGTACAAGAGTATAGGTTGTTAATGACACAATAAACACATGGTAGAAAAGAAAACAATGCATTAAAGCCATGCATACAAAATTTTATGTCATGGTTGATAGTAGAGAACAACCCAATTCTCTTGTTGCGGCCTACACAACATCAATCATTTAGTTGGGGTCTTCAAGGATGTACTGCTAACATCCTGTCCTAAGACTTGACATCATTCATAGACTAATCTCTTACTAACTTGCAGTCATGACACTAACATGTTTCCCAGGGGATAGACACACAGATGCATGAAGCACAAAGTAAATACATAATGTCATCCAAATTATCGGACAACTTGTTATTACCACATTGAACCCAATTTGTGGGATCTCCACTCTATTGGGTTGGGTTGCTACGACCTGCGAATAATGTGGGGCTTCAGTCCCATCCCCAACCTGGATTTTTCCACTAAAGCTAGGGTAAGACCTTTAGTGAAAGGATCAGTTGTATTTTCTTTGGTACCGATGTAGTCCACAACCATGACCCCATTAGACACTAACTCCCTTACAAACTTGAGTCTGACTCGGATGTGTCTATGATATTTTTTATTGTACTTGTGACTCTTTATCTTGGCAATAGTTGTAGTGCTATCACAGTGAACTGAAATTACAGGAAGCGGCTTCTTTACCATAGGTAAACTGGACATAAATCTATGTAGCCATTCAACATCCAATCCAGTTTCATCTAAGGTATACAACTCTACCTCAAAAGTAGATTGAGACAATATGGTCTGTTTCTTAGACCTCCAGGAAACAACTCCTCCTCCCAAAAGATAACATATCCTGAGACCCCATTACTCCCGGAGATGACGGAAATCCATCTTGCATCACTATATCCTTCGACTATAGAAGGATATTTTCCAAAATGCAGTCCAAGGGAACAAGTTCCCTTGATATACCTCAAAACTCTATCAAGATCTTCCTAATGTGTCTTGTCGGGACAACTGGTGTATCTACTTAAATTACTCATGGAAAATATAATGTCTGGAGATGTGCAGTTGATAAGATACATAAAACTTCCTATAATTTGAGAGTATCATAATTGAGAGACTGGAACCCCAGTCTCATTCTTGAACAAGGCCTTGGATGAATCATATGGAATCTTAATAGGTTTACGTGATGTTTACTCAAACCTCTCGAGTATCTTCTTAACATAGTGAGACTGAGAGAGAGTTATACCATCAGTAGACCTTATGATTTTAAGCCCTAAAATTACATCAGCTACACCCATATCTTTCATCTAAAACTTGCTACACAAGAATGTCTTTTTCTCATTTACTACTTTCATATCAGTACCAAAAAGTAGGATATCATTGACATATAAGCATAATAAAATGAATCCATCATTGATGATTTTATAGTAGAGACACTTATCAAATTCATTAGAAACAAACCGAAACAATGATATCAAAGAATCAAACATGTCATGCCATTACTTAGGGGCTTGTATCAAGCCATATAATGACTTAACAAGTTTACACACTTTGGACTCATTCCCACAACACCACAAATCCCTCAGGTTGTTCCATATATATCTCTTCCTAAAGATCATTGTATAAGAATGTGGTTTTCACATCCATCTGATTGATACATAGATTATAAATGGAAACCAATACTAAGCATTCACATTGTGGTCATACGGGAAACAGGAGTATAGGTATCAAAATAATTGATTCCTTCCCTTTGTGTGTAACCCTTAGCAACTAACCTAGCCATATACTTATTGATTGTCCCGTCTGCATTAAGTTTCTTCTTGAAGATCCATTGGCAAACAACTGCAGAACAACCAAGAGGTAAATCCACAAATTCCCAAGTTCCATTTGAGAGAATTGATTGGATTTCATCATTAACGACTTCTTTCCAAAATTTAGATTCTGGAGATTCTATAGCTTGTTTGAAAGTTATTGGGTCATCCTGAACATTGTAAGTGAGAAACTCACTTCCAAATTCCTTGGATGTCCTAGACCATTTATTTCTCCTTGGTTCAACAATTTCTTCAAAATCATCAGATTCAGAAATAGCTTATTCTGAGTCACCCCCACATTTGTCATCCTTTCCATGTAATCAGGAATGGAACCTATGGTGAAATAATCCTCTTGAGATACTTCATTGGGCACACCAGATTTCATGGGAAACACACCCTGAAAGAATGTAGCATGACGTTATTCCACAATTGTATTGACATCAATGCCTGAGATATCAGATTTTACAATCAAGAATCTATAGGCATAACTTGTCTCTACATACCACAAGAATATGGCATCAACCATTTTCGGTCCCAATTTCTTCCTTTTGTGTTTAGGGACAAGTACCTTAGCAAGGAACCCCCACACTCGAAGGTATTTGAGACTCAGTTTTCTTCCTCTCCATAACTCAAATAGACTACTCTCTACATGTTTCTGGGGAACTCTATTCAGAATATGGCAAGACGTATTCAAAGCTTCCCCCCACATGAATTTGGGTAGACCTGAGGTTTGGAGTAAAGAATTTATGATATCTATAAGGGTTCAGCTTTTACGTTTATCTATCCCATTAGATTGTGGTGAATATAGAGCAGTAACCTCATGAACTATACCATGTAATTGGAAAAATTTCAAAAACAAATTCGAAGTTTACTCTCCTCCCCTATTAGATCTTAATCGTTTAAGTACTTTTCCGGTTTGAGTTTCAGCTTCTTTCTTATAAATTTTAAATTTATCCAATGCCTCATCTTTACTTCTAAGAAAAAAGACATAACAATATCTACTAGCATCGTCAATAGAAGTTATAAAGTAATATGTTTGATCTCTTGTAGCAATACCATTAAATTCACAGATATATGTATGCACTAAATCTAATATTTCTGAACTCTTATTCATAGAATGAAAAGGTTTCCTAGGTAATTTATCTTGCACACAGATTTCACATTTATTATTGCTAATTTCAGATTTATGGATTAAATTCAGATGCATCATGTGTTTCATTGAGCCAACATTCACATGTCCCAAATGTGCATGCCAAACATCAGATGATATAAGATTCAAGCACAAAGAACTATTGTCATTCAAATTTAAAATAAAATTTGAAATAGGTTCCACAAGAATCTTAAACAAGTTATCCATATCACAAAGATTCTCCTTGCCAAAAAATAAAGAATCTCAAAGGTGACTAATAATAGCTTTATTACATTTGCAATCTATTCTAAAACCGTTTCTAACTAAAATTGTGCCACTAAGAATATTACATCGTATTGATGGAACATGTCTGACTCTATGAAGTGTCAGAACCTTTCTCGAAGGAAACTTCAAGTCTACCCTTCCTTCGCCTTTGACTTCTATAGTGTTGAAATCGAACAAAGTCATGGATCCACCTTTAAAGGCCTGATAAGACACAAACATGGACTTGTCAATACACACATGCACATTAGCCCTAGTGTCTGTAATCCAATATAGTGGTTCAAAAAATAGAAAGAAATTCAGGTTTTATAGAAACATACCCATCCTTGAAGTTCAAGGATGCAGTCATCATGTTGACCACATCCTCCTCAGTTGTAGATGTGGCAGTTTTCTTAGCCTTCTTTGAAAGACAATCCTTGTTCCAGTGGCCAACCTGTCCACAAGTCCAACAAGGCTTGTTCTTCGGTTTCTTCCGGATCTTGGCCTTAGGTTAAGTGAATTCTTAGATTTCTTACCCTTGTTCTTAGCAGTAGTAAAATTAACATTCGTATGAACATCAGTTGGTACTTTGATAGTCTTTTCTTTCAGATTCTCTTCCCGAGTGTTGATATCCATCATGAGATCGTTGATTGACATGTCTCCTTTGCAGTGCTTAAGAGTCATGCCAAACGACTCCCAAGATTTTGGACATTTCTCAATAATTGACATAGTGACAAATTTTTCAGGAAGTACCATGCCCACATCAGCGAGTTCTTGAACCAAGAGTTGAAAATTGTGTGTTTGATCAGATACAAATTTACCCTCAGACATATGAAACTTAAGAAATTTTGCAATACAATATTTTTTAGTTTCCTGATTCTCAGTATTGTATTTCTTTTCTAGTACTTTTCATAGAACCTTAGATGTAGTAATAGGAGGCTTAGAGTATGAGTCATACAGTTTGTTATTTAGCACAAACAAAATCAACTCTCGACACGTCTTGTCACCCTTCTTCCAGGTTGCAACTATATTAGCATTATCAGGAATAGTTTCATCTATTTTGGGTTTGTATTCTTCTAAATAGTTATCGAATCCTACCATGTTAATCCAGATTTGCATCCTACTTTGCCAATGAAAAAAATGAGTTCTAATAATTTTTTCAGGCATACTAGACTTGTCAATTTTAATGTCAGAACCAGCCATAGTTAACTAATGACAAATAATGATTTCTTTAATATTATTATTAATTTTGAATTAAGTCGTTACATGCAATATCGACACATGCAATTAAGTTAACAGTTCAGGCCGATCCAGATAAGAAAATGTAGAATAAACCAATGCAGGAGAACAAAAGTAAATAAAGTTAGTGTGGCGTCAAACTTATAAAAACATGATTAACTAATACATAAGTGTATCATTAATAGCAGAATTATTGAAAATAACTAAAAATTAAAACCATTTACAAAGAGATCCATTCTCAGGAAAACTCTTTAAACAATAACCAAAAGGATGACATTTACATCCTTTTTCATATATACATATCATGTATCATCCCTTCTCGAGGAATACAAGTATCAACTGCTTTGTCTTAGTTGTATACAAGCAGTATCAAAACCTCAAGGCTTAAAGCCAAAATCTCAGATCGATTTGTTAAAAGAACAAACTCCTAGGACCTGAGAGTATAGAGACGACACATAGGACTATCTATTCCAAAACTTGACCACCAGTATTTCCACCTGTAGAATTATTGCGATCCCTATTGTTGCTGCTGCTGCTCTTCCATAGCTATGGGATTTCTGCCTCTACTTCGTCCGCGTCCACCTAAAAATGTTGGATCCTACGGGGGTGAGACAATTTGTAAATTGCCCCAGTGAGAGATATAACTCTCCGCAAAAACATTATTATTTTTGTTTAATAAAAATAAATGGAGCAGAAGAATCATATATATATCCAGCAGCAGATAAATCAATATCTAAACTTATTAGAGCAATATACTTATTTAAAGCAATTTTGTCATGACTTGATAAAGCAGCATGTCACTATTCAACAAGATATTGAAGAAACATGTATATCATTTATTCTTGTAGGATATACTAAGCAATGTACATCAACCAGTGATTCTCGCATTTTGACCTTAGCAATTATGCTACACGACTGATTACACTTTACAAACATATTTATGCCCCGAGGAGATGAGGTATATCGCCCATCCTCCGACTGACCACTGTGAAGTCGAAATCGGTACCATATAAGGTCAAAGGAAGAACCAAATTCCGTGACCTCTCACATCTTGGTCAGTGCGAGACTACAAGCAGGACTATGTCAACTGCTCAACATAGCGTTCTAGGGTATACTGGCAACTTCGCTACAGAGTTATAGCGGCAACTGCACTCTCATCGGCACTTGAGAGATTTTATCTCATATCAACCCGACATTCATCATCATCAAGAGATTCGTAATACATCCATCCCAACATAATTAATGATAGATTGGGAGATTTATTGCTTATCTCAAATCAATCCCTTCATCAGGGCATAAGGTATTAGCACCCATTACCCCCACATATTCAAAAATATGTGTTCCTTAGGAATTCCCGAAGGAAAACCTATTTCACCATCACCAACTTCTAACGATGATGGTTATATGGTTAGGGCTCTACATGAAAAGATTTTACTTGACTAATTAAGTACATTATCATATTCTTTTAGCATCAGTCAAGTTTTCAAACATAACTTATTAGGACAAATGCTACAAAGAAACATGTAATGTTTTTATCAGTTACTTTTCAGTCTTTATAAGACATTGGGATCGTAGTCCCTCGTTTCAATTTCTAGGAATACTCATCCCTTCACAAACTCAATGTCATAATCATATGGTTCTGGGTATTCAAACCCTTAACTCATCACTGAGCATTGTTACCACTTTTTCAGGTAACTATCACCTTCAGGTCATCTTACCAAGGTAAACATGATACTTGTTACACAAGCATCTCATATGGCACTTAAGGCCCATTAATTCTCTTATTACCTCTTACTAGGCAACAAGGCATGTTATGGCACATGAGGCCCAATAACAATTTAACAAATAAAACATCATAGCTCATATCTGGCTATGTTCATCATCTCATAATACCTACATGGTTAGTACAGATGATAACAGTTACATCAATTTCATATAAGCACCATGCAAAACAAATATAACATCACTGTTCAAGGGTAACACTGCTATTCCCTAACTAGGGTTAGGGTTTCCCATTTCATTTCAATTGGGGATACTCATTCCATTACCCAGATTAGGGTTATGATTTGTCATCATATTGCCCAAGATTAGGGTTTCTATATAGCATTACATAGCATCACCCTGGATTTAAGTTCCACATCACATTAATATACCAGGGTTTACATAACATCATCCTAATTTAGGGTTCCACATAAAATCACCCTATATTAGGAGTTACATACAATATCCCACAATTAGGATTTACTATTCATCCCAATTAGGGTTTCATATTCAATTACTCATAATTAGGGTTTACTATTTACCTAACTTAGGGTTTTACACTTCATAACCCTAACTTAGGACTACTCATGTCATCACCCTCAATTTAAGGTTTCACTATTACCCTAGATTAGGGTTTCACTCAAAATTGCCCTAAATCAGGGTTAGGGTTCATTAACCTATACAATTAGGGTTTTATGATCTCTTCACTATGGATCATACCCTAATAACTACATGATTAATACTCATGTATGAATACTTCCCTCTCTCATCCTCCCTAGGATGTTAGTTACACAAAACTTGATTTTAATTAGGTCAACCCATCATTTCAAGTACATACACTTATGATTGACATAATGTATTATGTTATTGCTTCTATAAGCTTTTGGAGTTAACCATTCTAAGGATACTGATCATCTAGGTACTTTGGGGTTTCAACCTTTGTTCCTATCATTGATAATCATCATGATCAATCATTGGATACTTTAAGTTTCCAATCAATTTGATCACATTGAATCATCCAAATAGTTTTGCCCTTTTTCACTCCAAACAGTTTTGAAATTGTTTGGGTTCCAAATAGTCCTGAGACCATTTGATCTCAAATGGTTTCAAGACCGTTTAGACTCAAACATCTCCAGATCGTTTGGGCCAAACCAGCCTCATAACTGAATGGGTCACTTAGGGCATTCATCAATCAAATTGAATATGATTTGCACCATTGAATTGGCCATCAATTAGGTGATTGAAGGATTCATCAATCAATAACATTAGATCTCTATCCATCAATCAAGGTTCAACCATTAATCCTCCAAACGGTCTTGAGACCGTTTGATCCCAAATCATTTCAAGACTGTTTGGACACAAACGGTCTCAAGACCGTTTGGTCCAATTAGTCTTGAAATCGAATGGATCACTTGAGTTTTCTTTCAACAAGTCGGTTAGGGTTTCTAATTGGAGGATTATGCATATATTGAATCAATAAATTGGATCCATTGGATCATCATCCAACATGTACTAGGGTCCTGACCTCAAACAGTCAACCCATCCAAACGGTCATCCCATCCAAATGGTTTGGGATCCAAACCTCCAAACAGTTTGCAAACCGTTTGGTCTCCAAACGGTTTGGTGAAACCGTTTGGACCAAAGTCTTAAAACTGTTTGCAATAGAAATTTGTGGGAAAGTGTTCCTAAGATGATGTTATCATAATCAAGCCTTAGTCCATCGAAAACTACTGCCATTATCATGGTAGTTGCATCAACTAATCAAAGGAATGGCAAGAAGAGCAATTGAACATAATTGATTGACAAATTGAATTCAATAACAATGAATAAGGATTCAAGTTATATAACCCACCTCAAATTGAGATTCAAAGCTTGGAGCTTCACGTCAACAATGGTGGAAGAAGTGTTTTCACACCACAAGGTTCGTTCCTCAATCTTTTGAGTGAAAAGGAATGGTTAGAATTGAAGATGGGATCGAGATAAGAAGAAATCATGCATTGATTTGTGATTTCCACTATGAAATCAAGGTGAACGAAGGTCAAGAAGCTTACCAACAGGTTGGGGTCGTCATCCTGCTGCTCCTAGCTCCCTTGGTCATTTTTGCAAGCAAAGAGAAGAAGTGGATTCGAAAAAGCCTTTGGTTTGAGTGGTAAAAGGTGTTTTTATAAGAAAATCAATAAGAGAGAAAATGCCTCATACAAATCCTTTAATTCCGAAATTGGTGCCAACTCTTCCCCCTTGGTTCCTTGCATGCAAAGGTATCTTTATCACCTCAGAATCCCCTTCCATTATCCATGAATTAAGGGAAAAGAAATTAAGCACCTTAACCTTTATAATATTAATATCCATAAGTTACTGGATAATTCTTTTTAGTTTCTTAATGTGAGTGGGTTCTCCACTCACGTTTATATTTCCTTTGCCTTTGGAAGGCACAAGTACTTCCATTTATGTGGATTTCAACCAACACAATTTTGGTTGAAGGGCAATCCATTTAATATAATTATTTTTTTTTGATGTAAAAGGGAGGCATGTTATTCATCATGTTCCCTCAACAGGCTCATCCTCAAAAGGCATTACATAGTGATTCAATGTAACTTCCCCTCTGAACAGCTCAAAGAGAAATTTAGGGCATTGAGTCCACCTAGCTCGACAATCACTCCTTCTCCTGCCCCATTTAGCTAAGAAATCAGCTACCTTATTACCAGAACCTCTTCTAAAAGAGAAACCTACTGAATGGAAGGAGCTTGAAAGCTTCCTGACAAAGTGACACTCCTGTTTACAACTGGTCGGGACCTCTCCTTTGCCATTCACCATACTTATAGCTTTCTTACTATCGGATTCGACCTACAAGTGGCTGAAATGGCCCTTACATTCCTGCAGGCCAATGGCGATAGCTCTTAATTCTGCCTTGAGGACACTTGTGATATGACCGTGATCATAGCCCCCTCCTAACCACTGACCCTCGTGATCTCTGATCACATAAGCTGAAGCCATGTCATTCCTCTTTACAGTAGCATCCACGTTGAGCTTAATGTATCCCCTCGCAGGCAAGGACCACGGGATATCAACTATAGGCTTCTTGATCGAGTTATCCTTTGAAGCAAAAGATGTCATGCAAATCGTGACATGAAGTTTGATTGTACTGAACAACGCTTCAGTGCTAATTCCATTTCCTCGAAAAGCCACTTCGCATCGTCTTCCCCAAATCTTCCATAAGGTC
The DNA here is from genome assembly GCA_963693085.1 of Alisma plantago-aquatica. Lineage (NCBI taxonomy): Eukaryota > Viridiplantae > Streptophyta > Magnoliopsida > Alismatales > Alismataceae > Alisma > Alisma plantago-aquatica. Next base: position 1,027,306,224 of record OY856409.1, on the reverse strand, counting down.
ACTGCTAACCACGAATTCCAGTCTGATTTGTCCTTCTTCCTCCGCAGATTGGTCCGCAGCCAATGCTCAACGGATATCCCCTCAGTAAGCTTCGATTGGGTAGCCCCCTCGACTAGTTCCCAGATTTTCCTACTTTCCGGAAAATTTACAAAGAGGTGCATGAGATTTTCGTTTCCCCCTATGCATCTCGGGCAATGGGTATCCTCAGTAAAGCCTCGCCTCATCCTTGCATCATTCGTCATTAAGCCACCATGCAGCCCCAACCAAATTATCATTTTGGCCCTCTCTGGCACCTGAAGTTGCCATATAGTCTTCCATTTCCCCGGTGTCTTCGTCGAGTGCATCTGTTGTAGCTTCCGATAAATCCTCTTTGTAGAGAGTTGCCCGGCTTCATCCGGTAAATACCACAGCTCGTCAGGTCCCGCAGTAGGATCAGGTGGAGGCATAGCGAGTATGAGCTTGACTGTATTCGCCTCAAACCGGTAACGGATAAAATCCGCGTCCCAGTTGCCCTGCAGATCAACCATTGCCTCGACTTTCAGATCTTCAAGCTCTGTCGGGATGTTTCTGCCCTGCTTCAATTCAGGTTGACAGCCACCTTCCACCCATTTGTCCATCCACACGGTAGTAGTAACTCCAGACATTATGATTCTACCTCTATCTGTACTCAGTTCATCATGTAAGCGGATGATTGATCTCCATAACTTCGTCGCACTCATTCTCCCTTTCTTAGATTTATGCCAGTATTTCTCCTTCATTACCTGTTTCCAGACCATAGTCCTATTCGACATGAAGTCCCAATAGGTTTTCTGTATAGCAGCCTCATTTTGGTCCCTCGCCCTTTTGATATCTAATCCACCTTCACTTTTGCAGGCCTTGACTTTATCCCAAGCAACCAGGTGAATGCCACTTTGTTTCCTCGCCCCTTTCCATAGGAAAGTTCTCACAACTTGATCTATTTCATCACACACCGCCAACGACAAGATCGTCGACTGCATCAAGTAAACCGGGAGGGTGTTGAGGACAGATTTGACCAACGTATTCCTGCCTGCTAGAGATAGAGAATTGTTCGCCCAGGAGGATATGCGATTTTCGAGCTTGTGGATAATATCCAGATACAGTTCCTTCTTGGGTCTCTCATGGATAATCGGCACTCCCAGGTGTTTCCCGAGATTGCTTGTCTGGCGTATGCCCGTGATTCTAGTGATTGCCCTTCTTACAGTAGTTGGGGTATTGGTGGAAAAGAACACAGCTGATTTCTCCTTTGCTAACATCTGTCCAGATACCTGTTCAAACTTCTTCAAGACTTATTTTTTCATTATTACAATTATGCTATAATCTTGATTATTTTAATATCAAGATTCTCTCTCCTTCAAAGTAGCTCAAATGAGATGACCCTCTCATTTTCTTGCCTCTACAGGATGCTAAGAAATATTAGGGACTATTTTGTAGTGGAAATTTTCATATTAAACCCTGGGTTTTGGGTAAATTGCACATTACACCAAAACTAGGTTTTAATGCACAAACATTGCTTTATCAGCTCTTTCTTGGTACTCAGGCTACCACAAGCCATAACTCTGCATCATCTTCATTCTCATGATGCTTCAACACATGAGGAACATATTATCATGCACAATTTGTAATTTAAACCCTCAACTTGGGTAATTTGCACTTTAGTCCAAAACAAGTAAAACATTACTTTCAACATTATTCAAAATGGACCATAATTGAAATATAAGTTCCTCTTGAGCTTTAATTACTTTTCAAAAGATAATATCAAGCATATAATTGTATTTCATACACAAAACACCTAGGGTTAAATCATAACCCAGGTCAGGGATGTTACAAGTTACCCACCCCTTACAAGGATTTCGTCCCCGAAATCATCAAGGAACACATCAAGAGAAAAGAGAAGGGTACTTCCTCCTCATACCTTCCTCTAGCTCCCACATAGCTTCTTCAATGTCATGGTGATGCCAGAGGATTTTTACAAGACAAATGTCTTTCTTTTGCAACTTTTTAATTCTTCCGTCAAGAACCAACACAGGTCCTTCAACATTAGATATATCATCATTTAGTTCTACCTCCACAGGTTGTAGAACTAACTCTGTGTCAGGATGACACTTCCTCAGCATAGAGATATGGAATACTAGGTGCAATCTATGCAAATCAGGTGGTAACTCCAGTTTATAGGCTACCTTTCCCATCCTTTCAATGATCGGATAAGGCCCAATAAATCTAGGAGCTAATTTCCCCTTCTTTCCAATTATCAGGATACCTTTCCAAGGTGAGACCTTGAGGTATACTCTATCTCCAACTTGGAATTCTAAGGGTCTATGATGTTTGTCAGCATAAGATTTATGTCTATCCTGGGCAGCTTTCAACTGTTGTTGTATTACTTTAATCTTCTCAGTTGTTTGATGTACTTGCTCAGGACACAAAAGTTGATATTCTCTTATTTCATAGCAACATAAAGGAGATCTACAACGTCTAACATATAATGCCTCATATGGTGCCATACCAATATTGTGTTGATAGCTATTATTATAAGCAAATTCTATCAAGCTCAGGTGTAGATCCCAACTTCCTACAAACTGAAGGACACATGCCCTAAGAAAGTCCTCAAAGGTTTGTATGGTCCTCTCAGATTGTCCATCTGTCTGAGGGTGAAAGGCTATACTATACCTTAATTGCATACCCAAAGCTTTATGAAGTCGTTCCAAAAAATGACTCATAAACTGGGGACCTCTATCAGAAACAATTGTAGCCGGAACCCCATGTAAATGCACTATCTCATCTATGTATATCTGTGCAAGCTTCTCCACAGTATATGTTGTTCTAACAGGAAGGAAATTTGTTGTCTTTGTCAACCTATCAACTATCACCCATATGGAATCATGACTTTTGGCTGTTCTAGGAAAACCAACCACAAAGTCCATGGTTACATGATCCCTTTTCCACTGCGGTATAGACAAAGGTTGCATTGTTCCTGTGGGCTTCTGATGTTCAGCTTTAATTTGCTGACACACCAGACACCGCATAACAAACTCAGCTACATCTTTCTTCAAACCAGGCCACCAATACATATCTTTTAAGTTATGATACATCTTGGTGCTCCCTGGATGCATAGCATACATTGAACAATGAGCTTCTTCCAGAACTAACTTTCTTAAGTTATCAACATCAGGTACTACCATTCTACCATGGTAACAAACTACCTGATCATCTGAATCATGGAAACCATCTCGTTTCTCACTACCATACTCTGACCTAATCTGTTTAATCACAATATCAACTTGTTTTGCTTCTTTAATCTGTTGTCTCAGAGTAGGTTTCACTTGCATCTCAGCTAACAGCCCAGCTAACAATGATACCTTAAGTTGTATATTGTCTTGCCTTAAGGAGATACGCATATCTCTCTTAGAGAAAACTAGGGAGTTTAACTGTGCTTTATCTAAGGCTGGTGTTGATGATTTTCTACTTAGTGCATCATCTACCGCAATTATCCTACCCTAGATGATAATCAATTGTACAGTCATAGTCCTTAATTAATTCCATCCAGCGGCGCTGTCTCATTTTCAGCTCATGCTGTGAGAAGATATACTTTAGATTCTTATGGTCTGTGAAAACCTGGAATGTCTCTCCATAGAGATAATGTCTCCAGATCTTCAAAGCATGTACCACAACAGCTAGCTCTAGATCATGTGTCGGATAATTCTCCTTGTGTTTCTTAAGTTGTCAAGAAGCAAAAGAAATCGCTTGTTTATCCTGCATCAACACACATCCTAGACCATTCTTAGATGCATCATAGAAGACTATGTACTCCTTCCCTTGCTCGTGTAACACTAACATAGGTGCACTAGTTAACCTTTCCTTTAGCAATTGGAATGATTGTTGGCACTTGTCATTCCAGACAACAGGAACCTCCTTTCTGGTCAACTTGGTCAGGGGTAAAGCTATAGAACTGAAGTTCTTAATGAACCTCCTGTAATAGCCTGCCAACCCTAGGAAACTGTGAATCTTCATCGGTGTCTTTGGTTGTTCCCATAGTAGGATAGATTCTACCTTCTTAGAATCAACACGAATACCTAAGGTAGATATTATGTGTCCTAGAAAAGAAATTTCTGGTAACCAGAGCTCTCATTTGCTAAACTTAGCATACAACTTATGCTCTCTTAGCAATGTCAAAGCCTGACGGAGGTGCTGCTCATGATGTTGAGCATCTCTACTATAGATCAAGATGTCATCTATGAAGACTACTACGCACTGATCAAGAAAAGGTTGAAAGATTCTATTCATGAGTTCCATGAATGCAGCTAGTGCATTAGTTAGTCCAAACAACATAACTATGAACTCATAGTGATTGTACCTTGTCCTAAAGGCAGACTTAGGTATGTCACTCTCCTTGATACGTAATTGATGATATCCCGACCTCAGATCTATCTTAGAGAAGATAGTTGCACCACACAACTGATCAAACAAGTCATCAATCCTTGGCAGAGGATACTTGTTCTTTATGGTTGCTTTATTTAACTGTTTGTAGTCAATGCATAACCGCATTGACCCATCTTTCTTTTTAACAAATAGGACCAGAGCACCCCATGGTGAAGTACTCGATCAGATAAATCCTTTCTCAAGCAACTCTTGCAGTTGTTATTAAGCTCTGCCATCTTAGCAGGTACCATTCTATACGGCGTTTGTGCTATGGGTTGTGTGCCCGGGATTATATTAATCTCGAAATCAATCTCTCAGGATGGAGGAACACCTGGAAGTTCTTTAGGAAATACATCTTCAAATTCCCTAACAACTGGAACTTCAGAAGATGAGGGCTCTCCATTGTGGTATCTACCACATGAGCCAAGAATGCAACGCATCCCTATCTTATCAACTTCTCAGCTACCATAGCTAACACAAGACAAGTTGGAAGAATCTTTCTATCTCCCTGAAAGATCCATGTGTCACCATTGTCTGTGAATACCACCTGCTTGGAACTACAATCCATGACAACCTTATACTTCTCTAAGGTGTCCATCCCTAGGATTATATCGAACCCGTGCATTTCAAGTGGTATAAGATCCACCTGAATGCGATGATCAGAAAAGGAAAGATTGCAGGAAGAACACACATCCTGCAACACTGCAGATCCCAGCAAAGGGGTTTCTAGCGTCAAACTATCTACTCTATGACTGACAATCATGTTGCAGTCATGAATCAATTTTTGAGTGATAAAGGAATGTGTATCACCCATATCAATTAACACAGATATGAAGTAGGATGAAGACATATCAGAATAAAATAGTTCCATATGACCTGTCACAACCCGAGGGTTGACTACTGCTTTAGGATGATTCATAGTATAGAATCTAGTTGTTGCTTGTTGTTGACCCTTTGCTTGGTTGTTGGGTGTCGATGATCCAGCTTGTGATGCTTGTCCACGTCCTCTAGCACCAATGCCAAACTTCTACCTCTGAGAGCCTTGCTGGCTCTGCCTCAGTAATTGGGTCATGTTCCTGACTTTCTCAGGACAATCCTTCACAACATCTCCCTCTTTCCCGCATTTGTAACTAGTTATATTTCCTCACTCTGACCTGGTTGGTCCTGTTACTGACATTGATGTTGAGCTATGAGCTCCCTTCGGTGGTAAGCTATGGCCTCTACCCTTTCTTGACGTCCACTATGTATGGGTATTGAACCTTGGTGGTGTTGTAGGTATAGAAAACCTCAGTTTCTTAAAGCTTCCAGAACTTTGTCCTTGGAATTGAGTATATACCTTTTTACTCTTGGTCTGACACTTCTCAATCACAAACCTCTCTATCCGTCTCACGGACTCCACAAAGGTGGCGAACCTCTCCATGTTCTCTAAAGCAGACACATGAGTGGTTAAATCAGCATTCAATCCTTTTACAAAATGTTGAATCCTCTCCTCATCCGTAGATGCCATATTCAGACAGAACTACAAAAGCTCCATGAACCTAGACTCATACTCGCTAATGTTCATATGTCCTTGCCTCAAACTCTAGAATTGAGAGATCTTCTCATCTAGATACGTCTTGGGAAAGTATCTAGCAAAAAATTCACGTCAGAATTCATCCCATCTGACTTCAACTCCAGGTCTTTTGTCTTCCTCAATGGTCCACCAATGACCAGCACTCCCCTTCAGCAGATACATCGCATGTCTTACCTTCTCATCTTCAGGAATCATAAGGATTATGAAGGCTTTCTCCAGCTTAGTTAACCATAAAACAACATTTGCTGGGTCAGCTGTGCCAGCATGCTCCATGGCTCCTACCCTCTGAAGCCGTTCAAAGGTCTTTCCAGCTCCCTGTCTTTCATCGTGGGCTGGTGCCCTTGGTGCAGATAGTGGCATCCTATCTGTCATATGAGTCATAGCTGTCATAAACTGCCCAAACATGGCTTGGAAGGCTGGGTTCCCATTATCAACTTGATTGAATTGGAGTTGTTCATGTATAGGCTCCTCCCTATTCTGGTCTCTTGCACCTCCTCCTGGTGCAGCAACGCTGCTCTCAGCAGCATGTTCATCATGTGATCTAGGCATCTCTAAGTTCTTCTTCTCCTATATGAGCAGAAGTCACTTAACAAATAAACTGGAAGACATTGAAATAGACTCGACAACCTTAATCCTATGTCTCTATAGACTCAGCGAACCTAGAGCTCTCATACCACTAATTTGTGGTTTCCAACTTATAAAAACATGATTAACTAATACAGAAGTGTATCATTAGCAGTGGAATTACTGAAAATCACTAAAAATTAAAACCATTTACAAAGAGATCCATTCTCAGGAAAACTCTTTAAACAAGAACCAAAGTATGACATTTACATCGTTTTTCATATATACATATCATGTATCATCCATTCTCAAGGAATACAAGTATCAACTTCTCTGTCTTAGCTATACACAAGCAGTATCAAAACCTCGAGGCTTAAAGCCAAAATCTCGGATCGATTTGTTAAAAGCACTAACTCCTAGGACCTGAGAGTACAGAGACGACACATAGGACTATCTATTCCAAAACTTGACCACCAGTATTTCCACCTATAGAATTACTACGATCCCTATTGTTGTTGTTGCTGATCTTCCCTAGCTATCGAATTTCTACCTCTACTTCATCCACGTCCACCTAAAAATGTTGGATCCCACAGGGGTGAGACAATTTGTAAATTGCCCCAGCGAAGATATAACTCTCTGCCGAAAACATTATTATTGTTGTTTAATAAAAATAAATTGAGCAGAAGAATCATATATATATCCAGCAGCAGATAAATCAATATCTAAACTGATTAGAGAAATATACTTATTTAAAGCAATTTCGTTATGACTTGATAAAGAAGCATGTCACTATTCAACTAGATATTGAAGAAACATGTATATCATTTATTCTTCTAGGATTAGTGTTTCTAATTGGAGGATTGTCCATATATTGAATCAATCAATTGGATCCATTGGATCATCATCCAACATGTACTAGGGTCCTGACCTCAAACGGTCAACCTATCCAAACGGTCAACCCATCCAAATGGTTTGGGATTCAAATCTCCAAACGGTTTGCAAACCGTTTGGTCTCAAAACGGTTTGGTGAAATTGTTTGGACCAAAGTCTTAAAACTGTTTGCAATAGAAACTTGTTGGAAAGTGTGCCTAAGATGATGTTATCATCATCAAGCCTTAGTCCATCGAAAACTACTGCCATTATCATGGTAGTTGCATCAACTAATCAAAGGAATGGCAAGACTAGCAATTGAACATAATTGATAGAGAAATTGAATTCAATAACAATGAATAAGGGTTCAAGTTATACAACCCGCCTCCAATTGAGCTTCAAAGATTGGAGATTCATGTCAACAATTGTGGAAGAAGCTTTTGCACACCACAAGGTTCGTTCCTCAAGCTTTTGAGTGAAAAGGAATGGTTAGAATTGAAGATGTGATCGAGATAAGAAGAAATCATGCATTGATTTGTGATTTCCACTATGAAATCAAGGTGTACGAAGGTCAAGAAGCTTACCAACAGGTTGGGTTCGTCCTCCTGCTGCTCCTAGCTCCGTTAGTTATTTTTGCAAGAAAAGAGAAGAAGTGGATTCGAAAAAGCCTTTGGTTTGAGTGGTAAAAGGTGTTTTTATAAGAAAATCAATGAGAGAGAAAATGCCTCATACAAATCCTTTAATTACGAAATTGGTTCCAACTCTTCCCCCTTGGTTCCTTGCATGCAAAGGTATCTTTATCACCTCCGAATCCCCTTCCATTATCCATGAATTAAGGGAAAATAAATTAAGCACCTTAACCCTTATAATATTAATATCCATAAGTTAGTGGATAATTCTTTTTAGTTTCTTAATGTGAGTGGGTTCTGCACTCACGTTGATATTTCCTTTGCCTTTGCAAGGCACAAGGACGTCCATTTATGTGGATTTCAACCAACACAATTTTGTTTGAAGGGCATTCCATTTATTATAATTATTTTTGCATTATAACAATTATGCTATAATCTTTATTATGTTAATATCAAGATTCTCTCTCCTTCAAAGTAGCTCAAATGAGATGCCCCTCTCATTTTCTTGCCTCTACAGGATTCCAAGAAATATTAGGGACTATTTTGAAGTGGAAATTTGCATATTAACCCTAGGTTTTGGGTAAATTGCCAAAACTAGGTTTTAATGCACAAACATTGCTTTATCAGCTCTTTCTTGGTACTCAGGCTACCACAAGCCATAACTCTGCATCATCTTCATTCTCATGATGCTTTAACACATGGGGAACATATTATCATGCACAATTTGTAAGTTAAACCCACAAATTGGGTAATTTACATTTTAGTCCAAAACAAGTAAAACATTACTTTCAACATTATTCAAAATGGACCAAAATTGAAATATAAGTTCCGTTTGAGCTTTAATTACTTTTCAAAAGATAATATCAAGCATATAATTATCTTTCATAAACAAAACACCTAGGGTTAAAGCATAACCCAGGTCAGGGATGTTACAATTAGGATCAAACCAGGTCATTCGTTGAGAAACGAACGTGATATACTAAAAGAAATCAGCGTCGTGCAACCCTTCTAGATAGGTGATGTTCTCCCAGTCGACTCGGTAAGAACCTCAAGAAGAACGTCACATTCGTGTTGACGACGAACGTTGCAGACGAAACAACACACCACCAGTGCAGCTCAACAACCGCAGGAACCACCGCCTGACATGTTGTGCCTTGGAAGGAAAGGAAATAAACTTGCTTCGTCCAGGAGAGGGTCTCCACAAAGCACAACAAAAGCGACAGTGATAGAGAGAGACTCCAACTTTAGGGTTTGCAAACACGCTTGAATAGCTGACAACTATAATCAAAAGATGTATTTAATCCTAATGCCCGGAGGCTTATTTATAGCCTTACACGCCCCAATAATCTTATTCCTGTTAAGATGCGACCACTCAGTTTCTCTTGTACACATTACGAAAAAATATGCAAAAGAGACACTTTCCAGTTAGGATTAATATATCTGAATAGGAAAGAAATAGTTAATTAAACAAGTAATTAATTACGTAGTTGTATCTTAGTGTAAAAAGAAGAAGAAAGACATTCTCCACAATCCACAATCTACGAGCCTGTGTCCGGCCTAGTGAGGCGTGGCATGCACGCACATGCATGTGTGTTGTGGTCACCACCCCCACCAAGGAGGTGAGCATACCCTCCTCCTAGGACCCCTTGGAGACTAGTTCCACATGTGATCCTACATATGAGGACCACAAAAGTTCTAGGAGTGAGCAATATGGGATAAAATTTCTTTGCCATTTATACTCGAAACAAAACTATTTTTCTCACATGTACTAGCTGCACTACATTGGGCTTTTCTGACATGAAATCTCCCGTACCAGTTATGCTTCAAATACTCCTAGTCCTAATTTTAATCTGACATAGTGTGACAGTCCTATTTTATATTTTGACTTGATTTGAGTCCAACCTATGTTTTTACTTCAATTTAGACTGATATTCCTATTAGGAGTTGAAGATGACTTTATCTACATGCAACTCGGACTCCTATCATGTACTAGACTCCTATTAGGATATATTCCTAGCTGAAGGCTTATGGCATGGAGCCTATAAATAAGACCCTAGGGACATGAGGTTTTCTTGTACTGAAAAAGTATCACTGTACAAAGTTGCATTGAAGAGAGCTCTCTCACTTTTATGGGTGTAACCTTCTCTAAGTTTCTGAGTTATCTCTTTTGTGTGTATCTCTCCTTTGTAATCTTCTTGCAATAGTGAAATCACTCTGCTCCCATGGTGTAGGTCGTCTAGACCGAACTACGCAAATCTTTTCTTCATTGTTTATGTAGATTGTTATCTGTCTTCTCACTGTGTATGTGTTGCTTATTGTTCTTTCCGCTGCGCCGACTCACCAAATTAGTATAGAGCTTGGTGATGAACAACAATGACGTGTAAGTATGACATCGAGAAATTTGACTGTGAAATCAACTCTGGGTTATGGCAAATCAAGATATGAGGCCTATTGGTGCAACAAGGCATCTCTAAAGCATTGCTAGAAGTGGAGAATATGTTAACTTCCTTGACTGTTGAGTAGAAGCAAGAGATGGATGAGAAAGCCCTAATTACCATCCAATTGTCACTTTCATGGACGGCCTTTGGTGAAGTCGCTAAAGAGAAGACCATAGCAAACATGTGGTGAAAGTGTGAATCTATCTACATGACAAAGACTTTCTAAAAACAAAATTGCATCATAAGAAACGTCTATATCTGCTGCGCATGGCTGAAGGTACATCAATTCGTGATCCTACTAATTAGTTCAACTCGATAATTAATTAGTTCAACTCGATCATTATGGATTTGAAAAATATTGACATCGAAGTTGAAGATGAAGATGAATTCTTGATTCTTTTATGCTCTCTTCTTCCTTTTTATAAGCAATTCTATGAGACCATTATCTATGGTAAAGATTCAATCAAGACAAAAGAAGTAATGTCTTCTCTCATGTCTAAATCCTTGATGGATAAGGAAGTGATTGTTTCTTCTAATGGCAGCCAGACACAGGCTCTCTGTGTAAGGGATCTATTAAAAGAAAAAGACAATACTGAAGAATACAATCGATCTATGTCCAGACCTAATAACAACAAGTCATGCAAATACTGCAAAAAAGGCCATAAAATTGAAGAATGCTTCAAGTTGCAGAATAACAAAGAACTTCAAGAACAACCTAGTGGTGCCAATATCGTACAAGAAGACGATGATTTTGTTCTCATGGCATCCTCTACTTCAAGATATCAAAATTCATAGATTCTTGACTCGGGTTGTTCCTTTCACATGTGTCCTAGAATGTATTGGTTCTCCACATATGCTACAGTTAAAGGTGGAATTGTTATTACGACACATGATTCTACCTGCAAGACTACTAAAATTTGATATGCACGCATAAAGATGTTGGTTGGTGTTATTAGAACCATCTTCAATGTCCATCATGTTAAAGGTCTTGCTAAAAATCACATCTCTCTATGAACACTTGAAGAAAATAGTTTTCTACATGCTTCTAGAGATGGAATCATGTCCATTTACAAAGATGAAATTGTTGTTATCAAAGGTCAAAGACATATTGGAAATCTTTACTAACTTATTGGCCAAACTATCATTGGGACAACTATTATTTCTTGTTCTTCATCCACTTCTGATCTACATATCACCAAGCTCTGGAATATGAGATTTGGACACATGAGTGAGAAAGGTCTTGCTATATTCTCAAAGAAAAAGGATTCTTTTACTAGGGATTTTCTCACACTAAAAAGTACCAATGTACAAAGTTGTACCAAAGATAGTTCTCCTCTTATTTGGGTGTAACCTTCTCTAGGTTTTTGGGTTCTCTCTCTTTTGTGAGTATCTCTCCTTTGTAATCTTCTTGTAATAGTGAAATTCTCTCTCCTCTCATGGAGTAGGGCATCTAGACCGATCCAGTAAATTATGTGTTCATTATTTGTGCGGATTGTTATTCTTCTTCTAGTCATACACATGTTGCTCCTTGTTCTTTCTACTCTGCCAACCCAATATTACCAGCACCATTGAGGTTTTCGTAAGTGTATTGACTAGACGTATGGGCTTGTATCTCTAAGGGAAACCCCGAGTTCTTCCTCCATGGGTCACTGAGGCCATTGCTATGTTTGTTTTACATGTCTTCTCGCCCTCATGGTGGATGACTTGAGTGAGAGATACCCAATGCTCTAGAAAGCATATGAAAAGGATGATGTCATCGAATTAGCACAAGATAAAGGGGAAACTAGATGGGATCACTGGAAAGTTGCATTGATCATGACAATCATGATAGAGAGGCCATATAACTTTTTGGCAATGAAAAGGACTTTTTTCTCAACATTGGCTTTGAAAAAAAGTTACTTTTTGCCAAGTGAAGACCAGTTGGTTTGTGATTCAATTTATCTAAAAGCAAGACAAAGAGAAGGTTTAAAGGGGTGGCCATGGAATTTTGATAATTGTTTGTAAGTGACAAACAAAATTTGGGATCAATATATTCCAAACGAGACCGCCCTGACTCGATGTAGCTTTCGGGTGTGACTACACGATCTACCCCTGGGTACTATATGAGGACGCAATGCGTCTTGTGTTTGGAAAGATTGGTGAAGTATTATCAATGGATCAATCAAATATGGTATGGGATGCATATTCTAGGGAAAAGGTGGTGGTAGATATTTCCAAACTAATTAAATAGAGCCATAGAATTAATAATAAGGATGGAAGATTGGTATAGGCTGGGATCAAGTACAAACACATGTCATCATTCTTCTATATATGTAGCTTGAAAGGGCACACAAATAGGGACTACAAAGAGGAAAATAGAGAACTTGAGAAACCTCATGCATGGGGGGCATGGGTGAAGGACTCCCTAATGTAAAGGTGGGTAGGACCTTTAAAGGATGACCTTTTTTGAAGAAACATTGCCCAGCGTGTTCACTAAGAAACACACAAGACTTTCTGAAGAGGGAGGAGAAACAAGGAACAACCCTAAGGAAGGAGATAGAGATAATACAATATTTGCTAAAAAGATGGTGGATGAGGACTCACAAAGTAAGGAAAATGTCAGGGTTAAGGAGATGAGCTATGTAGGGAGGAAGGAACACATGAGATAGATGATGGAGGGGGTCATATGTGATGACAAAGGAGGTTGAATGGGCGATTGTTGGAAGGAAACTATGGTTTTCACACTCTTCATTGGGAACAACATGAGAGGGAGATTGGAATCTCAACTAGAGTAGATCTGGACCTAGCAGGGACGTATAGCATATACTCGAGTCTCCCTTGTCAGACAAAGTCATGTTTGGGGATTTGATGGAGAATATTTCTAAATCTCGACCCCACTAGGGCCAGAGGAGTGGCGTCCTCAACCTCAAATCAGGAAGGAGGCAACACTTTTAGAAAGACCAAAGCCTTTTTTCAAAATGGCTTAGGGCAACAAAACAATAAATAGACCAGTGAACATGTTTGCTGCTTTTGGAGGGATTAGGGGGGCGAGTAGAAAAGATGGAAGAATTGGATACACAATACACAAAGAAACATAGGGGATAAATAGGGGAAAGGTGTAAGGGAAGAAATTGGTAACACACTCAACAAGTTAGGTGAGAAAATGGATGGAGGACATGCAGGGAGTATGGAAGTGGAGGATCCATGATGGATGAGGCAATCAATAAATTAGTGTGTTGTAACATTATGAAACCTAATATCTTGACTCTAGGATAGTAGTATGCTTGGTTACTAAGATTTGACCAAACTAGGATGAAGTCATACCTTCTTGTATATAGTTAATGCATATAACAAGATTTACACAATGGTAATCCATAACATATATAGGCTTGAAGGTGAATATGGCACATTAAATGTAATTATCTTATATAATCGACATCACTAGACTCATAGTAACATAATTACCTATATGTGTGCTAACATGTGAGTTCATGAATTCTATCATGTAGTGCCTAAGATGGATTATATGTGGTATAATGTGCTTAATACATGTATTGGAATGTTAGTTGGAGTTTTCATATCCATAAATATGAATAATGTTCCACTATTTAAATAAATATTGGACTAATGGACTTAATAGGTTAAATAAAATAAGAAAATTTGAGCATAATAATACAAGGCAAATCTTATTAAAAGAATTGAATATAATAGGATAGTTTGATGCATGTTGATGACAATGATGTAAGAATATAACAAATATAATAGTGATGAGCCTAAAAATTCAATTGTGTTCTATCTCATAAAAGGTATCTTCAACATATATGACCATCTTGAAAATTGTGTTCCTTCGGTCCCAAATAGTTAAGTTTCCATGTTTGAGTTTAATTGAGGAATCCTAGATGCCTTAGTTTCATTAATGAAGGAAAATATAGGTTAAGATCTAAAAAGTTTTAATAAAATATTGGATGACTCAAAAGTTGAAACTAATACCACAGTTGAATTCTTCATGCCCTAGTTAGCTTAGGTGCAATTTTGGTATTTGAATAATTCTAAATAGATAAACTAGAATAAGAAAGAAAATACATGTTAACAATTACTTATTTCTAATTATTCTGTTCATATTAAGTGATTTCCTAGTGTTTCGTTTAAATAACTATCACACAATTATTTTTTGGATTTCCCCAATTAACTTGGTGATCCAATGCTTGATTTTCTTTCTCTATTTTTTCAGCCTGATCCAACACCAACTAAATTACCCCTACCTCCCAACATTCTCTCTTTAGTCACAATAGGAACCTATTATGCCCCCCATTCTTTCTTTTTTCTCTCTCTCCCTTCAATCTTTTCATCTATTTTCATTCCCATTGTATTTCTTATATCATTTCGAACCCAATAACCATATATTCTAGGGTTTTGAGGTGTTCTATAAGGAGTGGGATTTGATAGATGATCTACTTCCTATTAAAATGAAATAAGAGTCATCATTCAAATCAAACACACAAACATTTGACACAATTTGATGTATAAATTTTATTTAATATTTCATCAATGGTTCTCATCAAGACCAAATTATAAAATCAAAATAAAATAAAAATATTCAATTCTTAAGATTACATAATATTCCCCTCCTTGAGGTTTGCATAAAAGAAAGAACTTCAGCATCTAAGTATAGTAACTTCTAGCTATCTCAACTCTATCCCTTCGAGTTAGCTCCACTAAGCCTAGTGCATGTCTTCAAGTCAAGCCTTCCATGTTCTTTCACCTAGGGGATTGAAAGCATGCCCCATAAGAGAATACAAAACATATGTTTTCACATAAAAATGTCGGTATGACCATATAAATAGTGATTCAACAACTTAAGGAAAGAGTGTAAGACCCCTAACCTGAGTTTATGCTTAATTGTAATTACTTTGTATAATGATATGTTAAACCTTAATATAAATTCTTGGGATTATTTAATATCATGTGACATGATTATATTTTCATTTTGGTCAAATTTGATTGATTTCTTAGTTATCTTTGCTATATATGTGCTTGTTTTGGACTAAATTGCAATTTACCCATAAGTGAGGGTTATCTTGCAATTTGTCTGAGAATATTTCTTGTTATTTAGAATCATGAGAGAGGAGATGATGCGATGGGGCATCTTGTTTGAATCATGGTTGGTGATGTGACATCTTATGGTGATTATAGGGTTTCTAGGGTTTGCTTAAGTTCATAGAGTAACTATCCTAGCGTTTGATCTTACGACCACTACACCACATTCGGTGAAGGTCACGACTAAAACACACCCTCTAGGTTTTGTTGTCTCAATTTAGATGACCGAGAAGTGAGTAGGTTGAAACACCTTATCCTCTAGTGGAGTGTCTGGACCACGTATATGGTGCATAGGGTTTTGGTCAAAACCAAGTGTGTTTGAGAAATGTCTCGACCGAGACAAAGGGGTAGCCAACCGATTTGGTCATGACACCTTTTCTGGATAAACATGACCCTTTGAGAAATGTATGTGAGTGGAGGAGAGGTTGTTTCCTCAGTGGGCATGTGTCTCTTGATATCATCTTATGTTAACACTTCAAAAACCTCTACTTCCCTCCTCCTTTGGGTATATAACCCCTTCTCTTCACAAGAGAGAAACGTTTCAGCACCACACTCTTTATTATTCCTTTATATTGTCCTTAGATCTTTAGGAGCTAGAGAGGTTAGATCTTAAAGCCTGGGTGGCCGATCCATCTTGCATGTTGAAGATCTTGTGCTAGATCAACTTGTTGGTGGTGACTTCTTGAAGATTTCTTCTTGGTAAGTGATCTAAAACCTTGATCATGTTTTCCTTCATTGAAATCCACATCATCTTCTTCTTACCCCTTGGATGTAGGCTGTGGATCATTCATGGTGGCTTTTTCTTGGAGATCTCTTCTTCGTAAGGGTCATAGATCATGTTTTGACATCATGTACGCGAGTGAGAAGAAGACCTATTCTCTCTTCTTCTTTGGTTTGGCCTAGGAATATTTTCTCTCTTTTCTTTAAGCTCTCCTTTTACCATGGTGTTTCTTTCTCTTCTTGAGGTGATCCTTTAGCCAAAGTGTTGAAGCTAAAGAGTTGAGGAAATGTTATTCCATCATATGCGTCTACACTTTCTACCATACAATGCTTCATAAGGTGCCATGTCAATACTTCACTGGTAGCTGTTGTTGTAAGCAAACTCTATTAGGATGAGATGCACGTACCAACTTCCTAGGAACTATAGAACACAATCTCTTAGAAGATCTTCCAAAGTCTAAATAGTCCTTTCAAGTTGTCCATCTATCTACGTATGAAAAGAAGTATTGAACCTTAACTGCGTCCCCAACGCCTTATTCAACTGTTCCCAAAAATGACTTGTGAATTGGGGGCCTCTGTCAGAGACTATCATTGCTGGCACACCATGCAAACACACTATCTCATCAACATATACCTGAGTGAGCTTCTCTACTGTGTAGGTTGTCTTCACATGTATGAAATGTTCAGACTTCGTCAATCTGTCCACTATCACCTAGATGGAATCATGATTCCTAGCTATCCTTGGAAGGCCAACTACAAAATCCATGGTTATATGACCCCACTTCCACTGTGGTATCGACATGGGTTGCAACGCACATGCCAACTTCTGATGTTCTGCCTTAACTTGCTGACAATTGCACATTTTTCCACAAACTCAACTACATCTTTCTTCAAACTGGGTCACCAATGTAGATCCTTCAGATTGTGATACATCTTGGTGACACCTGGATGCATAGTATACATAGACGTGTGCGCTTCCTCGAGCACTAAATTCCTTAGGTTATCAACATCGGGAACCATCATCATGTTATGATAACAGACTAGCCCATCCTCAAACTCATGGAAACCATCGTGCTTCTCGTTGCCGAACTCTAATTTGATCAGTTGCACTGTAGCATGTACTTGTTGTGCTTCTTTAATATGTTGTCTCAATGTAGGCTTCACTTGCATCTGTGCCAACAGTCTTGCCAACAAAGAGACTTCCAACTATACATTCATCTGCCGCAAAGAGACAAACATATCCCGCCTATGGAATATCATAGAACTAAACTGTGTCTTCCTCAAGGGAAGAGAAGAAGACTTCCTGCTAAGCACATCTGCTACCACGTTCACCTTACATGAGTGATACTCGATGGTGAAATCATAATCATTGATTAACTCCATCTAGCACTGCAGACGCATGTTTAGCTCATTCTATGAGAACATGTACTTTAGGTTCTTGTGATCCGTAAAGATCTGACACACTTCCCCATAAAGATAGTGTCTCCATATCTTCAATGCATGAACCACCGCTACCAATTCCAAATCATGTGTCAGATAGCTTTCATCATGTTTCTTAAGTTTTCGAGAAGCAAAAGAAACCACATGATCTTCCTATATTAGCACACAACCTAAGCCCTTCTTGGAAGCATCACAGAAAACAACATAGCCTTTCCCTTATTCTAGCAATACTAACACTGGAGCACTTGTCAGGTTCTCCTTCAAACTTTAAAAAGCTTGCTGACACTAACCATCCCAAATAAAAGGTACATCCTTCCTAATCAACCTCATTACTGGCAACACTATCACACTAAAGTTTCTTATAAACCTCCAGTAGTATCCTGCTAAGCCCAGAAAACTATAGACTTTAGTCAGCGTCTTTGGTTTCTCTCACTCTACTACTGACTCCACCTTCTTGTGATCCACCCTGATCCCTTCCGCTGAGATGACATGACCCAATAAAGTCACTTCCTTTAGCCAAAACTCACACTTACTAAATTTGGCATACAACGGATGCTATCGAAGAAGAGTCAACGCTTGTCGAAGATGATGTTCGTGTTGTTGGGTGTCTTGACTATAGATCAAGATGTCATCTATGAAGACTACAACAAACTGATCTTAGAACGGATGAAACACTCTGTTCATCAGATCCATGAATGTTTTTGGCACATTGGTTAGCCCAAACGACATAACCACAAATTCATAGTGCCCATACCTCATTTTGAAAGATGACTTTGGTATGTCACCCTCCTTGATTCTAAGATGATGATATCCAGATCGCATATCGATCTTTGAGAATATCGTCACACCACACAATTGATCAAACAGATCATCTATCCTTGGTAAAGGATACTTGTTCTTGATCGTAACCTTGTTCAACTGTCGGTAATCTATACATAAATGCATAAATCCATCATTCTTCTTTACAAACAAAACTAAAGCACCCTAGGGTGATGTGATCGGCATGATGAAATCTTTATCAAGCAGCTCTTGCAATTGTTTCTTCAACTCTGTCATCTCTGTTGGATCCATCATATATGGTATCTGAGCAACAGGTTGCATCCTTCGTACTAAATTGATCTCAAAATCAATCTCTCGAGGTGGAGGAACACTGGGAAACTCATCACGAAACACATCTACAAACTCTCTGATGACATGCACGTCCTGAAGGCTAGAACATTTTTCCTTGGTATCCACAACATAAGCCAAGAACGCTCTACAACCTTGCCACAACAACTTCTCCACCACCATTTCTGACACCAAACACGTCAGAAGAATATTCCTATCTCCTTGGAAGATCCACTTCTCACTGCCATCAACAAACATTACCTGCTTAGAACCACAGTCCATCACAACCTTATATATTTCAAAGGTATCCATCCCAAGAATTACATCGAACCCATGCATATCAAGTGGTATGGGATCCACTTGTATGCTGTTTCCCAAAAACAATAGAACACAAGATGGAAACACTTCTCAAAGAATCGTAGGACCAACAAGAGGGGTTTTTAACAACAAGCTATCTTTCTTACAACTAATAGGTAAAAGACATCTATCAAGCATACTGTGTGCGATAAAAGAGTGTGTAGCACCTAGGTCAACCAGAACAGTTATAAAGCAAGAAGAAGACAAATCAGAATGAAACAACTCCATCTGACCTGCCACCACTTGCGGGTTGTCTATCGCCTTCAGCTGACGCATAGCATAGAATCGAGTTGTTGCTTGTTGTCACCCATGTCCTCTACTTTCATGAACAGATGATCCCACTTGTGAAGCTTGGCCACGTCCTTGCCCTCTGGTGCCATTAGACTGTTGTCTATCTGATCCTTGTTGACTCTACCTCAGTTGTTGCATCACCTTAATGTCTCTTCTCGGGCAATTCAACTTTAGATGCCATGTTTGTCCATAGAGACAACACGACTTGTCCCCTAACTGTGGCCTATACGGCCCTATCACTACTACTGAAGTTGTATTGTAGGCTCTAGATGGCGAAAAACCATGCCCTCTTCCTTTACTTGGTGACCATTTTGACGGCACACTGGAACTTTGCATTATAGAAGGTGCAGAAAACCTTGGCTTCTTGGGGCCATCAAACCTCTGTCTCTGAAACTGAGTAGGCCTTTTCTTGGACATAACCTCTCTCTTTTCTTAGACTGACCTCTCTATCCTCTGAATAGAATCCAAAAACATGGAAAATTGTTCCTGGTTCTCCAAAGCAGCAGCAGGTGTTGTCAACTCATCACTCAAACCTTTCTCAAACTGTTTGATCCTTTCATCAGCTGTTGTCGCCATGTGAGGACAGAACCTCATCAGCTCCATAAACTTGGCTTCATACTCTGTGATTCTCAAAGGACCTTGGCGCAAATGCACAAAATGGTTGATCTTCTCATCTAGATACGTCTTCGGGAAGTATCGACTGACGAACTCCCGCCAGAAAACATACCAACTGATTACCTCACCAGGTCGCTTCTCCTCCTCAATGGCCCACCAGTGGCCAGTATTACCTTTCATAAGGTAGACAGTGTGCTTGACTTTGTTTGCCTCGGGGATGTCGAGGATCCAGAAGGCCTTCTCAAGACCTGTCAGCCACAAATCTGCATTTGCTGGATCAGCAGTTCCAGCATAATCTGAAGCTCTGACTCAGCAAAGCCGCTCAAAGGTATTCCCAATACCTGAAGATTCACCATGGGGAACCAGTGGTCTTGGCGGAGGCACATGTATTCTCTCCACCATGTGATTCATCATAGCCATTAGCTTCCCCATAAGGTGTTGATAGGTAGGGTTCTCAAGAATGGCCAAGTCAATTTGGGGCACCTCAGGCACCCGATCTTCATGTGCATGCACACTAGCTCCATCAACACATGCAGCAGCACTGCTCTCGGCAGCATGTTCTTCATGATTCCCAGACATCTTTTAGCTTTATCTTCTGCTGGGGGTAGAAGTCATTATAAGAAAATCTGGAAAAATCACAAGAACAGACACAAGCCTAGTCCTAGATCCCTGTAGACTCAGCGAAGCTAGAACTCTGATATCAAAAACTATTGTGACATCCTGCCATCACAAAGACAGTGAAACGCTACGCGAAAATGTGCAGAACCACCATAAATAACATATTACCAAAAACACGAGTTAATTAAAAATGATTGCGGAAATCATTATAAGAAAGGAACTATCACAACCAGATCCACATCCTACAAAGAACGTGTTATATATACATATAAGCATGATATATGTCCACCAACACATAGGATCCATCTGTTTCATATCCATCAAGGATACATCACCTATTTATATACATAACAGGCTTGACCAGGGTCAACATCAGGATACAATAAACCATTCTAAGATCATACATCAAGAAACCTCATCAAAACACCTCTAAGGACCTGAGAGTACAGGGAAGACTGTAAGACTCTATGACAAAACAACCACAGAAGTAGCGTATCCAACCTTGCCTTTCTACTGATCTTCTTGTTGCTCAGCCACAACACTACGATCACCACCATGTCTAGCTCAATCACCTAAAAAGGTTGAAACCAGCAGGGTGAGACACATAGTCCCCACGAGAAACATAACTCCCCGTTGAACTATAAAATCTCAAGAAAAGCTAGAGAAGATAAAGCATGTAGCAGATAACCAGGTCATATATGAAATATGAAGAACAAGATTATATATTGAACAACTTACAATGATATCTTAGTGGAATATAACTAACTGCAATAAATACTTAGAGCATGTACATAAGACAATCATACATTATGCAAGGCCTCAACCAATGTTCCGTGTTTTCCCTAAGCAAATATACTATATGATTGGATTACCATTTATTATTCCCTGAGGAAATGAGATGTACCGCTCAAATATAACTTTTGGTTGCGAAACCCAAAGTAGGTTCCATACAAGGTCAATGGAAGAGTCGGACTCCACGACCTCAACCTCTTCCTGGTCAGTGCACGATATCCAAAGTAGGACCACAGTCTCTTTCTTAAGTGACCTCTGTTACAGGGTCAACTCCCGCAGGCTACCCTTTCCTCTAGCCCGCCGTGGTACAGGTCTCGACGCTAGCATACCTTGAGCCACGAGCCTGTTCACCGTGCTCCTGAGCCATGAACGCATTCATGCTCTACCACACTAAGCTATGGGCCTGTTCAACATGCTCTTATACATGTTCTGAGTCTACAACCAAAGTTTCACTCTATTCCTCCTATTTTCAGCTAGGAGAAACCCTACATATTCAACAATATGCACTCTAGGTTAACCCGTAGGAGAACTTGTTTCACCATCACCAGCTGTTTACGATGATGGATCCATGGCCAGGGCAAACTACATGAAAGGTTCATCTGTAATTAATTAATACATTTTCAGTGGATTGTTGGGGTCATCCAAGTTATCATAAACAAGGATAAACAACATAGATTCCATCATTCTGTATCACAATGTTAATGTCTTTCTTAATGCAATCAACATCATCGTGATCTATCTCAAGGATCTTACATCACATATTTCCACTTGGCCTCTTTCCAATCATCATGATCCATCACAAGGATCTTACATCACATATTGCCACTTGGCCTCTTGCCATTCATCATGATCCATCACAAGGATCTTACATCACATATTGCCACTTGGCCTCTTGCCAATCATCATGATCCATCACAACGATCAAATCATTATAGGGATTCCATCCCATCATCAAGCACATGTTACCATCTCATAGGCCATGCACATCATGCATTCTGATAATTCTTATAGCACATCATTTTAACATTAAGCAAATGTCACTAATGACATCATCACAGCTCATACCTGATCACACATCTCAATTGATGAAACCTGCATGGTTAGTATGCTCAAGACTAGATAAACACTTCATCATCAAGATATATTTGTGCAACATTAGATGACCATGCATATACATAATATATGCATATAGGCATTCTAAACGATAATAGGGTTACAAACCGAATATAGAGCATAACCCTCACAAAAGCATATCGGGTAAGGGATTATCCTCACCAAAAGATACATCGAACCTCACTAAATGTATAACGACCTTAACCAAAGGTATCGGTTACAACCAAACCCTATTGGTGTCGGCTATCTCCCATACCAGGAAAGCCTCTTCAAATAGATATCGGGCAGCACCTTCTCAAGTGTAACACCCAAGGCACCATGTCGGGCAACACTCTAAGAACCAACATATATCACCCAAACAACACACCCCTATCGCCCAACCAGATCGACACAACATCATATCGGGCAAGCACCATAACGTGCAATGCCCCGTGACGGGCAACACATCATAGCAGGCAACACGTCATAACGGGAAACACCTCTAAGGCAGAGTGTCGAGCAACACACTTCTACATGTATCGACCAACACACAAGTAACGACCAACACCCATCTAACACACATGTAACGGCCATCACCCATATCGGGAAGGCCTCTAGCACCTCACAAGACATCACCCCAGAGAAACAAAGACCATGCTGCCCAAACATCTCAACCATATCGGTTGAAGGATCAATAAGGCATCTACCTACTTTAACGCCCAAGCCTCAACTCAAAGGAGGAAGATGTATATCGAGCAACCACACCATATCACCCAAAGCATTAAGATTATTGACTCACCTCTCAACTTGAAAAGAGAGGGAGTCTTGCACAATCTCCAAGCATGTTAGGTCGGAGCTAGAGCTCACCTCACAACTCAAGGAAGGATGGGTATTGCTCAAAGTCCACCATCAAAGGCATGGCCGCACCCTATTGCCCAAGGTACCAGCTAAGGGTTTAACCCTAAAGGCATATCTTGCAACTAGGGTAGGACAGCACTCTATCGGCCTAGACAACTCATAATGACGCCCAAATAGCTAGAACATAGGCTCACCTCTCAACAACAAAGTGAGAGAGGGGTATTGCCTCAAGGACACACTACCATGCCTCCTCGGGTTAAGAAACCCTAAGCTCGCCTCTCAACTAAATGAGAGAGGGGTGTTGCTTGAGGTTCTACAACTCAAAGGATCGGCCAACACAAGGATAGCTAACACATATCGCCCAACCTGATCTAAGGAGCATATCGGGCAACAACATCACCAACTAAACCATAAGCACTACTTACCAAGATATGTATAGATGATCAAGATAACATATCAAAGCAACATGTAAAGGAGATAGAATAGTTAGGTTAGAAGTTATGTAACCCTCCTTAAGCGCAACTCTCCAAGCTCCAAGAACCTCCTCCAAGCTTCAATCACCAACTAGAGAAGAGGAACCTATCACACTCATGGCCGAAAGGGTAAGGAAGAAGATGATAGCAAGAGAGGGGAAGAGACTTACCAACTAGAGAATAAGAAAGCAACCGCAACAAGGTATATCAGCCACCACCACTTCTCCTTCTCCTCTACTCATTCTCAGCAAGAAACGGAGAGAGCAAACAGCTAAGGGGCAAAGAGATCCCAAGTAAGAGAAAAGAGAGATATCTATAGGAGAGTGTAAAATATAGAAGCAAGCAAGGTGTCCTCCTCCCTAAGCGCACTTGTCCATGGAGCAAGGCCACATGCTAGCTCGTCAATACCACTTGCCCAATGCCTTCCTCTTACTAGTAAAGCAAACACCACATGTCCATAATAGGGTGATGCCAATGAGGTTATGTGGAGGGGGAGTGTGTCGCCCAACACACCAACTTGGCACACCACCAGCACCACTTGGCTGATACACCTCAAGCACCTCCTTGCCCAACGCACCAAGCAAGGGGAAAAAGAAACAAGTCCAACAACAAGCCTAAGCTTAAACAAGCAAGCCCAAACGAAGCCCAAATGGCTCAAGCAAGGTTCCCAACTCATCCTCTCACACTAGAGGATGCAAAGAGATACAAAGAGATCTCTCCAGGTGGCAAATCTTGTACCAAAACCCTAGAACTTGGGTAAATTGCAAGTTGCACCAAAAAGACTCACCACAAAACACAACAACCCTAATCACACCTCTGGTGATTAGGCAAGCCTTTAAACATCAGGTTTAGGAAAAGCAAATAGGGTAAGCCCAAAATGAAGGTCAGGGTCCTTACAATAAACTTCATACAAGGTGGGCATAAAAACCCTAAAACCGATCTCTAACATGATCCATTAAGAAACCAAACTAGGACAAATAAGACCAAGATTCAACCTCAGGAAAATGGGTCAAAAACTTCAAGAAAAACATGAGAGATAAACCATAATGTGGTGATACAAACAAGGATCATGATGCATGTGTCAACTTCACCTCAACCATCACATAACAAAATGATTACAAGAAATTAGAATTCAAGAAAGAGAGCAATCTACATGAGTGTGCTACAAAATCATAAACCCTAAAATCATAAAAACATCACATACCAACTTATCATCATGTTTTAGATATGAAATTAGTAGCATGAAAGGAAAAATAAAGTACAATAATTGAAGATGGTAGAGAGTTATATAACCCACCTTAGGTAGAGAACCAAGCTCCAAAATCACAGTCTCCAAGGAAGAAGATGAAGTTCCAACCAAGACTAACACTTTGGCCACAAAATGACCTCCAAAGAGAAGAAAACCATGGTCAAAGGATAGCTCAAGAAAGAAGGCCAAAACAACTTCCTCTAACTTGAGTACCACCATGTCAAAACATAGTCTCTAACCCTACTAAGGAGAAGTTCTCTGAAGATGACCACCATGGTAGAACCATAATCTCATGGCCAGAAAGGAAGGATGAAGAAGATAGGTGCAAAGGAAAATAAGATCAAGGGTTCAAAACCACTTACCAAGAAGAGAAACCACCAAGAATCACCACAAGGAAGGTGATTAAGCTCAAAAGCACCACATGCAAGGTTGATCAGCCACCACAGAACCTAGATCAACACCCTCTAGCTCCACCAAGCTCCAAGGTTGGCCAATCAAGGAAGGAGAAAGAAAGTGAGCAAAAAGGATTTCTTACATGAATAAGAGAGAGGTTATATACTCAAGGGATGAGAGAGGTAAGGTAGATATGAGGTGTCAACACATGAGAGCACCAAAGGGACACTTGTCCACCAAGAAAACAGCCATGCAATCACCAAACACTTACATGAAACACAAGGTAATACAACCTAGGTAAGTTATCGACCACATGGGTCACCACCATCCTAGGGTTTGAAACAATCACCAAGGAACCATGTATCGACCATTACAAAAGATCATCAAATAAACATAGTCAAAACACAACACTAGAAGTCAAACCATCTCGACCAACCTCACTAAGACCATCATGGTAGAAACCACCATCAACTAGGGCAAGTGTATCCGTCGCAACACTCGATCCCAACTCAAGCTCAAGGTCGAAACGCATCGTCAAAGCCAAAACCCTAGAAACCAGAGCATCACCACATGATGTGACATCATCAACTACAGTCCAAGAAAGGTGTCCGTCAACACCATCTTCTCTTTCATCATGTAGGGCACAAATACACACTCTACATGTGACAAATTACATGAGAACCCCTCATCATGGGTAAATTACAGCTGGGTCCAAAATAAGGGTACATAGCTCAAACATCATCCAAATTGGACCAAACCAAAAACATAAGCTTGTCACGTGTTAAAAAAGCATATCAAGGGATTAGATTAAGGTTTAAGCATTTTAGTTAGCAAAGAAAGCATTTTCAAGCACTAGATGAGGTCAGGAGCCTTACAAGGAGCACCCAAACTCCCTAGATAGGTGTGTGAGATTCATGAGAGTCCCTTGATGATTACTTGTACATCTGTAAAATACCATGTAAGAAGCCATCATCCTTCTTAATTTGACATCCGTACAAACTACTTCAATCAAGTAGATAGGAACCCCCATTGTTCCCAAGTGGCGACTACCTACGGTCATACTTGAGACCTATGCCAGGTTTTGCGAGGGTTGGCAAAGATGCCTTTGTAGGGTTTTAGAGGAGACAGAGAAGGCAGCGAAAACAAAAAAAAATCTTTCCCAAACCCAGAATGAAGGAATCACGTCAACGTCTATACAATAGGAAGGATGGTTTGTAGAAACATACCTTGTCCCGAGGCTTGCTCGGTGATGTAACCTCACGGCTGGCACGGTCTTCACCTCCGGTCTTGGATGGTGTTTGTGCATCTCCTGGTCTTACCGGGACTGTCGGGATTGACAGTTGTCCTCCGAGTGGCAGAAGTTTGCCGCCTCTGTAGTAGTTCACACGGACCACCTGGAACTTCGATTGTATTATCGCACAAGGCACCGGAAGGAGTCATACCCTCCTATCGGTGTACTAGCCACCGACACACTCTCCTGAAACCAGTCACTTTTATGCAGTTGTCTTTCCCTTACTATGCCTCCCTTATCGGGTAGCACTTGCTCAGGCCCTCTTGATTACCACAATCAGAGAGAACGACAACTTTGCAGAGCAACTGGTGTTCTGAGTTGTACTATGAGAAACCCCCAATATCCCTATATATATAGGAGGGTCATGGGACATGGTTCTCTACCCCGGGCAATGCAGGATTAAAGCAAGAGTACAGGGATTCAAGATTTTCCACAAAACAACCAACTGTGCCAGTGAACCGATCATTTTAAGCATGAACCGATCGGTTGGGGATCTGAGTTGATCGGTTCATATCTGAACCGATCAGTTGGGACACCTGAGCCGATCGGTTCAAGCATGAGCCGATTGGTTTGTGGTCCTGGTCCAACTCGAATTGACTTTCCATGTTTATTTACAACTAAACAAATATTAGTCCTTATCCAAATCAAATGTGTCCAAGAGAAACAAATATGTATTTGCAAAAAGAGTGTTCTGACTTTCCAAACGATCTCGGTTGGTCACACGAATCGACCGGTTCAACAATTGAGTCGATCATTTCATTGACACATGAGCCAATCGACTCATCACTTGATCCAATCGGTTCACCAACTTGAGCCGATCAATTCAACCATGTGATCTGATCGGTTGGGGTAGTAGACTGTGCAAATCAGTCAATTGCAGTTCAAATCAATCTGATACTCTTAATCATCTGGTCCAACACCTTGAACACTATGATTTTGAGCTATCAATCAACTGAGTGTTTAAATGAACTACTAAACTCCTTTAGTAATCAATCTAAACATCATTTGTGGACAAACTCCTCTTCCAAGTTAAATCCTATGTGTGTGACCCTATAGGCCCATTTCACATTGGCAGTGAAAGTCCATAACACTTATGACTTCACAAGCAAAGAGCGGTGCCTAGTCGCACATCAGTGCTACCCAAGTGAAATAGAAAGTTGGAGAACCACTTTCAATTCTACAATCCGTGAATGGTGTTACAGGGAATGTATAATTCCTTTGTCACTGATATCCTGAATGAACTCAAGGCATGGAACAGTCATCATGTCAACATTCATTCACTTTCTTGATCTCAGAGTAGACTGGAGGAGATATGTATGACATCAATATCACATACTGATTCACACATGCGTGCGCACGCCTATCTCAATCCTACTCATCAAGTGGCCATCGATATCAAACTCCCTCAGGAGGGACAAATCTCGTATCTATCACTTACCCCTCAAAAGCCCCACGTGTCAAAGCCACCCAATCATCACCTTTATAACAACCCATGTTTCAGGACTGCATTTGATGATGTCAAAGTGTACCCAATGACCTGTGTTGAGTGTAGTGATTTCAGGTCAAAGAATCACACTCACCACCATCACTGTGAGAACTTACTATGACTTACCATGTCATGGTTCCATGTGTCAAACTCACGGTGGGTCTGTCTGGTACACTTGTTCTCTAACAAGTATCGATGTGTTTTGTTTGATATCTTCATATCATGACTAACGAGATTCTATCATCAACCAACACCACAATCTAGTCTTGTGTGTCATTTTTGTCTATCTACCTTCCACAATAACATCTGACTAGGGACATAATAAGAATGTATAAACTCTTAGCATCCATATGATCTCATCGTTCAGGTCCTCAACCTGAAAGCATACGTCATTGAGTATTTTCATTCTCTAGACATTCAATCTGTTCTATCATTATCTCATATGACTGAACCAGAAAGAATTGGAAGCTTGCCTTTGATGTTTATCAAATCAATCTTAATGCATCCCACCAATCATCCCATGATTGGCTCTCAGGGCATACATACCAACAGACTCCCACTTGCACTGTGAGCCAATCACCCTTGAATCATATTCATAGTGATCTTCAAACATGTCCCACATGTTACTATGCTCCAGTGCTTACGTAGTGAGTTATGGCAACACCTTGCCAAAATCGGTACTAACTGCATGTCTCTCATCTCTTCGTTGTACATCATACGTATGAGATGGAGTTGCCATAATATGTGATTTAGTATTCCTTTGCTAACCTTTAGCCACATTGCAAGACCGAGCACTCCTTATTTGTCATCAATGACTGGAACATCTATAAGTTCATCTCATGAACTTCCAGATCCATATAGTATCCACTACTGTTATCTAACACACGGATACTCGACTTTTCCTTTTAAACAACTTTATTGGAACATTTCCATTTATCAACAAACATTCACTTTTATATATCCCATATATATTTTGCGATTAATTTTTCTGTCCTTTTCTGAAAGTTCACATCAGTGTAACACTTTACAGTGAACCCTTCCTTATTTCCATAGAACTAGTACTTCTCAAGTACTTATCAAGTTCTTATGGTATTCCAGTAACCCTTACTAGAACTAGACAAACATCCACTCATCATGTCCCACATACGAATTATCAGGATGAGCACATCATATTGTCATGCCCTACATACAAGATGATGAATGCATTTTATTCCTGCTATGTCCATACATGCAAGATAATGGGATGATTACATACATGATAGATCCATATCTATTCTTGGTGTTCCCATTCTTCATAAGAATTAGACACTTGGCCTTGGGATACTAACTCCATGTAACATGGATAAGTTTTCTCCCACTGAATCTGTGCACACTGGACCCTTCAGTATAGATTGCCAATGTATGCTCTTTCTTTTCAGGTCAAGAGGTTTTTCGAGAACTATCTCTTTAGATCTCTATTCCTATCACATAAGAAAAGTCTCTATCTTTCCTAAAGATAATTTCCACTTTGGATTTCCATTCTAAAACATTTCCATTTCACATCAACATGTGGAATGTGAATACACTCCCACTAAATCACATATATCTCTTTATATTTGACATATCAGTCAAACCCTTTGACCATATTATCAAAGTAAAGATCCAACTCTGAGTTGCTTGTACTTAATCAATCACATTGATTAGTCCATTGTAACTTATAGACTTCATTTGCATTAATAAATTCATAAACCTTATAGGTTGTGTCACGTACACATCCTTGGTTTTATTCCTCATAGGAATGTGGTTTTAGTATCTATATGCCAAATCTCTTTGTCATTAAGTTGCAATTTAACAAGTATTATCCTTCTCAAAATGTTATCCATGTGGTTTAATGCTTAAGACTCATTCGCACTTATGAATTTCATTCCAATGGGTGCTACCATGAAGGTCATGCCTTATGATTCACATGGAAGTCATTTAGGATAAACCATAACTCAAAATCCAGTTCCTCATATTCATCTAGATAGTTGACTCATTAGAAATCTTCAATTCTACCTCTTACCCGCAACCCTAGCGCGTGGGAGACTAGGAGGGCGACAGTGGGAGCGTCTGTCTCCCATGTGGTTTCTTTCATCTCCCAGAGTGGTTACCTTTCTCTTGCAGGTTCAAGGATTGGCTAGGGCTTCAGATCACGGTCACAAAGATGGTGGAGGAACTAATCGACAGGTGTGCCAGGCTAGGGATATAGGACAACAATGAGGATGAGATTATTGTGATTGGAGATGAAGATAAAGGAGCAATGAGAGAACATGTAGAACTTGCACTGGTGGCGAGGTTACATACTGATCGGCCCTACAATTTCTGGGCAATGAAGCGGACATTGAGCCAAGCACGGGCGTTGCCAAACAAGGTAGTCTTTAAGCAACTGGATGCGGAGGCGTTCGTGATCCAATTTCTGCACTAGAAAGAAAAGGCCCGTGTGGTGGAAGGAGGGCCATGGAACTTTGAAAATAGACTATTGTTGATGAAGGAGGTGGAGGAGGGGATCTGCTGGGGCAAATCCAATTCAAGGAGGCATCATTTCGGATTAGACTCTACGGTGTTCCTCTCATTTACAGGGAGAAGGAGCCATCAAGGCGATTGCTTCCAGGGTTGGAAGAGTAGAACAAGTTGATCTTGATGAGTTGGGATGGGATCCCTCGTCAAGGGTCAGGGTTGCCCTAGAAGTACACTGACCGCTCAAGCGGGTGTTGAAGATCCAAGACAAAAAGGGATAGCTTTACAACGTCGAGGTCAAGTATGAGCGGCTCCCAAATTTGTGCTTTCTCTGCGGAAGGTTGGGTCACATGGACTGTGACTGTGACTGAGACGAAGGGGCCGGCGAGAAACATCATGGCTGGGGAGCCTGGCTAAAGGCCTCGCCAAGGAAGGTTTGGGTCTCATCTATGGAGGAGGTCTATGGTGCTGGAATGACGAAGAAGAAGCTTGATTTTTGTTTAAAACCCAATCAGAGTCGGACAGTTGATAAACCAAACTCCAACAGGTCAGGAGGTAGGCTGAGTTTGGGTGAAGAAGGTGGTGCGGCAAGAGATAGTGGGGGGTCTGTTGGGGAGGAGGAGGCGCATATGGAGGTGGTGAGATCTCTAAATCTTGGCGAGAGGAATAGTGGTGGTGCTTGGAGGGGTGGATGGAGGCGGTAAAGGTGGATGGGGACGGTGAAGCTCAGGGGAAAGGGGAGAGCGTCGTTCACAGGAGAGGCTGGTAGTTTGGGATGAGGGAGGATTCTGAGGAGGTGTCTGGAGGGGGTGAACAAAGAGGAGTGGAGGGAGGAGGTAGGGAGACGAGGTGGCTTAGCAGCGAGGAAGGTTCTGCGGGGGCAGAAGTGTCGCATCTGGAGATGAGGAGTGTTACAGTAGGTGAGGGGGGCGTCAGGTCCGCGACTAGGGTGCCTCTACTGGTTGACGGGCGTGCAACTGATGTTGGGAGACCAATGGAGGCGAGGGACAGAACGGTTGTGATCAACGTTGAATGGGATGGCCTTGAATATGTGATTGTGTCATGGGGTGAACCAAATCAGGTAGTAAGGCAAGACGGTGATCTACAGGCACACGAGGACATTGGGGCGGCAGAGGCCAATGTGACAAATTTGAACATGGTAATGCATGGAACAGATGATGTCAATGGTGGGCATGAACAGGGTGCTGAGCAAGTTACTCAAATCTTTGAACAGCGATGGGGGAGGCCAAGGATGCAAACCAAAGGCCAGAAGAAAAGTAAAGAGCACAGGGGTATGCCAGGTGTGGAAAACCAAAAGGGAAACTGCAGCGTAAACCAAAAATAGTTAGAAGACATGTGCCGCTAGATGAGAGAGAGGCAGTGGTGACAGAGCAAGATGTTCCCGGTTAAAAAACATGGAAATGGAATAGTGATGGTGGGATCATGGAAATGGATACTGATCTGGGTTTGATGTTCCCGGTTAAAAAACATTATGGGGGTCAAGTTGAGGAAGAGAACACATCTGGGAGCACAAAGCTTCAAGTAGCGGGTTTTGGGGTTGACTAGACCTATGAAGGACAATGAAGATCCTTAGTTGGAACTGTCAGGGGTTTTGCAACCTCGACAGGAAGCAGGCTCTCCGCAGGGGGTGTTGGAGAGAGTGCTCGAGTTTGTTCTTCATTTCATAAACCAAGATGGTGGGAAACAAGTTGGAATAGGTAAAAAGGGAGTGTGGTTTTGTAGATGGTTTCTATTTGGCTAGTGAAGGACGCTCAGGTGGTATAGGGATGTGGTGGAGGGATGTGAAGGTGGATATTCAGAGTTACTCACAGCATCATGTGGATACCATTGTTGAGGTAGACAATAATGGGGTTAAGTGGAGAGCCATTGCTATATATGGCTGGGCAGAGCAAAGTCAAAAATACCATACCTAGGACCTTACGAGGAGACTACATGGGGAATCTGACCTTCCTATTTTGTACTTTGGAGATTTTAATGAGATCTTTTCAAATGATGAGAAATGGGGTGGTAACCCCAAACTAGATAGGTGGATACAAGACTTCAGAGATGTGGTAGACAATTGTGGGCTGCTAGATCTGGGTTTTAAAGGTAATCAGTTTATTTGGCAGCAAGGTCGCACTATAGATACACTCATTAAAGAATGGCTTGACAGAGGATTAGCGACGCATGGTTGGTGTCAGCTATTCAGTAATAGCAAGGTGATTCATCTGCCTATCTACAGTTCAGACCATGCCCCCATCTTTATTTCAGTGAGTGGGAGAGACACGTACAGGTCAAAGACGAAGAAATTCTTTTACTTTGAACCTATGTGGCTAGCTGAAGATGACTGTGAAGATGTTGTGAGGGATTCTTAGGCACAAGGCGAGGAGACTGACATGCAGATGAAGATGCTAAACTGTGGTGAAAATTTAAAAGAGTGGGTGACTAAAAAATTCGGGAGGATGAAAGAGAGAATTAAAGAGGTGGAGAAGCGGCTCAGGGAGGAAGAAAAGAAATATCTAGATGCAGTTGTGCTTGAAAGATGCATGGAGTTATCTAAGGAACTAGAGGCTTGGCATAGATCTGAAGATTCTTATTGGTGTGCTCGGGCGCGTGTGGTGGCTCTTCGTGAGGGGGATCGCAATACGGCCTACTTTCACCATAAAGCTTCACAAAGGCGGAAAAGAAACCATATTGAGGGGATAATGGATGAGAATGGCATGTGGCAGTCGGAAGAAGGAAAAATCCAACAGGTGGTGATTGATTTCTTTGGGGAGCTTTTTTCTTATAGC
Source organism: Alisma plantago-aquatica (assembly GCA_963693085.1). NCBI lineage: Eukaryota > Viridiplantae > Streptophyta > Magnoliopsida > Alismatales > Alismataceae > Alisma > Alisma plantago-aquatica. Next base: position 1,027,272,591 of record OY856409.1, on the reverse strand, counting down.
AACCCGTCAGGATTTGTGGAGGCTACCAGGGGCATAATGGAGGTGGTGGATGAGTCTATGAACGCATCTCTGGAAACGGATATTTCTGACACTGAGATTCTTGAGGCACTAAAGCAGATGCACCCAAATAAGGCACCGGGACCTGATGGTATGAAGCCTATATTTTTTCAAAAGTTCTGGCATATTATTGGCAATGATGTGTCTAATTACATTAAGGGGTGGTGGAAAGGGAGTGCTAAAAATTATCAAGGTAAATTCTACTCTTGTGGTTTTGATTCTAAAAGTGGAGAAACCAGCTCAGATTTCTGATTATCGGCCCATAAGCTTGTGTAATGTGATATATAAAATAGCTTCTAAAGTCATGGTGAATAGACTCAAATCACTGATGGATAAAATTACTTCTGAGAATCAAAGTGCTTTTATTCCGGGAAGGATGATCACCGACAATGCCCTTATTGCATATGAGCTTTTTCATAAGATGAAGAATGAGAGTAAAAATAAAAGGGGTTTTCTGGCTCTGAAGTGAGATATGTCAAAGGCGTATGATAGGGTGGAATGGGAGTTTTTGGATTATGTGAAGTAGAAGATGGGGTTCGATGATAGGTGGAGGAAAAAAAATTGGGAGTGCATTTCTTCTGTGGATCACTCGTTTGCTATTAATGGTGACCGGACCCAAAGCCTCAAGCCTTCCCGTGGACTGCGACAGGGTGACCCTCTTTCTCCTTACCTTTTTATTCTTTGTGCTGAGGCTTTTTCTACGTCTCTTTTGCATGCTGCCAGCACCAAGTTGATCCATGGGATTAAGGCGAGCAGACGTGCGTCGTGTATTTCACGTCTTTTCTTTGCAGATGACAGTATTCTTTTTTCTAGAGCTACATGTCATGAATGTCTGAATGTAGTTAATATTATTAGCCAGTACGAGCAGGCGTCGGGTCAAAGAATCAACCTTTATAAGACGGAGGTGGCTTTTAGCAAGGGAGTACAACAAGAAATGAAGGAGACTTTAAAAAATCAGCTGGGGGTACAACTTGTGGACAGACATGCCAAATATTTGGGTTTGCCTACAGCTATTGGGAATTCAAAGAAACAGGTGTTTAGCTTCGTGAAAGACTGAGTCTTGAAGAAACTCCAAGGTTGGAAGGAGAAACTTTTGTCAAAACTAGTGAACAAGGTGTTGATAAAATCCATTGTGCAGGCCATTCCTTCTTACATTATGAATATTTTTCAAATACCGGTAGGGACTCTTGATGATATACAAGGATTCATTGCTAGATTCTGGTGGGTAGCAAAAGAGAATGAAAGAAAATTTTCATGGATGTGTTAGGCGGCCTTATGCAAACCAAAGAAAGATGGCGGGCTTGGGTTTAGAGACATGCGTGTCTTTAACCAAGCCCTTCTGGAAAAGCAGGTATGGAGGCTCATGACAAAGCAATCGTCTTTGGCATACAAGGTGCTAAAGGCAAGATACTTCCCTTCGTCATCTATATTGGAAGCTTCAAGGGGGTATAATCCTAGTTATACGTGGAGGAGTTTATGGGCAGCAAAAGCTTTGATTCTGGAAGGCATTAAATGGCGAGTGGGAAATGGTGAGAATGTTCAGATTTGGGAAGACAGTTGGATTTGTGGCTACACGGGAGATTTGTCATATTTGCATGACACACCTTATGAGCAGCCATCCATGGTGTGTGAGTTGATAGACCGACGGACAAAGGGATGAGATTTACAGGTGATACAACAACTTTTCCTTCTGATATATGTGGGTTGATTGAGAGCACTCATATTAGTACTAGATTACTTGAAGATGTCCTGTATTGGTGGCCAGACAGGAGAGGCATTTTTACTACTAGATCGGCATACTGGTTGGGGCTGCAGGGAAGGAGGGAGTTCATTTCTTCAAGACAGACGCTTTCTGAGAAGATTTGGACAGTTGTATGGGATCGGTGGTGGCCGCCGAAGGTTGCCCATTTTTTTTGGTGTGTGACTACAGGTGGCATGGCTACCATGAGAAGTTTATTAGACATGCATTGTCATGTTGACAGTTTGTGTCCACTATGCCATGAGGAAAAGGAAACCATTCAACATATGCTTTTTTGTTGTGTAGAGTCTAGGAAGATTTAGAGCACGTCACCCGCGGCGACCATTATTGCAGCAGCCCATATACAGTCCACCAGGCAAACACTGTTGGAATTATATGATGGGTTATCTCAGCAGGAATTTACGGAGGTAGTAGCATATATGTGGGGGATATGGACGTTCGGGAATCATATGGTCTTTCAAGAAAAGGGGAGAAGTCTTGCCATGTTTGTGAGAGAAGCCCAAGAATACATGCTTGACTCATGGGGCGCATGACTGGTGCACTCGGGACAGCAGCAATGTCATAATACCGCGGTGGAAGCGCACTGGAAAAGACCCATACTAGGGACCGTGAAGATCAAAATAGATGCATCAGTGAAGAATGGTTCTGGGACAGGGTTGGGGGTTTTTGGTAGAGATCATATGGGGCAAGTTGTAGCTGTTCGGGGGAAGCGTCTCCGTGGAGGAGGCAATGTGGAGGTGTGTGAGGCATTGCCGGTGAGGGAGGGCGTCCAGTTGGCCTGGCGGTACGGATGGAGGTCCATTGTGGTTGAGTCAGACTCGAGTACAGTCATGGCGGTGCTAAACAACTCAGGGGAAAGAAGAGATCATCTGGGCATGCTAGCTACTGATATTAGATCACTTGTTGTTGATTTTGCATTGATTTCCTTTGTGCATGTTAGTCGATCCTGTAACCATGTGGCGCATGAGATTGCCAAGCTTGCGAAGGCTGGTGACTTCATACATACAGACGAGAATGTTGGCTTTCCTCAGTCTCTTCTGAACCTTCTAGCTTCTGAATCTTAATAAACATGATCGGCCCCATTATAAAAAAAAAGATAGTTGACTCATCACATGACCAACTCATCACATAGATAATTGAGGTGTATATGTCAAGGATATAAGAATTCACAACTCTTTGTGATTCTTAATGTCCTTTATTAGTGTAGGGTATTCTTTATTTAAGAACAACTTAGCTATTTGATAATCATATTCTAACTCCTTAGAGTGTGACTCCTTTTGATTTAGACATCACCATGCCTTAATCATGAGCTCACTATGATACACTATCATAATCACTCATAAGGATCTCAAACATTTGGTTCAAGTATTTCAATCATTGATCTCATCAAGAATTAACACTTTACCAAATTCGTACTTCATCTATGATATTCTTGAACACTTCAAGATATTCATATTCGATATTTCTCTAAACACCATTTGAAGTACTAGCATTAACTCTAATAGGTATGTAAGTACATCACATGTATTATACCTAATAGGATAATCATTCTCCCATTGCCACTAGTGAAGATTGATTAATCATGTCTATGAGATTCATGTCTCTTACTCGTTCTTTAACCAAAAAGAGTCTAGTCCTATCCATCATATGGAAACTAGAAATGAATTTCTCATGATTTATGCTAATCTGATTGTTTGAGTTATCAATAACTTTTAGGTATCATTTTATCTTATTCATACCAAGTACCACAAGATAAACAAGGCATTGCCACAAAGATTGAAACATCAACTTTATTAATTGCCATCATTGTCATACAATATGCAAGAAAATTAAGGTGTTTCTATCCATTGACAAATATAAAATAGCAGTTCATAACTCTATTACATGCCTTCAAGGCTGAAAATAAACTAAATTACTCCTATCTATGGCGGCAACACTTGCCCCATTTCTTGGGTGCTTTACACTTTATATCTTGGTATCATATACCTCAAAAGTGTTACAAGTTTATTTTTTGACACCTTGAGGTGGAGACGTCTGTCGCCTCCTGCTTCTTTAGTTCTTCCGGATAGAGTGGAAAATTCCTTTTCCAATGTCCTGGCTTTTGACAATGGTGGCAATTGCCTCTCTTGGTCACGCCTCCCTTGGACTTGAGAGTTGAATACGACTTGGGCTGTTGGCTAGCATCAAAACCTGTCTTAGCCTTGCCCTTGCACTTGCCCTGGGACTTGCCTTTCTTTCTTTTGATCAACATCACAGACTTAGGCTTGTCCTTATTCATCTGTGCCTTGGCTATCCTCAACATGCCCAACAACTCTGTCAACAGCTTGTCAAAATTGTTCATGTTGTAGTTCATTACAAACTAACTGTAGGGTTCTGGCAACGATTGCAGTATCACGTCAGTACCCAACTCTTGGCTCAGGAGAAAACCTAGTCTTGTTAGGTTCTCCACATACCCAATCATCTTGAGTGTGTGAGGACCAACTGGATCTCCTTCTGTCATGACACACTTGAATAGTGCCCTGGAGACATCATATCTCTCTTTCTGTGCTTGATCTTCATACATGTTCTTGAGATGTTGAATCATCTCAATGACACCCATGTTTTCATTTTGTCTCTGCAACTCGTGGTGCATGGAGCACGACATCAAGCACTTTGCATCAATGGCATCTTTAGAATTTTTCTTATAAGCATCCCTTTCTGCCTTTGGTGCGGTAGGAGCAGGTTCCTCTAGAGCTGGAGTATCCAGGACATAGAGCTTTCGCTCTTGAGTGAGAACAATTCTCAATGTCCTAAACCAGTCATGGAAGTTAGTCTCATTCAACTTGTCCTTTTCAAAGACCGATCACAACGAAAAGTGATTGTTGTTTGTTGTCATTTGTACAACAAAAGGCAATATATGCAATTTAGTCCAAAACTCATTTTTGACTTATTTGATTGATTTGAAAAATTGATGATATAATTAGGACTTTAATTAATTATTGCTCCCACTATTTTGTTCAAATTGATAGCCCTCACCATCAATTCGGAAGATTGCAGCATACAATCTTCTACTGGGTCAAGATCCTAAAATCCTCTGAGTCATGCACCAGCTAGGGTTGTCACCCACAACTTAGATCTTCCAGGAAGGCAACTCTTGCCAATTGCATCATATGCAACTCTTAAAAGATGTCATATGCAACTCCTTGCCATGATCACCTCCATTCCTCAAGGTGCCAGATCCTATCTAGGTCACCTTGTTAAGTCTGACCCAAAGCCAACACGATGAATATGCACCCTTCTTGGGCAGACCCACATATCCATCCTTCCCGCTTCCACGAGATAGACGGCGCACCACGCTAGGGCGTGCCCACACTTGGCCGATCAAGCTTTTCACATGTGTCGCATTTGGAAGGCATCTAAAACTTTAATATTTAATGAGGGATTTTGTTTTATAGGTACATATACATATCCAATCACCACAATACATAGTATGTATCATATACATGCTATATCCCACAGAAAACATGAGAAACGATAAAAGCGATGATTATGGCCATCCTAATGTGATTTCTCAGGCCAAGAGGAATCACAGTCATCTAAGTCCACATCACATGCAACCTGTACAAGATGAACTTTGTGCTTCGCTATTCTGGGTTTGATCAACTCATCTCCATGATTGATCGACTTGCCATCAGGTCGGTCGGGTGGGTGCCACCAGCCGATCAATTGGCTCCTCGAACCAATCAGTTTGTATGGTCATCGTGCATCTCCTCATGTTGCCACCCGTTCGTCTCGCTCCTTGAGCCGGTCATATGGATCGCCAACCGATTGGTTCACGCCTTGTACCGATCGTCTCAGTTGCCATCAGATTGTCCTCCATTCTTTGACATAACAAGAAATAAAAGATCTATCCTATTTTACATTTGAATAGGGAAACCCCGAGTTACATTCGAGGGGAGCAAAGGTAGGAAAGAAATCTTGAGTTAACTCGAGTTACATCAGGAATAAGAGATAGGAAATTGGTACGCAGACTGAGATGCAAGCAACCACATTCAACCAAGCACACATACATAGGGTTTATTGGCCAAAACCGTGCTATACATCCACCAAAAAATCATTTAAGGGCGAGGCGTATCGTGTGCATTCATATTACATATCATATATGTATATTGGGATTTGTGGATTTAGGATTGGACATGCATAAAGCCAATTTTATTTGCATCGTATGCAATAAATAAAGGAGACAAACCAAAATCGAACACATCGATAATCCTAAAGTATAGAGCAGTTGATGTGGCTCTGATACCACTGTAGGGTTTTAGAGGAGACAGAGAAGGCAGCGGAAACAAAAAAAAAATCTCTCCCAAACCCAGAATGAAGGAATCACGTCAATGTCTACACAATAGGAAGGATGGTTTGTAGAAACATACCTTGTCCTGAGGCTTACTCAGAGATGTTACCTCATGGCTTGCACGGTCTTCACCTCCGGTCTTGGACGGTGTCTATGCAGCTCCTAGTCTTACCGGGACTGTCGGGATTGACAACTGTCCTTCGAGCGGCAGAAGTCTCCCTCCTTTGTAGTAGTCCACACAGACCACATGGAACTCCGATCGCCTTGTCGCACAAGGCACTGGAAGGAGTCGTACCCTCCTGTCGGTGTACTATTCACTAACACACTCTCCTACAACCAGTCACTTTTCTACAGTTGTCTTTCCCTTGCTTTGCCTCCCTTATCGGGTAGCACTTGCTCTAGCTCTCTCGGTTACCACAACCAGAGAGAACGACAACTTTGCAGAGCAACTGGTATTATGATTTGTACTATGAGAAACCCCCAATACCCCTATATATATAGGAGGGTCATGGGACAAGGTTCTCTATCCCGGGAAATGCGGGATTAAAGAAGGAGTAGAAGGATTCGAGATTTTCCACAAAACAACCAACTACGCCAGCTGAACCGATCTTTTCAAGCATGAACCGGTCGGTTGGTGATCTGAGACGATCAGTTCATATCTGAACCGATCGGTTGGGACACCTGAGTCAATCGGTTCAAGCATGAGCTTATTGGTTTGTGGTCTTGGTCCAACTCGAATTGACTTTCCATGTTGTTTCCAACTAATCAAATATTAGTCCTTGTCCAAATCAAATTTTTACAAGTGAAACAAATATGTATTTGCAAAAAGAGTCTTCTGACTTTCCAAACGATCTCAATTGGTCACACAAATCAGCTAATTCAACAATTGAGCCGATCGTTTCATTGACACATGAGCCGATCGACTCACCACTTGAGTTGATCGGTTCACCAACCTGAGCTGATCGGTTCAACCCTGTGAGGCGATCGGTTGGGGCAGTAGACTGTGAAAATTAGTCAATTGTAGTTCCAATCAACCTGATACTCTTAATCATCTGGTCCAACACCTTGAACACTATGATTTTGAGCTATCAATCAACTGAGTGTTTAATTGAACTACTAAACTTCTTTAGTAATCAATCTAAACATCTTTTGTGGACAAACTCCTCTTCCAGGTTAAATCCTATGTGTGTGAACCTGTAGGCCCATTTCATGTTGGCAGTGAAAGTCCATAACACTTATGACTTCACAAGAAAAGAGCGGTGCCTAGTCGCACATCAGTGCTACCCAAGTGAAATAGAAAGTTGGAGAACCACTTTCAATCCTACAAGCCGTGAATGGTGTTACACCGAATGTATAATTCATTTGTCACTGATATCTCAAATGAACTCAAGGCATGGAACAGTCATCCTGTCAACGTTCATTCACTTTCTTGATCTCAGAGTAGACTGGAGGAGATATGTACGACATCAATATCACATACTAATTCACACATGCGTGTGCACGCCTATCTCAATCCTACTCATCAAGTGGCCATGGATATCAAACTCCCTCAGGAGGGAGAAATCCCATATCTATCACTTACCCCTCAAAAGTCCCATGTGTCAAAGACACCCAATCATCACCTTTATAACAACCCATGTTTCAGGACTGTGTTTGATGATGTCAAAGTGTACCCAACGACATGTGTTAAGTGTAGTAATTTTAGGTCAAAGAATCACACTCACCACCATCACTGTGAGAAATGACTGTGACTTACCATGTCATGGTTCCATGTGTCAAACTCACAGTGGGTCTGTCCGGTACACTTGTTCTCTAACAAGTACCTATGTGTTTGGTTTGATATCTCCATATAATGACTAACGAGATTTTGTAATCAACCAACACCACAATCTAGTCTTGTGTGTCATTGTTGTCTATCTACCTTCCACAATAACATCCGACTAGGGACATAATAAGAATGTACAAACTCTTAGCATCTGTATGATCTCATCGTTCAGGTCCTCAACCTGAAAGCATACGTCATTGAGTACTGTCATTCTCTAGACATTCAATGTATTCTATCATTATCTCATATGATTGAACTAGAAATAATTGGAAGCTTTCCTTTGATGTTTATCAAATCAATCTTAATGCATCCCACCAATCATCCCATGATTGGCTCTCAGGGCATACATACCAACAACCTTGACCTCCTTCATCCTTTGTAGCCCACAAACTAGTGAGGTCAACTCCAAACGACTCGCATAGGGGTGGAGTTGAAGGAGGGGGACGACATAAGATCGAAAGACTAGAATGCCCACAAGTCTATTTGTAAAGATCAAAGGCCATGGGAATTTTTTGCCACTTGAACCCGAGATGGCCCAGGAGGAAAATAAAATAAGGGTATTATGTTGAGGTGTCGAACCCTATTGGCTAAAGTAAATTTTATTTGTAATATTCATAGATAATTCTTGGTATATCACATGATGCTAAAACTGTATATGCATTTTATTAGGAAACTGAGTAAAATGTAAATAAAATATGTTTGAGACCTAATTATGATTCAAATTCCAAAAGTATAGATAATTCATGAATGTAGTTTTGATAATTAACATGTTGAATATATTAAGTCCCTTTATTTATAGTAATACAATCTGATATTGTTGAATATAATGATAATCCAATATGATGATGATAATGATGATGAACAACTAGGGTTTATAGATCAATAATCATACATATGATGAATTATGGGTTTGAAACCAATATGATGATATTAATGCAAATAATATGATCTAGGTGAATAGTAATGTAATGATGGGTTATATTTTATGATTAGGGTCCTTATAATGTCTATTTAATATATAAAACTCTAATGAATCATGAAGCAATGGAATTTGGGTTTGATACCCTTATCCATTTAACCAAATCAGAGACAACCATAAACTCTAATTAGGACTTATGTTAGATTAGTGTGTTTTGAATGTGATGGTGACACCTTAAGATATACATCCTTTCGATTAAATGTTGATTGCTTGGAGTGATCTATGCTTGCTTAATTGGATTACATGCATAAATTACTTGAAGTAGGATTGCATGGTCTACATGGTTCTAGATTGAGGTATGTAGTTACAATTATGAATAATCACAATTATCGACTGTCGTTGTTTCTTGAGGTTGTCTCAAAGATTGATGGAATATACTATTACATGTTTAATTACATTATGTGAAACTATAATTCCACTATGATTATCACATAAAGTAAGTTATCATATTTCCAACCCGAGTATTACATGTATCAAGGGGTGATGCACTAGATCCCTAGGAGGTACAGTGATTACGCCCAAAATAGTAGACCAACCATGGGTTAGAATATCTAATGAAAACACCAATTCTTATTTTCATGTATTGATGTCTCATATATTGTTATAATACTTTTACACTTATTTGTATGCAATCTAGTACACAATATAGCATTATACTCCATGTATTTGTTTTTCATCATCTTAGGTGACTTCTCTATATGAAGATATCAAGACATTGTGAATGATATGAAATTAATTGAAGACATTAATGCAAAGTCAAGGAGGATTAGTTAGATACTTCTTCTCATATGTATTAGTTATCATGTTGGAAATTCAAGTAACTCCTTAGAGGAGCATCATTATGCATCTTGTAAAAAACCTTTATGAAATAAATGAAAATTATTTGTTATTATTTATTATTTTAAATCTAGATCCTGGATGTTTAGATAATGGCTCTCGACTTCAAGGTCCTTCCTTTATTGGAAGTCACTGAAACGTGTGTGTCATCACATTTTCCTTTTGAAGGCTCACATTCAAATGATTACTATGATCAAACACCTTTGGTTGAATCTATTTTGCAAGATAAACAACTTACCTCCATTGCATCTTTGGTTGTTTCATATCAAGAGGTACAACCCCAATAGGAGGTATACATTCCCCTACCACTTCCTCTTTCAATCTAATCTCCAACTCTATTTCTTACAAATCCCATAGAGCAGGTGGGTGTGTTCCACATAGATGATCTAGAGCTTCATGTTGACATTGTGAAGGACCCCACTATTTGATTGATTTGGATGTTGATTGGACCCTAGACCAGAAGGATGTACAACTACTTAGCAATCTTTTCCAGGTAGATTTTATAGACGAGACAATTCCTTCTATGTCACCACTACATCTTATACATGTTGATCTAGATGAAAAAATGAAGCCATAGCCAGATCTTCCACTTGATTTATTATAGTTGGAAGCAACAAGCTAAACATTTGTACATACTATCTTAGCCACAAAAGAAGGTGTTTGCCTCCAACATTCACATATATGTAGATCTTGAGGCCACCAGATGGCAACCACTCCTACATTGTGCCACTTCTTATTAATCCACACACTACTACTAAACTTCCTCCACTAATGGAGTATTAATGGATCATGTTGGATGGATTGTGGGGTGAACAAAGAAATCACTTCAAGCATCTCAACATTACCTTTGAGAAACATCGACCATCTGATCACATTTTGCACCATGGAGCTCATATGTTCAAGGTGCCAGTCCTTGTTCATATTCCTTTCAGCTGGACCTTCTTTGAATTTCCATGACCTCCTAGATGAACATTGAGAATTCCTTCCCCTCCATCTGGGCTTTCGTGTTTCCTCACAAATGAGAAAATTTAAGCTCGAGGTGGAGGGTTTCTTTCCACCGAAACCTATCTCTTTTACTTCCTTAGTATATTTCAGCAATTTTTTAGTTATGCATGCATCCATTGATTATGCTTAGTTTACTTGTATTGGATCTAGATTTAAATTATTTTTATTTTAGTTGATAGTTCTGATGTTAGTTGAAGTCATTATCTAGTCGACTTAGTTTGCAATCATATTTACATTGCATTACACGGTTACATATATATTTACTGTGTATTTTGTATGGAATTTACTTTTTTAGTCATATAGTTACTTTTTGATCAACATAGTTACTTTTTTTGATAGAATAATTACTTTTCTAGTCAGAACAATTACTTTTTTGGCTGTCGGGTAACGAAATCCAGGCTATCCGCGCATGTATTAAATAAACGGTCATATATATATATATATATATATATATATATATATATATATATATATATATATATAGAGAGAGAGAGAGAGAGAGAGAGAGAGTCAGCCTAGAATACACTCGAGTGTACGGATCGCACGGATACACTCAAGTGTGTTTGCATATCAAGACTATTTTTTGCAAAATGTAAACCGTTGATTTTCACCGTCATACTATAACTAGGCTACATACAAATTTTGAGCCCATTTGGATGAGTGTAAGTCACTCATCCAAGGGAAACAAAATCAACGCACGAAACTAATTTGAAATGCATAATTTTTGCGGTCTTCATAACATGAGCTATACATATCCAAATGTGCTCAAATTTTGTGTATGAGTTGTTCACGGGATGTTTAAAAAGATAAACGGATTAGATTTTCAAAAAAAATATTGCATCATGGAAAACTACTTGAGTGTATTCCGCTCCGGATACACTCGAGTGTATTCTAGCCTGACTCTATATATATATATATATATATATATATATATATATATATATATATATATATATATATATATATATATATATATATATATATATATATATAAGAATCATGTTCCCTAAAATTGATGGCAATTTGTATGTAATTGACCTTAATCAAATACAACATGTCTCTTTACTAATTAGCATGTCATGTTTGTTGAAATGTCTTTATCCTGCATGTGACATATTGTGATTGGTTCATTGCGTAAAACTGTCCCTATCCTCTAAATTCTAATATATGAGATGCAGAAATTCAATCCTCTTCTACATTTTTTGTTCTTCCATCTTCATAACTTCCATCAAAAAAAAGAAAAAAATAGCAATAAAGTGTGTCAAACTCTTAGCTCATACAGGCACACCCTCTTTCTTTTTCTTTAGTTTCTTCTTCCATGCCTGTCTCTATGTAATATGGATGTATCACTAAAAGTAAAGTAAAGATAATAGTACACATAAGAAATACAATCAATGTAATTGCAAAAAAAATAAAGCAATCTAAAGTCGAATAAATGGGAGATTTATAATTCCTCTTGGATATCGTCATTCACTCTATTTTCCACCTAGGGGAAGAAAAATACCCCCAAACAACCTTCCATGGAAAAACATTGTTCTTCTGTAAAAATCTGATAGGAATATGTAGGATTATTTGAAACATCAAGAATATTACATCTTTTTTGCACAATAGGTTTTTGACATGGAAGCAGGTGTGTGAAGAAATGTTAGAATAGAGAATATGAGAAGTTGTGTTATGTGATTTCAAAAAATGTGGGTTGCTTGGTCAGGCTTGGTTGTAGATACTTAATATGATGTGAATATGAGGTATGTACATTGGATGAAAGTATTTATTTTGAAATCTTTTTAGATTTTTTTTAACTCAAGGATGAGAAAAATTCAAGCTCAATATTGTGGCGGATGTCTACTCATAATGTTATTAGTTGTATATTATATATAATTTTGCATAGTTTGTTTGCATTTTACTCCATATTTTACTTATTCTATATTTTGAGTCTCTTATGAAATTATTTTGGTATTTAATATATATTTCAATTATTTATTTATATACTTATTCAAGAAGAAGAGGAAAGTAAGTATCACTCCACTAAAAGCCCAAAGTAATGATAAAAGATTGCATATTCTTACTCCCCAACTCCTACAACTAGAGAGAGGATAAATAAAGTAACATGGTTACTCAGATGGCAATAACTTTTGTATAGCAACTTAGAATTGGATGACGTAAAAGCCATTGGATGCAAAATGAATTTTTCAATAAAATATATATATTTACACTTACAAGTTGATCGGGAAGCCATCAAGGCAGATCGACTGATCACGAAGTTTAGCAAAAATTTTAGTAACTTTACAAAAAGTATAACCCAATACTCAAATGACTCTAGATTTTATATATGAAATTGGAATTGAATGATTCTAGTTGGATTAGAAAGATAATTTGATTATCTATGCAATAAAAACAACTTTTTAATGCATTGACCCAACCAACATGCCCAAAATTCTCCCAAACCTCTTACAAAAAAATCTACAACTGACACATGTTAGATTAATTTTAGATAGATTTGATATTTTTGAAGGCAGATATAAAAATACTTGCGGGACATTTAGGGCAAAGGGATTAAGACGTACTCTCCCTCTTCTGCAACCCTAGATGTCCCCTCATAAGGCTAGATAGAGGTGTGTCAAAAGGGGTTTTTGGGGCTTTAACCCCCTCCTCCCAACAAAAATACTGAAATATACTTAGCAAAATTGAAATATATTAATAAGTTTTTAATATAGATAATGTTTGCATTATGCTAAACAAAAGAAATATCTAGCTAGAGTGGTACCTTGCTTGTTTTCTTATGTAGTTGGTGCGTGTTCCAATCATGGTGTATACAATTTTTTATTTTTAGTGTCCCCCCTTGTAAACTAAACCCCCCTATTGTACATTTCTGGTTCTGCCCTTGAGGCCAGTGATGAAAGTTGCGGGTTTGACGTGAAGATGAGCTCCTGCATAGATTTGTAATGGATACTAGAACTATCACTCTAGATTTGTGAGATGGTCATTAAGCTCCTCCTCCTCGACAATTCTTTCTCTATGAGCTTCTTCTTCTCTCTTTTCTTGTATCATAAACAAGATTAGGAGGTAAATCTATCACTCATGTCTTGGGATTAGCCCCAGTGTTAATATCTTGTACTATCATTTATAAATTGCTATTTGTATGGATTTTTAAATAGAATATTGATTGATTGATTGCACGCTCTATAGATAAGCTACTTATTTTGTATGATTGCTAGCATCTTAGATGTAGAGACTTTGAAATATAAGATTGGAATATCAATCAGTATCATTGACTTCCGAATGAGACCGCAAATGGGAGTTATTTTGGTCGACAGATCATGGATCTATATGTAGCTAGACAAAGTGCCTACACAGTTATATGTCCTTATCATATTTTGGAAGGATATAAAATTCCTTAACCTCAATCTAAATATATGTATGAATGAGCGATGTAACATGAGAGAGTGGATATGTAGACAGTGCAGGTGACAACTATAATCTAGAAGTTTTGTCATAACATAAGAAATATCTTTTTTTAGTTTAATTTTATTCATTAAATTGTTAATTTAGTTAATATAAAAACCATCAACTCGATATATCATCGTTAGTCACTTTTATTAATTAGGTTAAAATTTGAATTCTTCTTAATAATATTGTACTTTGTAATTGAGCTTGCGAGTGGGGACTATTGCACGCTAGATTAGGTAAAACTTAGGAACTTTTTCCTAAATGATTTCTTATGCTATGATTTACTACATCACCCAGATGTTGTTCGAATGGTCAGGGTGATGAAGGTTTGGGCTTTTAATAGCATTGATCCATTGTGCTGTGTAATTAGGGATAGATCGGTGGTAGTAATGTGCAAAAAATTGTTGAGCCACAATTAGGAGGAGGAGGTCTTTAACGTCCCAGGATTTGAGGCCTCGGATATAATGATCTTAAAAGGAATGATTGGACTAACCATATCACCAAGGTGCACCTCCTTTTCCAGGATCTCATCACTAAAGAACTCCATAGTTAAGTGTGCTCAACTTGGAGTAGTACTAGGATGGGTGACCAGTCAGGAAGTTGACATCGACTTGCGTGTGAGTGAGAATAAAGTACACAGTTAAATCTAGTGGTGGTCAGTGGGGCCAATTGTCATCCCTAAAACTCTACGAGAGCCTTGGGCAGTGGGCCACCATTGCACTTGTATTCCGTGATCGGGAGCTAGGTGTTCATGGGCCATGTTGAGTTTGCACTGAAATGGGGAAATATTATGAGGCCACATAGTTGAGCCTTGACGAGGATGTGAAGAGTCTAAATGGGAGAGATTGTAACATCTTACTGAAGAACTCCAGAGTGGTGACCAGTCGGGAAGTTGACCCCGGCTTGCGTGTAAGTGAGGATAAAGCACACAGTTAAGGCTAGTGGTGGTCTGTGGGGCCCGTCATCATTCCTAAAGCTCTACTAGAACCTTGAGCAGTGGACCCGGACATTACAAGGTCGAAGAGATAGTGACATTGATGTGGACAACCTGTTTCTTTCAGACAACCTGGTTCATTCAGAATAAGTAGATGTTTGAGTAGGAGATGGTACACGTACCGACACTAGCTAAAGGTTTCTTGAGCTTGATGTTAAATTACTGATTCTATCACACGAGAAGAATAAAGACGAGGGGGGTTCAGATAGAGGAGGTCAGGAAGGTGGCAGCCACCACCAGAAGATATGGTAAAGGTAAATGTTGATGTGGCATGGAAGCCGATTGCCGAACATAAGGGGGAATTGGCATCATTGCTAGGGATCGGAGGAGGAAGCTGGTGGCTACTATGCAGAAGACCTATGAAATGTTGTTCATCATCACTGGTTGCGGAAGCTATGGCTATGACGGATGCTGTGAAGTGTTACTTTAAACTGGGTTCAAAGAAGGTTCTAATGGAGTCCAACTGAAGAACTCTTATCTGAGAAATCAAGGAGGGTGAGAAGGGGAGGGGCCATACAGACTTCATCATCCATGACATCGTGCACCTCTCAGAAGATCTTGGAGCCTTAATATTAAACATGTGCTTGGAGAATGTATAATAGAGTAGCTTGTCTATTAGATACTCAAGCTCTAGATATTGTAGAAGCTCTTCTTCTGCACGGTCCATTCAGCTCAGATATAGTTGTAATGGCTGCGGAAGATTTTAACTAATAAAAGTAGCTTTGTGGTTTCAAGAGAAACAGAATGACATGATGAAGGTGCTCGCAGTTGTAAAATCTGTCAAAGATGGCAAGTTTTGTGAATACCACATTTGTACTATATTTATTTTAGATAAAATGCGACATAATCCCAGCTATATATGTAGGGTTTAACACATAAAATAGCAATAGTTTTAATCAACTGATCCAAATGGAACTTGTGAATACCACATATTTACTACATTTATTTGGACTAAATTTTCCTGATGCCCACCCGTGTGATGCGTGGTTTGACGCACTGGGCAAACTACCCCACTACCCACCTGGAAACCACCTAACACCCTGCGCCTGCCACCTGCCAACGTGTCAGTTTTTTTCTTTTGCATTTTTTTTTGTTTTGCTCATAACTTTTAAACCAATATGAATTTTTTGATAAAATAAAGTGCATTAGATTCCTTATAAAATGTACATTCCAACAAGATCAATATTGACATATTTTTAAAGAATAAAAGAAGAAAAGAAAAATATGGAGGGAATAATTGGAGATCTGAAAGAAGTAAAAAAAAGCGATAAAATAGATGAATATGAAAATGAAAAAGGAAAATAAGGAAGAATGTAAATGAAAATAGGAAGGAAGTAATGAATTTTTGTTTGAATGTACCTATTATAGACCCCAATGCGCACATTTTTTATTGAATGTGCCCACCATTGCTTCAATGCACTCACTTTTGCTTAAATGTGATCACTATTTCTTGAATTCGCCCACTATTACTTCAATACACCCCCTTTTGCTTGAATGCACCCATTATTTTCTGAATGCACCCATTATTACTTTAATGTGCCTACTTTTTCATAAATGTGCCAACTATATTCCTGAATGCACTCACTTTTACTTGAATGCGCTCTCTACAGCCCTATATGCGCCCACTTTTACGTTAATGCACCCAATATTATCCTGAATGTGCTACTTTTCTTGAATGTGCCCATTACAACCCTTAATGTGCCCAATTTTGTGTGAACGCGCTCACTATTTCTTCAATGCACCCACTATTTCTTTAATGTACAACTTTTACATGAATGTGCCCACTATTGTCCTGAATGCGTCTATTTTTCCTTGAATGTGCCCACTAAAGCAATCAATGTGCCCACTTTTAAGTGAATGCGACCATTATTGTCCTGAATGCACCTACTTTTACTTGATTGTGCCCACTAGAGCCTTCAAGGCACCCAGTTTTGCTTGAATGTGTGCACTATTGCTTCAAAGTATCCACTTTTACATCAATGTGCTGACTATTGTCCTGAATGCGCCTAATTTTGTTTGAATACACCCACTATAGTCCTAAATGCACCCACTTTTACGTGAATGCACCCATTATTGTCCTGAATGCGACTACTTTTAATTGAATGCTCACACTACGACCCTCTGAACATGCCTACTTTTTCTTGAATGTACCCACTACAACCATCAATACGCCCAATTTTACTTGAATGTGCCCACTATTGCTTTAATGCACCCAATTTTACATAAATGAGCCCACTATTGTCCTGAATGCACCTACTTTTGCTTGAATGCTCCCACTACAATCCTGAATGCATCCACTTTTACGTGAATGCACACATATGCGCCTACTTTTGCATGAATGCAACCACTACAACTCTCAATACACCCAGTTTTGCTTGAATGTTCCCACTATTATTCTCAATGCACCCGCTTTTAACCGAATACACCCTCTATTGTCCTGAATGTGTCTACTTTTACTTGAATGCGCCCATTACAACCCTTAACACCCATTATTGTCTTGAATGTGCCCATTACAATCATTAACACTCATTATTGTCTTGAATGTTCCTACTTTTGCTTGAATGTGCCCACTACAGCTCTTAATGCCTATTATTGTCGTGAATGCGCCTACTTTTACTTGAATGTGCCCTCTACAACTCTCGATGCACCCAGTTTTACATGAATGTGCCTACTATCCTTCTCAATGCGCCCACTTTTAAAGGAATGTGCCATCTATTGTTCTCAATGTGCCCACCATTATCCTCAATGCTCCCGCTATTATCCTTAATGCACCTACTTTTGAATGTATTCATCCACTACAACACTAAATGCGCCCACTACTTCCCTCCTCACTTCTTTTCTCTCCTTTCGTCACTTCCTCCCTCTTTTTACTTCTCACATATTTTTTTCATTTATTTTCTCACTTCTCTTACTTTCCTCCTGATACCGATGTGTATTCGTTTCTCTAAAATATGTCAATATTAGTTTTAATAAAATAAAAATTTTATAACAAATCCAACGATTTTTATTTCGTAAAAAAATTCATTACATATCAAAAGCTATATACAAAACAAATTTTTCTTTCTATTTGATCTTAATATACATGCGTATTATTTTTTTCAAAATTATGTTAATATTGGTCTTGCTGTAATGTACTTTTTATAACAAATTCCACAATTTTTATTTCGTCAAAAAATTCATTACGTATTAAAAATTATACACAAAATAAGATTTCTTTTATATTATCTCTTAATCTCTTTCCTCAAGCTATCAAATCACTCCACTTGTCCTTTTTATCTACCCTATGCCACCTAATCCCTCAAAACCATCCTCCCCCAGTCAAAACCATCCCACGTGCAGCCAAACTTGGGCACAAGAGCGCATCATGCGCGAGTCCTAGCCAAGCGTGCGTCCTCTTCTCATTTTCGAATTTCTTTTAGATAAAATGCTGCATAAACCTAGCTATATATGTAGGGTTTTAACACATAAAATAGCTGTATTTTTAATCAACTGATCCAGATGGGACCTTACAAGTATATAACGTTTTGCACGTTTCGGATCGCTACGGTCCGCTCCGTCCGGTGATGTCCCAAATCTCAATTTCGGAGGTCTACGTTAACTTGACCTTAAGCATATTGAAAAGAAGTATGAAGAAGTGCATCGGCGGGAGGGTTGCT
The DNA here is from genome assembly GCA_963693085.1 of Alisma plantago-aquatica. Taxonomy (NCBI): domain Eukaryota; kingdom Viridiplantae; phylum Streptophyta; class Magnoliopsida; order Alismatales; family Alismataceae; genus Alisma; species Alisma plantago-aquatica. The sequence continues at coordinate 1,027,253,702 of OY856409.1, read as the reverse complement.
CGTGCTCACCTTTGACTGCATTTTACGTGATGTGAACCCTTCAAAGCCATATCTTATAGATTATTGCTGATAATCCAAGACTTATCATGTCTAGTCAAAAGCAGTTCCCATCTTGGCGGACACTCACTGAACTATCATCTTCTACTGTACGTTTGATAAAGAAAGTTTTGGTTTTATTGAAACTAGCAGAAAACATGTGCTAAGCACGTGCTACATATTTTAATTAACCGAGTGTATGATTACTAAATATGTTAGTGTGACACAATTTGTCAAACATCAACTTTTTTAGACCAATCAAGTACCGTTCATAACCAGTACTACACTGGCGTATACATTAATATATTCTAAATTTCATTATAAGACATGACTGGAACAAAAGACAGACGCATACATCAAGGTCGAGAAATGACAATTATAATCACTAAAAGGGAGAAACTCGATTACTACAGATGACTCCTTCGAACATGTAGTGAACTCTCACCAAAATCACATGAGTCCCTACTTCGACATATAACTTTGACTAATTTATAATTAAGATTTATAATATATATATATATATATATATATATAAATATATATATATATATGGGTGTTCATTCATTGCCCGCGCGGGTAGCATAGATTTTCACTACCCTGTAGCTAAAAAAGTAACTCTCCTAGCTAAGAAAGTAACTCTGCTGTAAAAAAAGTAACTATGGTGTCAAAAAAGTAACTCTGCTGGCCAAAAAAGTAACTCTGTACAAAATATACAGCAGATATATATAAGGACGGGTTTTTTGATTTTGGAGGGGCAAATGATATTATTTTTGACTCAAATTTTTTGGAGAGCTAGACAAAATAGTCCTCTACAATTTCAAAAAAAAAATTGAAAAAAAGTGATCGGAAGGGTGGGCGGGTAGCTACCCGCGCGGGCAATAAAGATGGGCCCTATATATATATATATATATATATATATATATATATATATAATCCTCTAAAGGAGAAAAACTCAATTAATTATTGGCTGATTGCTTACAATATGTAGCACGTCTTTACCAAAATTTCACCTACTCTCCTTTTGAAGTATGCACATGTTTACAAATAATATGTAATCGATAATCAAAATAATATATACACAACCCACTTAAATATAACAAATACCAAAAAAACTCATACGCAGACACTTCATTTACATTGTAGTTAGATATAAACTCACAACTATTTACATATATCATGCTTAAGATGAACAACCCATTCTCATCAACTTCTCTTAAACATATAGTATGTGATTACTAAAATTACATGTGTAAGTGGTTGTGTATATATTATTGTGATTATTGATTACATATTAGTTGTAAACATATACATACTTAAAAAAATATCCGTTTTGCTATCCATCTTTATTTGTTTTGTTCTTTTCCTCTTCCTTGTTTAATTTGTGATGAGATTGAGAAGATTACCTAGAACTTCTTCTTGGATCGGACTGAAAGAAAGAATAACCTCCACCTTGTCAAATGAGACGAAGTTTGCAAACCTAAAGTTGAAGGTGGTATGGGTATCAAAAATGTTAGAGACGTTTGGAAAACATACATTCTCTTTAACATTTGAGAAATTAATTTCAAAAAAGACCGTTAATGAATCAAATGGATTCATGAGAAGTATTAGAGTAAAACTTCTATTTGGCATGTTGATTGTTCTAAGAATAACTTTTGGTACTTTATTTAGTTGTCTAGACATCTTGATACTTATATAAAGTTAGTGAGCTATTTAGTTGGAAATGGTTATAATATCTTTACATGGCTTGATTCTTGGACCTCTTATACAATTTTTTGGGTTGATTGTATTGGTTGATGAGAGATCCTAAAATTTTGTATCCCTCTCGATAGTAAGTTGTGCTCCATTATTATTGATAAATGTTGGTCTCTTTCATCTTCTAGGTTACACGACCATCATCTCATATTTCTTAGATATGTGTCTCTCGCGAATGGAGGTATGGATAAGATACATGTCTTTGATGAAGCTAATGTTAATCTCAAGTTGATTTGGTGGAACATTAGAAGCAATTTCTTTATTGATATCATTTTATCTTGGATATGGAAGTTCTATTCCCCAAAAAGATTTCAAATTAATGCATGGAAGTTGATCCATAACAAACTTCCCACAACTGAATATGCTATAAGAAGAAGATTTTCTTCTCCTTCTATGTGATTGGCTTGTAGGAGGAATTTGAGAACATCCACCATACCATTTCCAGTGTTCTTACATTGACTTCATTTGGTCTTCTACTCGGAATGATATGCTTATCTCAAAAGTGCCTACTTAAGAGAAGAGTTGTGCCACTTATCTTTAAGGATTTAGCACATTACTGGCCTCAATATTATTCACTTTGTTTGGGTGGCGAGGAACTTCAAAGTTCATGAAGCAAAATTCACGGAAGCCCCTTCCCTCCAAAATACGATTAGAGGTGTTGTTATGGGTTTGACACAATGACCCAATGTTCATTTTTGGTGTCCTTTGAGGCTGGTTTTCATAATTAGTGGGTATGTTGTTCATCATTTTGAAGGGGGGCTTTTTGTTTATTTTTTTGACTGATGAGTGGTTTTGTTTTCCTCCTATGGATTTTATTTATTTTGATAAGTTGTCTTCTTTTGAACCTGGTATCTTTCTTAGCTAGGGTTTGTTCCAACTTCATAGATACAACTCTATACACTGTTACAAAGTTAATACAAAAAAGGAACGATGGAGCTAAGCTCATTAAAAGATAAAAAGATTACATGTGCTCCCCTTTTTAGACATATGTTGGACTGATATTTAATTAGACTCACAATAATTTACACACAACATGCTAAAGGTGTACAACTTAATTGACTATGAGTTGATTCCAACCTATATCTTTTCACTACAGAACAATTACATTTCTCCCCTTCTCGACATGTGAATGTTAAGTAGTAATATATGATTGTCACTTATAATAACTTACATACAAGCCGTTAAAAAATAACATGATTAATTATTGTCTGACTTCTTCCAACCTGTACCATATTATTATCAAAGTTACCTCTAATTATATATTTAAGACTATAGTAGTTTATGTATAACTGTATAAAAGTGATTAAATCAATTAACTATCGGCTGGCTCCCTATTACCCATAACATATCATTAGCAAACACACATGTGGTCCCATATTAAGCATATTTTCTTTGGAGAACTACTACAGACTAACTATTATTGACCCCCTCTCTAGTATAGGCATAATAATGTTTAACACAATGTTTGGGTTTTTATTAAACCATACGAGCTTATCTTTAGGGAAAAAGTTTTAGAATCTAGATAACAAGGATTGTTTTGCAATTGAGTCAACAATATGGTTATTGCTTTACTCTATGTGGGTGATCCTCACATATGAAGAGGTGTTCTTCCTTCTATATGTCGATCTTGCATGAGGATTGTACTTCGACATATCAAGGTTGTGGTTTTTTAGGGTAGAAGTAGCTTGTTGCGAGAGAGAAAAAATGAGAGCCTAATTCCAATTTCTTATATTTTTAAGCTCCAAAGTATTAAATATTAGCTGGATTTTAGAATCTAGTATAGAGTTTGACACAATAGGAAAGTTGATGCCATAGTACTTACCATCTGGCCCAACAACATGGATAATTATGTCAACATCACCAATGATATGTTTTTAAGCTACATTTGTGAATATGAAGTAGTTAGGAGGAAGTTGAGGGGTCTCTAGATTGAAAAATGAAGGTATGTAGGCATGTTTAATAACATCTAGGAGGTTAACGTTTGTAGATGTATACTTAATAATGAATTTGGCTCTGACTGAGGTAGATTTCACTATCCCTGGGTGGTTTTTCTCATTCCTACAATTCTAGACGTGTGAGTAGGATTTAGATCCCTTCAAAAACACTTCTTCGTTGTATATTTAACAAGGATCACTTGTTCTAAAACATTTGCAAATAATTTGAGGACTTTGTTGATGTTGTCATCCTATTGTACAAAAACTTCCCCATGAAGAGTATGTCATCAGCAAAAAGGACATGGGAGAGATTGGTCCTCCTTGTGAGAGGATAATAGGTTTCCAGGCATTATCGACCATTGCATTGGTGAATGTTGACTGAGTTTGTCCATGCAAAGGACAAGGACATAGGGGCTATCCTGCCTTGCCTAGCCCCTTATAAAACATTGAAATATCAGAGAGGTTCATGTTCCCAAAGAATGGAAGTGTGACGCAAAGTGACTGTTTGCAAAATATTAGAATTATAGAGCTTTGGATGTGTACTTGTTCACTGGAGAGTGTTATGTATGAAATGACAATTCATATGATCAAAGTCCTTGGATAAGTCTAGTTGTTGCACCTCCATTTCTTCTTAGTCAACTTAGCCTTTCTATAATTGATCACCTCTTATACAAGGAGGATGTTTTCATTGTGGAACATCATGGAATGAAACTTGACAGAGAAGGAGAAATTCATAATTAAGGAAATGTTTGATTTTTTTCAACCAATATCTTAGAAAGAAGATTGAACCAAACAATATTAAGAGATACAAATTGGGGATCATAGTAGTACTGAGGCATTCTTACTTTAGGAATATGTACCATATGAAAATTATCCAACTCTAGAGGTATATATTCAAAGTTGGAGGCATCTGTAACACTTTTGATCATAGACAAACCAACCTAGTGCTAATTGATTTGAATGAAGGAATTGTAAACTCCATCATGTCCATGAGCCTTGGAGGGAGCCATAGAGAGAACGACTCCTCTAATTTCATTACCAAAGTAGTTGGCCATCATATTTTTGTGCTCATTTTTGTAATATTGGGGATGATGCATGCATAATTTTCAAGACAATGTTGGGGAGAGACTTTTGATGATATAAAGTTAGAAGAAGTGAAAAAATAGTTCTTTAATGCTTGTAGCAATAGTAAACAAGTGAGCTGCTCTGTAATTGAGTTGAGTAATTTTGTTGTAGTTCTTGTGAATCTTGATAGGAGACTGGAACAATTTGGTGTTCTGATCCCCATATTCTATCCAATCAAAGTGGGCTTTTTCTTGACAATTGGTCTCCTCCAAGAGAAGCACTTGTTTGATTTTCTCCTTGAGAACCATTGATTGTATATTAGAATGAGGAGATAGGGAGGTTTGGGCACATACATGCCATTTATCAATTTGTGACTGCAAATTGTATTTATACTTGTGGTATTGTTGATTGTGGTTGGTTTCCCAATTTAGAGAAAGTGCTTTAATGTTGAGAGGGCATCAAGAAACGAAACATCTTTGTTCCATAGAGTAAGGATGTCTCAGCCAAATTCAAGAAAGACATGCCAAGCTACCTTAATTTTTAAGAAGTTTGCCTTCCTTGAAGATGACTTGATGTTTGACAGAAGAAAATGATGGTGGTCGGAATCCACTCAGGAGATCATCGTAATTGTAGTATTGTGATTATTAGTGAGCCACTATGCATTTATAATGGTTTTGTTAGGGAATTCTTATAGACATCCTTGACGGAATGTGAAAAAATTGACCCTGAGATTTTAGGGCATACATGAATCTATTCATGAGATAGAAGTGGAATTGTGCACTAGCATATTTGTAAAAGTAAGATCCTCCTTCCTTCTCATTCATTTTCAAAAAGTGTTGAAATCACCCATGACCATCTATGCTTCAATGGTGTTTATAGCAAGGTCCTGAAGTCTATCCCAAAGAAAATTGCATATTCTAGGGCTTGAGCTAGCATAAACAACAAAAAGAAACCAACTATTTTTCATTTTGTAGAGGATGAACTATTGATGAATGCAAAGGATCTCTAAAAACATTTTTTTCCATCCCACATTAGCCAAATCCCACTAGAATAACCAGTGGCTTCAACCCTATGAGAATAAGGAAACCCAAGCCTACAAATAACATTTTCTATAGTAGTGTCGCTTCACTTTGGATCAACAATTTCAATAATCTACAACCTACACAAGGATTTAAGTTCATTAAAAATGGATTTTTTTTCCTTGAAAAATCATCCTTAATACTCCATCAATAAATAATTAAAGTTGAGTAAGAGGGGTGTGTGTATCTTAATAGAAGGTTGCATGCGATCCTATAGACTGGTCTTTTTTAGTGATTTCAACATCCCCTTCATATTTCTAGTGGGGACTACATATGATCTTGGTTCCTTATTAAAAATACAAATAACGTTTTATACCTTTAGGAGGCTTCTTGAGTTTCTTACTAAATTACAATAGGTTCATTTTTTCTACCCTTGTTCTTTACCCTTTCTGGGCTATAAACTGCTCGGTACACAATATTCCTATTCTTGAGCATCATGTTACCATTATCAACTTGGCCTTGATGAAGGAATGACACAAATGAGGGTTTGTTGTTTCCATATTTACTTTTTAGAATTTGTTATAGTTCTCTAGAGAAATGGTTTGGATCCTCCATATATTGGTCTCAGTTTTGTTTAGACAAACTATTGTGTTGTATTGCTTGCCTTGCTTCCGTGTTGATGATTTGTTTCCAGCTGCATCTTGCTTTTTCAGAAGGCTTTTCTTCTTCTTACCCATGACCATCTCCCATTCATCTTCATCCTCAATGGTATCTCTTCTTCCTCAGAGACTTGGATTGGTTCAGTTTCATTTTTTCAGAGTTTGTAACTTTGTCAGAATTCTTTGGGTGTCGCTTCTTGACCTTGTCAGACTTGGATTACTGGTTGTGCTTAGGCTTTTGAGCATGGATGGCAATGTTATGCATGATATCAGGTGTAGGAGTATGGATGGAATTAGTTTTGACCCATATTTATGGATCTACCATGTGTTTGAAATCAATATCTGAGTGGACTAGGGTTTCACACTTCATGCATATTGTAGTTAGATTCTCATATTATAGCCGAAGTGTTCATTATTGATGAAGATTGCTGGTAGAAATGGTTGGATGTCTCGACTTCAACAATAATGTGTGAATACTTTCCCTTGTTACATTTTGATGTTTTTTGAATTGATCTTTATTTTCTTCCCCATCACATCACTGATCTTATAGAGCAATTGGGCTTGACAGAGGAAAACTTTCATATCATAGATACGAACCCAAATCAATAGCATCCTTGGGATCGTGTTAGAGGGTGTAAAAGAGGGAGAACAAGACTAGAGGGAGAGGTAGTTTCCAAAAATATACCTTGTTCCTCTTGTCATGGCAGTTAGATAATCCTCCTGGTAAGAAAATTGAATGATGTAGTACCCATGTTCAATATCGATCACCCTAATTGCTCTGATGGTTTCCATAAGAAATTGATCTTTTGTTCACGAGAGATTGAGATCCCAAATTGATCCCTTCTACTTTGACCGTGATGATGTGCTACAAGGGTTCAACAAAGGATTATATCACTTCCCTTCTAAGAGATAAAGATGTAAAGATTCATGTGAGAATGACATTGATGTTTGCATACTGTAAGAGATGTGGTGAGCTTGGATTTCTATAGGTGATTATGCCACTTAGATTCCATGTGGTCACATCCTTATAGGACTAAGGTGTCTTTGGGTTCTTGTCCGATGTGTTTGTCATGTCAACATCATTGTCATTGGTTCTTGAGTTTATTTCATGTTGTGAAGCTTCCTTCCTTCAAGGTCTTGTGTGTTTCATTGACCAAGGTGTTAGCATATGAATCCCAAATGTTCTCCAGTGTCCAACATCAATTGGCATGCACCCTTTTGCCATAGTTGTGGCTACGGCCTCATCCGCCTCAACAACTAAACCCTAGCATAGCAACCTTCTCCTACTGCTCATTTTAGGCGTATTTATATTGATTGTTAATATATTATTAGTACTCATTATAATTTACACTAATAGAAACTACTTGTTGGAGTCCCTCTCCTTGTATTGTTTTATCTAAATTACCTATGTGCATAATTATCTTCAAAAAGTAATAACATTACTCATATAGAAGACAAATACACAATATGAATAGCCATGGGAAACAATTGGCTGATGACTGCAATGGGAGGAATGCCACGGTAGCCCACCTGAATCAAAAGATAAGTATTCTTTAGAAATAATTAGTTCAGTTATTTAAAAAATACTCCACATAGCCTTGAAAAGAGCCTAGAAGAAGTCCAAAAATAGGCAACCACTTGGAAAGAAGGATGGACAACATAGTTTATTCATATGGTAAATATATGGTGTTCAAGACCTACACCATGTCAAGTCTCCTAAATGAAACAAGAATATATACAAACTACTCTTTAGAGGAACACATTCTTATAAATTAACATGTTGTTACTTTAGATAAAATATTGTTATATTATCTATTTGAGAGAAATTGTTGTGTAAGATCCACAAATTTTCATGTTTATTTTAAGTATATTAATTTTAAAATATATACATATTAATTTAGTAGATAGTCATGATAGGATGCGACCAACTCAAGGTTGGTGTTTCTATAAAGGAAACTATCACCACCACTGTGGAACTGATGTCTCTGTGATTACTAAAAGTGTTCCAGAAGTACATATTCAGAAATGATGTTTGTATGATGATTCAAGGTGTGTTGGAAATATAGATGTGGAAACTCCCACCGAGCTTTACACTTCCATGAAGTTCTTTTGTAAGGTTTTGAAAGGCACTCTATGGAATGATAAACCATGAAATTCAAGAGGAATAAATTTACCCAACAGATCTACGAACAAAAAATATTTTGAAGTTTCATTTGCTAAATTTGATGCATGCTTTAACAACTTAGGCTAAACTTACCCAAACCATATGACATGAAATTTAAACATAGCATGTATACACAAACTGAAACATACACATATAGAGAATCATTAATATAATTTTTACTCAAAATGATGCCTTATTTGCATCATCAACAAAGTATACATTTCAAACATAATCATAAACAAAGTCTACCGAAGCAAATACATAAACCAATTCATTCAACAAAATGTTAGATACACATATACACCACCATGATGTAACATAGAGAACCTACAATCTAGGATATTTATAGGAAATGAAAAATCTATAGATCAAGTTATTTTAAGAAGCTCTCCCAAAACCTATAATGTATTGTATGTAGACATCCACAACAAAAAAACACCAAATACCACCACACTATGGACAACAAAACAATGAATCAACTAGTCAACAGGATCTGAAGGGTATCCTCATGTAAACTACGTTGAGTACCTCAACATTTTATAGTGAATTAGATGAGTATACAACTCAATGAATGGTATTGTTCCACTCACTAAAAAAACATTAAAAATCCCATAAAAATGAAAGAATAATGTAGGTAGTATCAAGACATATAATTAAACACTAACATTCATTAAGATCAAGATAATGATTTTTTAGGCAAAATTATCTCTAGGAACATAATTAGTAACTCTTAGTAGTCATGAGTATTGACAAAATAGCTTCTAGAACAAGATTCTACAATTTTGACATATCAATTTATGTATATTATTCCTTAATTCCACTTCTCCTGCACTTGTAAAGTGAAATAGAATGTGCCTTAGTCTAGAGTAAACAATCCACTAAAGAAGATTTAAAGTCAATAAACTACCCTAAGTCTCACTATAAATCTTGTCATTCCTTAGGGATGTCATGTTAGGGAAGTAGGGGTACATAATCCTTGACGCAAATTTACCGTGCGCAGAAACGCAAGTGAACACGTCGAAGTAGTACAGGCCTTTGTGAGGCCCGAGTCGAACTCAGGGATACGTGAAATCGTCGGGGACTCCTACTAACTACTCGCGATCAGCTAAGCCGATTAAATAGTTGAGAGTTGTTTTTAAAATTAAAAGAAAATAAAAATAAAACAAAACAATCAATCGATTAAATGTTGGTTTAATCAATTCAAAAAAATATCTTTAGGGTTGCGGTTTCACCGCAGGTTTTCATTGTATTAAATTATATATAGATACTCAATTTTATCTCTCTATCCGGGTAGTGGCCTGAAATCAGAATTGTCCGCTGTCATGGTACAATTCACTACCTATGTCTAGGTCGGTTCCACCGTCGTAGTAACCTATACCCTAAACTAGGTGCATTAGGAACGACCTCTCGGTATCCACCATTAATCTTACACCACCTTGTTCAAGGGATTTGTCAATTAATGTAAGTTCCGTCTCTTTTCAACTGTTAATTTTTCTTTCAAAGCAATTAAGGGCATTAGGTTATTATTATGGTGATCAAGCATAACAATATATTGGAGAAAACGAAATTATACCACAGATTTAAGAGATAAGATATGAATTACTATTATAAAATCATCATACAATGAATCCCTGGGCTACTCCCGGTCCTAAAGACAAAGGGGGTTAGCCCTTCATGTTCATCTCAGAGTACAATGTGGAGAAGAAAAAGGGAAACATGAAGGAAAACGTGATTGAGTGATTAAACCCCTGAACGGAGAAGGTCCAATCGATCCTTGGCGTGGAATCCGCGTTCTCCCGCCTTTCAGTGGTGGAATTCATCTTCTTCAGCATCCGAATCGGCTGGGGCGTGCTCTCGTGCTCCGTTCTTCTCTCCTTGCTCTCCGGGATGTGTGCAGCAACTAATGACGTCCTCCTCTAGTCAAGGCGTCATCATTAGGTATATCTCCCGAATTAGGTTGCCAATTAACCACGGCCGTCCGATTAAGATTAATCTGAAACAAACTCATATCTGACGGTGTCGATACCATCGACGCGGGTCGATGGTATCGACCTAGCATGATAGTGGCAATCCTTCTTTTCTTTCGTCTGTGCGCCTGATGTCATCTCGATACCATCGATACGAGTCGATGGTATCGACGAACTTGTAGTGACGGTTTTGTCATTTTGTGTCGCTGTAGCTCCACCAGTCGATAGTATTGACATTTTGGTCGATAGTATCGACACACTCCTCGCCAGCAACTTGATGGTATCTCGATACCATCGACATCCCTGTCGATAGTATCGACTTTCTTCTGGTCCTTGCGGCTGGCAACCTGCGGTCCGGTCAATGGTATCGACCACCGTCGATGGTATCGACGGCAGCAGATACTTCTTTTTCCTAAAATTATCACACGGAACCACATAATTCCACACAAAATATATTCTTTCAATAATTAATACTCAAAATGCTTAAATAAAGGGATTTTGATATAAAGAAGTAGCATAGACCAAAATGAATGAATTATGCAACATTAACCAAGAAAATGACTAATAAATGCATAAAACACCTATCAAACAAGTCTATCAATGCGACTCAAAATCATCGCATCAAACTCCCCTAAGCTTGAACATTGCTCGCCCTCGAGAAACTAAACCTTAGAATAGAATTGCCAGAGTCAACTAAAGAATAAAGCATCACAACAGACATCCCACATGAATCCCACCGGACATTCGCAAACAGGCCCTCACTAACCAAAGAATGATAATTACCCTAAAGGTGAAAATAATCATCCATAAAAGATATTAACCTCAAACTGATGAACACTATCACATAAGGCAGTTAACATAATAAAATTCGCCGGTCCAGACTTAGTGCATCTTGTGATCTTCTAAACTACGTTGCTCGCCCTAGCTACCATCTACATGGAAGCAGTTCTCCTGATATTCACTAGTGAGGAGAAATTCACGGTGGCCTACCAATCCAAGCAACGGGTGGATGAAATAGGTGGCTCATGGAAGAAGTGGAAGCAGTATACGCTTTCAACATGCATACAAACAAAAATGCCCTAAATGATGCAAATGCACATGAAAAATGCCCTAATGCCTAAGATTAGGTGGAATGATGCATGCACTAACCATCCGTCTCAAAATGAGATGGATATCTAATTAAACTACATCATGTACTCACTTATCTTGAAATACAGGTGAGATTATGTTCCTTTCTCCTTCTTATTCTTGTTGCTTCTGAATAACTTTTTTTTTCAATTTTAGATTTTTTTTCTTTTTTTTATTACAAACCCTTATATCCATGATTGACAATGAATACTTATTGGGTTTATATTTTCTGCATAGCTCGAATACTTGCACTATTTGGAAGGTATGGAACAATTTAACTCACCATTAAAGAATAAATAAGGTACATGACATACTTTATGCTTAAAAGTTATGAATGCAACTACATGACATGCACCTAAGGGTAATGTGCATGTATACCTATTCTAAATTTTTTTTCTTATTTTTCATGCAAACATATGAAGGTGGCTGCAATGCAAGTCCTATCTACATGACATGCAATCAAAACGGTTAAAACCGTACTTTACTTCCAAATCTTGGGTGGATTGTGAAAACAATGAGGTGGACAGATCACAAGACTAGTTGACTGAACCTTAGAAAAATATTATGTGTCCCTCCTTACTGACCTGTGTAGTAGCTAAGAGGTTTTTTCTCTCTTACTTCAAATTAAATTCTCACTATCATTTGGTCAGTTTAGGCTCAAACAACCAATTCCGTCCACTTTCATGAATCATTAGGAATATACAATTGTGATTTTCTGTTTAAAAGTTGACAAAACCAATCATTTTCGAAGTTAAGTGATCAAGGTTAAGCAACACTCAAGCTTGTGAACACTCAAAAATTTTTAGTTTCCCTCAATTCCCCATGCACATGCAACTGTTATGACTCAACATTAAAGACATCCACGATTACACTAGATAGAATGTGGATCCTAAAACAAACAAAGATTACAGAAAAAAAATGATAGGAAACAAAAGCAATAAAACTAAAAATAGAGAAAATGAAAGATAGAACTGTTCCAATACCCCCCTAAGCTTGAATTCGACTATGGCCTCATAGTCAAAAACAATCTTAAAGGTTGGAACAGAGGTACCGCTTTTACCCTTCAGGTGGAGGCGGGTACTGTGGAGTCGTAGGGTCCCAGGACGGATACTCCCCCTGGAAGCTTGGATCAAATTGGGCCCTAGGTGGAGGTTGTGGATAGCCTCCAAAGTAATCTTGGCTCTAATAGTGGTCATAGAAGGGTTGTTGTTGCATCTCCATCTGTTGCAACCGATCATGAATTTGTTGTTGGTTGTCAAGGAGGAGACACTCATTCTCAAACATTGCCCGTTGATTGTCTAGTAGCCGGTGTGTAGTGTCTTGAATACCGGCATACATCGTCATGTGATGTTGCTGCGTTTGCTGTATCTCCTGCAGCATAGTATACATACCCTGCATAGAATAGGCTTCCTCACTTGGCTGCGAGGGTGGTGGTGGTGACGGCGTAGGCTGTGATGATGAAGATGCACCCGGATGCATCCGAGGATGCTCCGTGGTGCCACTCGTGCTCGAAGAGGTGTAAATGCCTCCTCTTCCTCCTCAGCCGCGTCGTCATTTCCGTCATCGCCGCCGTTGTTGCCGCCTTCTTCATCAGAGTCGGTGATGGCTATGATTGGCCATCGGAAGTGTTGCGCCCCTTCGATGTTGAAGATCGGATCGGGCAGCGAGCATTCCTGGTAGGCTTGGTTGACGTGGCAGTGCGCATACGCCAAACCATCTCGAAGAAGAATGAGATTGGACCGGTGCAAATGTTGCAAGTTCACCTTGCTCCTGTTAGATAGAGGAGTGAGCTGCTGGAAATTCAAACCGAGGTATGAAGCCAGCTTGGTGATGAGCCCGAAGAAGTGAATCGGAGCTTTCCTCATACTCCTCTTCACCGCCAAAACTCTCTGTAGAAAGAAGGCACCCCAATTGCATTCTTGACGCTTCAGGAGCTTATACAAAAATAAATAAGTCTGTCTCCTAAAACTTGCTGAGGGCCAAATCACCCCGAGCAAACAATGTCGAACTGAGCATCCGGTGCAGAATCCAGATGAAAGGGTGCTCGAAATAAGCTACCACAGCATTATGGTAGCTTACTGACTTGCCCGGCGGCACTGTAACTAGCTCGGCGAAGATGGCATCATAGTCGGTGCGGTTGTCTGGGCACCGGTAGTTGGACCGCGAGTGGTTCCAGTTGAAGATTGCGTTGAACTGCCGGAGTGTAAGGGTGTAGTCGTTGTTGTACAATCGGAACGACACCCGGCCCTTAATCCACTCGTGGTCGGTGGCTATGACGTCGTTGGACACGACGCAGATGTCTAGTGACGCCATGAACTCAGCCACCAATTCCTTGTACGTGGGCCACTCGTCGAAGAATGGCTGGCCATCAGCATGATACTCCAACTCATCAGGCCGTCTTTCCGTGTGTCGGGCCTGTCCTTTCAACACGTAGGCAAGGTTCGCTTCGAACCCGAGGTTGTGGATGGTGTCCCGTTCAACATAACGGGTCGGCTCAATCTTCCTCTTCATAATCTCTTTGTATATCTTCTTCACCTTCGCGGATAGATGAATCAGCCGCGGGCATGCAACTGATGCAGTCGGAGGTGGCACGAACTCGGGGATGTCCATCGGATTCATGCGTGAAGAAGACGCACCAGCTATGTGCACCATGATTGCGAGACAAGGAGGAATCGAAATGGAGCTCGGTGAAGATCGAAGAAGCGAATCTCCTCTCAATGAAGAACTAGCTCGGTGTTGCTCGTCGTCGGCCTTGGATAGCTCTGGAACACGCTCGACACAAGTGGAGGAAGATTGCACTGAAAGTGTGATGTCATCTGACGCAACTACTCCTCATATATAGACGTGGCCGGCGGTACTGTCTGCCCGTCGATACCATCGATGCGAGTCGATGGTATCGACTCGGGTAGCATGATCTGTACCTCCACGAGTATCGACGGTTGTCGATGGCTGGATCAGCGGGGCCCGGATTGCTGACGTGTCGATACTATTGACATGGGTCGATAGTATCGACCCATCCCCCGTATCGACTTCTTGGCTGCTGCGATCACAGTTGATCTTCCCTCACGGATCGTTGACGTGGCACGTCGATACTATCGACGCGGGTCGATAGTATCGACCCTCTGATTAGGGAAAACCCTCGCGAGGCCCGTCCGCCTTCTTTGCATGAATGTGTCGATACCATCGACACGCCCGTCGATGGTATCGACTTTCCTGAGACGATTTGTTTTGAAAATCTTCAGAGATCTTGATAGTATTGACACTGATGTCGATACCATCGACTGCTTCGTGCGATCTGCATGTTGGTAATTCGATACCATCGACGAGGCTGTCAATGGTATCGACGCAGTGCGATTCCTGCAGCCGCCAACCTGTACCATGGTCGATACCATCGACACAAGGGTCGATGGTATCGACTCTGCCTCAGCCCTGCACATGTAACAAACGATCAAGGTATCTTTTTTACACTACAAACTAAGTGAAAACAAATTAAACTACGAATGTAAATGAACTAAACTAAGGTACCTATGGTTGGGTTGCCTCCCAACAAGTGCCCTTATTTAACGTCTTAGGCTAGATGACTTGAATCACATCATGCATCCGAAAGTGAAATGAGTTTGACCTCATTCACCTTCCTCGTGTAATCTTCGCCAAAATATAGCTTCAACCTCTGTCCATTCACCAAAAATGTCGTCTCACCATCACGCACCAAGATTGTGCCATGTGGTTTGACCTCTTCCACCATGAATGGCCCACTCCATCGGGATTTTAGCTTCCCGGGATGCAACTTCAGCCTTGAATTAAACAGCAACACACGATCTCCCTTTTTGAAGGTGCGCATCTGAATGTGGCGATCGTGGATCAACTTAGTGCGCTCCTTGTATATCCGACAGTTCTCATATGTAGTCATGCGCAGCTCATCCAATTCATTTAATTCAAGCAATCTCTTCTTCCCCGCCTCATCATAACTCAAGTTGAGCTTTCTCAGTGCCCAATGTGCTTTGTGCTCTAACTCCACTGGTAAGTGACAAGCCCGGCCGTATGCTAACCTAAAAGGCATGGTGCCTATAGGTGTCTTGTATGCCGTCCTATATGCCCACAATGCATCCGGAAGTAAGGCACTCCAGTTCTTCCTCGTGGAAGCCACCGTACGCTCCAAGATTTTCTTAATTTCATGATTGGAGACCTCCACCTGTCCTTGAGTTTGCGGGTGATACGGGGTACCTATGTTATGTTTGACCATGTATTTCTTCAACAATGTCGAGAACTTTTGATTTTTAAAGTGCGTACCTCCATCACTTATGATCATTCGGGGCACTCCAAACCTGCAGAAGATATGTTCCTTAATGAATCTGCACACTACAGTAGAATCATTAGTCCTTGTGGGTATTGCTTCTACCCACTTCGACACATAATCAACAGCTAAGAGGATATATAAATTTGAATTTGAGGACACAAAGGGTCCCATGAAATCTATACCCCATAGGTCAAATACCTCAACCTCTTGGAAGACATTTAGGGGCATCTCTTGTCTCCTTGAAATGTTACCTGCCCTTTGGCAGGAGTCACATTGTCTCACGAACTCATAGGCGTCTCGGAACAAGGTAGGCCAATATAGGCCACTTTCCAACACTTTGGCCGCCGTACAAGAGCTTGCGTGGTGTCCGCCCGTAGGTAGAGTGTGGCAGTGATGAAGAACACTCTTGTATTCCTCCTCAGGTACACACTTGCGTAGAACATCATCCCTGCATTGCTTCAAAAGAATAGGGTCATCCCAAAAATAATATCATAGAGAATGGAAAAACTTCTTCTTCTCTTGATATGTCCAATCATCCGGGATGATCCTGCAAGCAAGATAATTCACAATATAGGAAAGCCAAGGATCTTTAGAATTCACTTTCAACAATTGTTCATCCGGAAATATCTCGGTTATGGGTATGTGTAAATATTTTTCATCCACCCTCTCTAACCTAGACAAATGATCCGCCATGACATTTTCAATCCCCGCCTTGTCTTTCATTTCGATATCAAATTCTTGTAGGAGCAAGATCCACCTAATCAATCTAGGTTTGGCATCTTTTTTCTCCATCAAATATTTAATAGCGGCGTGATCAGTCCAAACAACTACTTTCGATCCAACTAAATATTTCCGGAATTTTTCAAAAGAAAAAACAACGGCAAGCAATTCTTTTTCAGTAGTTGTGTAATTTAATTGAGCATCATTCAAAGTCTTGGAAGCATAAAAAATTATGGCGGGTTTATTGTCCACCCGCTATCCCAACACAGCTCCTACAGCAAAATCTGATGCGTCACACATGAGTTCGAATGGCTTAGTCCAATTTGGTGTTTGAACAACCGGTGAGGAAATCAATTTCTCCTTCAGCACGTTGAACGCGTGTAAGCATTTGTCATTGAAATCAAAAACGACATCTTTCTCGAGAAGCTCGGATAGAGGTTTGGCGATTTTAGAAAAATCTTTTATGAACCGACAATAAAGTCCGGCGTGTCCTAAGAAACTCCTTACCCCTTTTACCGAATTTGGTGGGGGCAATTTAGAAATTACTTCAATTTTAACCGGATCTACCTCCAAACCTTTGCTAGACACTTTATGTCCTAGCACTATCCCTTCACTTACCATCATATGACATTTCTCCCAGTTGAGGACCAAATGTGTGTCCTCACATCTCTGTAACACCTTATCCAAATTATAAAGGCATTCATCAAACGAAGCACCATAAACCAAAAAATCATCCATAAAGACTTCAAGACAACGTTCTACCATATCAGAAAAAATGGCGAGCATACAACGCTGAAAAGTCGCTGGTGCATTGCATAATCCAAACGGCATGCGGCGATACGCAAAAGTTCCATAAGATCAAGTGAAATTAGATTTCTCTTGGTCCTTAGGGTCAATTGAAATCTGATTCTATCCCGAATACCCGTCTAGAAAACAGAAATGAGATTGGCCGGCTATGCACTCTAGAATTTGATCAATAAATGGGAGAGGAAAATGATCCTTCAGCGTAGCGGCATTAAGACGTCAGTAATCAATACACACTCGCCACCCGGTTACCAAACGGGTGGTGATAGGTTCGTTTAAAATATTTTGAGTGACAGTAATACCCCCCTTTTTTGGGACTACCTGCGTGGGACTTACCCATGTCGTGTCTGAAATTGCATAAATGATACTTGTGGAGAGAATCTTAATCACCTCTTTCTTCACCACCTCCATCATGCTCGGATTCAGTCGACGTTGCGGTTGGATTACCGGCTTGGCTCCCTCCTCAAGTCAAATCTTATGCTAACACAAAGTAGGGGAAATCCCCTTGATATCTGCAACAGACCACCCAAATGCTCCCTGGTGGTTCCTCAGCACTATCAACAATTGGTCTTCCTCTTTCGCACTCAGATATGCAGAAATGATCACATGTAACTTTTCTTCCTCTGCTATAAAGGCGTACTTAAGATGCGGTGGAAGTGGCTTTAACTCTAACTCTGGCGGGTTGATCAAGGATGATTGAAGCAGAGGGGGAAGTTCACCTAAATCTTCATAATACCTCGCATACAAGCATGGAAGCATCTGAAGCATCTTGGCGCACTCCTTGAGTGATTTGCTTCTCATCCAATCATGAGTGATGTTGACTAAACAAGCCTCCAATGGTAATTCCGGATATGCATCAAAAACTGAATTTTCTATAGCATCATCCTCCGTAGAGGGAGGAATGTCCTCATTCTCATCATTGGGGAACCTGACAGCCTTGCAAAGGGATACTACTTTAGTCTGCTCCATGATGTCTACAACCAAAGTCCCTTTGTCCACCTTGGTCATTACATGAGCCATATCCAGAAATGGCTTCCCTAGACAAAGTGAGATGGTATTATCAAAATGTTTTACCATGTGGCATTGCTCCTTGGATTTAGGTGAAGTGGCGCTGGAAGGCATGACCATCTCAAATCGGTCATCGGCTATACCCAAGGTCAATCGACCTCTCCCCATCTCGAGTATCATGTCGGATGTAGCTTGGAATGGTCTTCCGAGTAGTAGCTCATTGCCTTGTTCATCTTGCATCTCCATGACGACAAAATTTGTAGGAAATACAAATCTATCCACTTTCACAAGCACATCTTCACAAAATCCCATACGGTTTCACTGTAGAGTTATCCGCCAATTGAATTGTCATGTTGCTTGGCCTTGACTCCTTTAATCCCAACTTATTGAATGTAGAAAGGGGCATTAAATTGATGCTTGCTCCTGAGTCACATAATGCTTCACCAAATTTGACTTTCCCGATATAGCATGAAATGTTGAAACAACTCGGATCTTGCCTCTTTGGTGGCAATGTACCCATGATGAAGGCACTCACCTGCTCCTTAAGCACAACTACTTCAGTGTCCGGGATTTTTCTCTTCTTGGTGATGATGTCCTTCAGGAATTTCCCATAAGACGGAATTTGCTCAATAGCTTCCAATAGAGGGATGTTGACTGAAAGCTTCCTGAAACTGTCTAAGAACTTTTTGAATTGGTCATTTACCTTCCTTGCCTTAGCACTATTCAGATAAGGGACCGGGACAGCCTGTGCCCTTTGATGCAGTGGCACATAGGGTGTATGTTTCTTATGCCCTTCCTCCTCTGCAATATGATCTTCAGTAGCATCCACTGTTGTGTCATCAACTGGTTCTGTGACCGGTATAGGCAGCTCCTTAGTGGCCTCAACTTCAATTTTAGCTTGGGGTTTGCTTGCTTCATCAGCCCTGGGATTTAACAATTTCTTGCCACTTCTTAGCAAGATGGCCTTCGCTTGTTGGTTTCCTCCTGGAACATTAGTATTGCCCAGGAAACCTGGATGTGCCGGCTTCTTCAAACTGGCTATCTCCACAACGATATGTGTCATAGATGTCTCTATTGTCCTCATTTGAGCTCCATGGCTCTACAGTGTCTGCCCGAATTGGTTCATGAACTCCCCTTGTTGCTTTATTTGTTGGCCGAAAGTAGCCATGAGTTCTTGGTTTTTCTTTATCACTTGATTGAGCAGCTCTGTGCTCTTATCCTCCGCTACTGGCTGGGGTTTAGCATCCTGATCCTGCAAGAAGTTATTTGGATCCTTCCAGGAGAACTTCTTATCTTTCCTCCATGAGTAGTCATTGTTCCTATAGCCTTGCTGCTGCCTCATGAATTTCACTTGAGCCTCGTCCTCGGACTCAGTATCCTCCTTTGCAAGCAATTTCTTTGCGAGAAGATCCATCTTCTCATTCAGCTCCTTTATTTCTTTAGATTCACCTACTACTCGAACCTGCTCCACGGCGCCTCTTTCACCCCATGATTGTTTCTTGGTCATATTCTTTAGGATCTCCCAACATCTAGTGTCTGTGTTATTCAAGAAGAATCCAGAACCGGATGAATCGAGGTTGCTTCTATCATGATCGGAGAGAGCAAAATAGAAGATCTTGACTTGGGTCTCCTTATCAAGCCCGTGATGCGGGCATCGCCTGAGCATGATCTGAAACCTTTCCCAGGTCTCAGAATAGGTCTCTCCTACTTGTTAGGTGAAGTTGTGGATCTTTCTGATCATATCATTGGTCTTCTCGGGAGGAAAGAACCTCTCGAAAAAGACCTCCACCATGTGGTCCCAAGACTCCACATATTCATCGTCTAAGTTATGTAGCCATTCGCGTGCAATTCCCGCTAGAGAACTCGGGAAGAGCTTCAAGTAGAGCACATCTTGTGGAAATCTGTCGATTTTTATCATATCACAATTCTCCACAAATTGACTTATGTGCGCGACGGGGTCTTCATTTTTTAGCCCATGGAAAGCATTCGACTTCACCAAGTTGATTAAAGCCGGATCAATCTTGTATGTCGGAATATTCACCGCTTGCTTCTTGATCGACCCCTTGGAAGCAGATGAGGAAGAAGCCTTGATCTTCTCCCATATTGTATGTGGCTCGTCCATGTTTTCTTGTTCGGGTTTAGAAAGTATATCCTCCAGATGGTCTTGATTATACTCGCCTTCGTCTTCCGGTCCCGGCAGCGGAACCTCTGGTGCGTGCCTCGTGTACTCTGTACTACGTGTCTGCACCATGCACAGTACCTACAAATAGAGAAATTTAATTTCAGTACAGTGCTTGATGATTGCAAATATTTAGAAAATAGATTATAATTTTTGGAATGATAAAAAAAATGTGGCCTAGAGTGGCCGCTCACAGCACTCGAAGTGCCGACTAATTTCCGTATCCCCGGCAACTGTGCCAAAAACTTGACGCAAATTTACCGTGCGTAGAAATGCAAGTGAACGTGTCGAAGTAGTACAGGCCTTTGTGAGGCCCGAGTCAAACTCAGGGATATGTGAAATCATCTGGGACTCCTACTAACTACTCGTGATCAGCTAAGCCGATTAAATAGTTGAGAGTTGTTGTTAAAATTAAAAGAAAATAAAAATAAAACAAAACAATCAATCAATTAAATGTTGGTTTAATCAATTCAAAAGAAGATCTTTAGGGTTGCGGTTTAACCGCGGGTTTTCATTGTATTAAATTATATATAGCTACTCAATTTTATCTCTCTATTCGGGTAGTGGCCTGAAATCAGAATTGCCCACTGTCGTGGTACAATTCACTACCTATGTCTAGGTCGGTTCCACCGTCGTAGTAACCTATACCCTAAACTAGGTGCATTACGAACGACCTCTCGGTATCCACCATTAATCTTACACCACCTTGTTCAAGGGATTTGTCAATTAATGTAAATTCCGTCTCTTTTCAACTGTTAATTCTTCTTTCAAAGCAATTAAGGGCATTAGGTTATTATTATGGTGATCAAGCATAACAATATATTGGAGAAAACGAAATTATACCATAGATTTAAGAGATAAGATATGAATTACTATTATAAAATCATCATACAATGAATCCCCGGGCTACTCCCAGTCCTAAAGACAAAGGGGGTTAGCCCCGCATGTTCATCTCAGAGTACAATGTGGAGAAGAAAAAGGGAAACATGAAGGAAAACGTGATTGAGTGATTAAACCCCTGAACGGAGAAGGTCCAATCGATCCTTGGCGTGGAATCTGCATTCTCCCGCCTTTCAGTGGTGGAATTTGTCTTCTTCAGCATCCGGATCGGCTGGGGAGTGCTCTCGTCCTCCGTTCTTCTCTCCTTGCTCTCCGGGATGTGTGCAGCAACTAATGGCGTCCTCCTCTAGTCAAGGGCGTCGTCATTAGGTATATATCCCGAATTAGGTCGTCAATTAACCACGGCCGTCCGATTAAGATTAATCTGAAACAAACTCATATCTGACGGTGTCGATACCATCGACACGGGTCGGTGGTATCGACCTAGAATGATAGCTGCAATCCTTCTTTTCTTTCATCTGTGCGCCTGATGTCATCTCAATACCATCGATGCGAGTCGATGGTATCGACGAACCTATAGCGATGGTTTTGTCATTTTGTGTCGTTGTAGCTCCACCAGTCGATAGTATCGACATTTTGGTCGATAGTATCGATGCACTCCTCGCCAGCAACCTGATGGTATCTCGATACCATTGACATCCCTGTCGATAGTATCGACTTTCTTCTGCTCCTTGCGGCTGGCAACCTGCGGTCCGGTCGATGGTATCGACCACCGTCGATGGTATCAACGACAGTAGATACTTCTTTTTCCTGAAATTATCACACGGAACCACATAAATCCACACAAAATATATTCTTTCGATAATTAATACTCAAAATGCTTAAATAAAGGGAATTTGACATAAAGAAGTAGCATAGACCAAAATGAATGAATTATGCAACATTAACCATGAAAATGACTAATAAATGCATAAAATACCTATCAAACAGGTCTATAAATGCGACTCAAAATCATCACATCAATCCTCTAAGTAAAACTTAGTATTTCACTGGAATAAGTCAAGAATTGAGTAATTATACAATCATTGCAATATCACTATTAATACACCTAACTAATTCTGGAAAAAAAAAACCCATGTACATGATAGGTATTACATCACCTACATGTGGTTCCCATTAAGATGTGATAATCCACCTAACAATTTCAAGGCATGAGATAGGAACCTAGTACCTTTTGATAGCCTATGTGAGTTCACTACAAGGAAAATCCAATCACACCTATAGTAATGATCTGGAGAGAAAATACAATTTCCAAGGATCGTATTTTATCATATGTTATTCCACTTTCGATAAATGTACATTACTCAACTATCTAGTTAAACATATAGGTGGTTTTTATACATTATATATGATGGTAGGAAAACACTAACATGCTTAAGAAACCATCACAAAGAAGTATGATTTTGCGTTTCATATTATTTCATGAATTTCTTAGATGTAAGTCATTCTAGTATCATATAATCAAGTTGTTCATCACATCCATTCTCTTCTCTCTCTCCTCAAAAAACACACACACACACACACACACACACACACACATATATATATATATATATATATATATATATATATATATATATATATATATATATGTGTGTGTGTGTGTGTGTGTGTGTGTATGTATATTTGTTATTCATACACTTTGAGTCATCATGATATCAGGTGTAGGAGTATGGATGGAAGTAGTTTTGACCCATATCTATGGATCTACCATGTGTTGGAAATCAATATCAGAGTGGACTAGGGTTTCACACATCAAGCAGACTATAGCTAGATTCTCATATTATAGCCAAAGTGTTCATTATTGATGAAGATTGCTGGTAGAAATGGTTGGATGTCTCGAATTCAACAATGATGCGTGAAAACTTTCCCTTGTTACATTTTGATGTTTTTTTAAATGATCTTTATTTTCTTCCCCATCACATCACCGATCTTCTAGAGCATTTGGGTTTGATAGAGGAAAACTTTCATATCATAGATACGAACCCAAATCAATAGCATCCTTGGGATCATGTTAGAGGGTGTGAAAGAGGGACACCAACACTAGAGGGAGAGGTAGTTTCCAAAAATATACCTTGGTCCTCTTAAAGATTCATGTGAGAATGACATTGATGTATGCATACTGTAAGAGATGCGGTGAGCATGGAT
The DNA here is from genome assembly GCA_963693085.1 of Alisma plantago-aquatica. Classification (NCBI taxonomy): domain Eukaryota; kingdom Viridiplantae; phylum Streptophyta; class Magnoliopsida; order Alismatales; family Alismataceae; genus Alisma; species Alisma plantago-aquatica. Next base: position 1,027,229,922 of record OY856409.1, on the reverse strand, counting down.
TTCTAAAGGTGATTGTGCCACTTAGATTGCATGTGGTCACATCCTTATAGGAGTAAGGTGGCTTAGGGTTCTTGTCCTATGTGTTTGTCATGTCAACATCATTGTCATTGGTGCTCGAGTTTATTTCATGTTGTGAAGCTTCCTTCCTTCAATGTCTTGTGTGTTTCATTGACTTAGGTGTTAGCATATGAATCCCAAACGTTCTCATTTTAGGCGTATTTATATTGATTGTTAATATATTGTTAGTACTCATTATAATTTACACTAATAGAAACTACTTGTTGGAGTCCCTCGCCTTGTATTGTTTTATCCAAATTACCTATATGCATAATTATCTTCAAAAAGTAATAACGTTACTCATATAGAAGACAAATACATAATATGAATAGCCATGGGCAACAATTGGTTGATGACTGCAATGGGAGGAATGCTACGGTAGCCACACCTGAATCAAAAGATAAGTATTCTTTAGACATAATCAGTTCAGTTATTTAAAAAATACTCCACATAGCCTTGAAAAGAGCCTATAAGAAGTCTAAAAATAGGCAACCACTTGGAAAGAAGGATGGACAATAGAGTTTATTCATATGGTAAATATATGGTGATCAAGACCTACACCATGTCAAGTCTCCTAAATGAAACAAGAATATATACAAACTACTCTTTAGAGGAACACATTCTTATAAATTAACATGTTGTTACTTTAGATAAAATATTTTTATATTATCTATTTGAGAGAAATTGTGTAAGATTCACAAATTTTCATGTTTATTTTAAGTATATTAATTTTAAAATATATACATATTCATTTAGTAGATAGTCATGATAGGATGCGACCAACTCAAGGTTGGTGTTTCTATGAAGGAAACTATCACCACCAGTATGGAATTGATGTCTCTGTGATTACTAAAAGTGTTCCAGAAGTACATATTCAGAAATGATGTTTGTATGATGATTCAAGGTGTGTTTGAAATATAGATGTGGGAACTCCCACCGAACTTTACACTTCCATGAAGTTCTTTTGTAAGGTTTTGAGAGGCACTCTATGGAATGATAAACCATGAAATTGAGGAGGAATAAATTTACCCAACAAATCTACAAATGAAAAATATTTTAAAGTTTCATTTCCTAAACTTGATGCACGCTCTAAAAACTTAGGCTAAACTTACCCAAACCATACGACATGAAATTTAAACATAGCATGTATACAAAAAACTAAAACATACACATATAGAGAATCATTAATATAATTTTTATTCAAAATAATGCCATATTTGCATCATCAACAAACTATACATTTCAAACATAATCATAAATAGAGTCTACCGAAGCAAATACATAAACCAATTCATTCAAAAAAATGTTAGATACACATACACAGCATCATGATGTAACATAGAGAATCTACAATCTAGGTTAATTATAGGAAATGAAAAATCTATAGATCAAGTTATTTTAAGAAGCTCTCCCAAAACCTATAATGTATTTTATGTAGACATCCACAACAAAAAAACATCAAATACCACCACACTATGGACAACAAAACAATGAATCAACCAGTCAATAGGATCTGAAGGGTATCCTCATGTAAACTACATTTACTACCTCAACATTTTACAGTGAATTAAAAGAGTATACAACTCAGTGAATGGTATTGTTTCAGTCACTAAAAAACATTAAAAATCCCATAAAAATGAAAGAATAATGTAGGTAGTATCAAGACATAAAATTAAACACTAACATTCATTAAGATCGAGATAATGATTTTTTAGGCAAAATTATCTCTAGGAACATAATTAGTATCTCTTAATAGTCATGAGCATTGATAAAATAGCTTCTAGAACAAGATTCTACAATTTTGACATATCAATTTATGTATACTGTTCCTTAATTCCACTTCTCTTGCACTTGTAAAGTGAAATAGATTGTGCCTTAGTCTGGAGTAAACAATCCACTAATGAAGTTTTAAAGTCAATAAACTACCCTAAGTCTCACTATAAATCTTGTCATTCCTTAAGGATGTCATGTTAGGGAAGTAGGGGTACATAATCATCTAAGTAAAACTTGGTATTTCACTAGAATAAGTCAGGAATTGAATAATTATACAATCATTACAATATCACTATTAATACACCTAACTATTTTTGGAAAAGAAAACCATGTACATGATAGGTATTATATCATCTACATGTGGTTCCCATTAAGATGTGATAATCCACCTAACAATTTTTAAGACATGAGATAGGAACCTAGTACCTTTTGATAGCCTTTGTGAGTTCACTAAAATGAAAATCCAATCACACCTATAGTAATGACCTGGAGAGAAAATACAATTTCCACGGATCCTATTTTATCATATGTTATTCCACTTTCAATAAATGTACATTATTCAACTATCTAGTTCAACATATAGGTGGTTTTTCTACATTATATATGATGGTAGGAAAACACTAACATGCTTAAGAAACCATCACAAAGAAGTATGATTCCGCGTTTCATATTATTTCATGAATTTCTTAGATGTAAGTCATTCTAGTATCATATCATCAAGTTGTTCATCACATACATTCTCTTCTCTCTCTCCACACAAACACACACACACATATACATATATATATATATATATATATATATATATATATATATATATATATATATATATATATATATATATATACATATATATATATGTGTGTGTGTGTGTATGTGATTCATACACTTTGAGTCATGATGAATACTAATGTATTGGCATATATTCATCGGAAATAACTTACAATTAGCAAGTTAAACAATCATTTGTCAATGAAAAATATATGATTACTAAGATATAATGCTAGATATTATTATATGATATCCATTCGGTTTACTTGATTAATCTCTCAACTCTAGTAGTTCATGTAATACCTTTCCCAATGGAAAATAAAATATTGGTTTCAAAATATTAATTCTGAAATCAGTATTTTGAAATAGATATTTTGTTTTCCTTGGTGATATGTAATGACCCCCTCCCCCTGTTAACCCTAATTAAAGTGGACCAAGAGGACAAGGGCCATTATAATATTTATAGGATTGAGGTTTAGCAATTAACCAAAGATGACTATAAATTTCACTAAATGGAAAAGAGTTTGGTAACAAGATGAAAGATAAATTCTCCACTAAGGAGTTACATGAGAGGGAAAACTAAAGTCTACATCATGAAATAAAATCTATCTACTAAATCATCCAAGTAGTTTTAATCATCTTTCCTTTTGGTGCCTTCTTCTCTAGATGTCCATTTTGCAATTAATAACAGATTGACCAAAAATGTCATGAAAAAAAAAAACACATTCAATATAACAAGTTATACTGGTATGTGGGGGATTGATATTACTCGCATGCAGGAGTAGAAACATAATCAACCATTAGAAACAATTATGATTATTTGGTTGAAACATGCATTTTCTTTCTAACTTCTCAACTCAATCTTTGTGGTACACTCCCTCTCTGGAGTACTCATTGTGGGGTAACCTCTCTCTAGCATTTTGTCCCTATAGTGGACTTCTCATAACCTTTCCTTTCCCAGGCCTGGTGTATCTTGGCCATCCTTTCCTGGATTGGCCTCATAATGACCATCCTATCGCAGCTTGGCCTCATAATAACCATTCCATCCCAACTTCATCTTATCTGTGATCATCCTATCCTGGCTTGATCACATGTCATCATAATGACATATCTACATCATAAATAACAACCAAAAGTTTGCTTGCAATCAATAGAAAACCTCAGAATTCATTCAAGGCGAGTAGTTATAGGTGCAACCACATACCTTTCTCAGATGTAACTCAAAGTCAAAATAACAAGTGTAATTTGAGATTAAGCTAGTAATCACCCTGAAATTAATGCATAACACCTCAATATTACTATTTTGTTCATAAACTCATATTAAGACTGACTTGGGTTCCAAGTTATGGTTTTGGGGTCAACTTAGGGTTTTATTAGGGTTTTGACTTTCCAAACCTTAATTATCTCTTTTAATGCCTTTTTGACTTACAAACACTAATTTTGATGTTAGATGCATTATTAATCTCAAATTAAGTCAAAGATGTCCTCTTTATCTAAAAACACTAAACTTTATCCATTTAAGGAAGGTATAATCATAAAAGCTAAGAAATTAGGGTTACCATGCTTTTAATACATTAAAATTAGTAACTTTAGACACTTTTATAAATTAGAAGAAGATCAAGGTCTTGAAACAACTTTTATTGGAATCCTTGTATTTCTCTAATTGGCATTCAAATATAAATTATTATCATTGGACCTTCCTATGAATTACTATGATTTATATAAGATTAATTTATCTTGGATAATCATAAGCTGCCACCTAGGCAGTGAACCCAGGACCCAACCTTGCCAACAAGGTTGGGTGATCATGCCAACTCGACGATCTGGTCTTGTGTGGACGATCACTTAGTCAGGGAAAAAATTAAGGAAAAGGACCAAAGACTCCTTACATGTATGAAGAGGTGTCAGGGTCACAATGGACTTTTCATTGGGGTTTATGTTCAACCTGAATTTGTTCATTCTCACATGAGCAGGTGGTCAATCCAATAGTTAACCTCGAGACCTCGATCCTAAGAGCGACTAACGAGGGTACCAGTGCCATTTTTGTGCACCTACAAACTCGGTGAGGGCTTCAATTGCCCAGGAGATGGTCGGAGTAGTTAGGATGAAGAGAGGGTTGTTCCAACAAGATAACAAATATGGGTATAGGTGAAGGATGATACGGGAAAAGAAATTGAAGGCAAAGATGCATTTGGGGAGTTGATTATAAGTTTTTGAACACATTGGCAATTTTGCAGGGGAATCATACCCCTTATATAGTCTTGACTTATGAAGGTAGGGTCTGCCTCGAGTCCACAGTTCAACATTTCTTCTAGGGTTCTCCAAGTTAGGAAAAACCTAGGGCAGGTAGGTTTGTATTGATCTCACAAATCTAATGAAATTTTTTCCAGAGTTGCTCATGTATTGAAGAAGGAGAAGAGCAAAGGAAAAAGTAGATTTATTGTTTTGACATTCTATATCATGTGAGGTAGATGATGACTTACTTTTCATCAGATCCAGATCAAGTGGTTGTCATGCCACGTGAAAAAACTAAAGTGTTGATTTATTTCCAAATCAATCATGGAATTTAATATATATCTCCAATAATTCATTCACTTTAGGTTTTCTAGTAAAATTCATATCTTTCTCTCTCCTTCTATCCTTTTAATCCAAAATTTTAAGGAAATTCTTAAATACTTTTATCTAGATGTGGGTGATATTGTAGAATACAACACTCAAATTAAAGGTGTTTTCCTTAGTCTTTGTGTCTCCCTCTTTATCTCATTATTCAAAGCATCAAAACAATTCTTTTCTCTATCTAACTTTTTCATATCTCTTATTTTATTTACTCTTCTTATTAAAAATAGCAAAAAGGAAACCAAACCATTAGTGGATTTCAACACCACTTTTCTAGAAAATTCCACGTAATTCCATATGCCCATTATTTGTTACCCATTACCTTATGTAATTCACTTAATATTGTATTTACTTTCTTCACTTTTCCCTATATTCATTATTGGACTACTGAAATTAGTAAGAACCACCACTAGTACAGAACTGACCTTTAGTGTCAGTTATTTAAGGCCTTTGGCATCAGTTTCAAAGTGACACCTAAGTGGGCGCTACTAAAAGTCAAAACCTTCAGCGTCAATTTTAACACTGACGCCATAACCCTTCCCGCCACCAAAAACGCACCAGCAAGGGAACTATAGGCGTTGCTTATTTAATCAAACTGACACTATATCCAGGTCAAAGACATTGGCATTTTACAAAAACCGACACCATAACCCTTCCCACCACCAATAAAACACGCCAGCAAGGGCACCATCGGCTTCGGTTTGTACATATAACTGATACTATATCCAGATAAAGACGTCAGTTTTATATAGGAAACCAATAGTTGTGGCATTGCAGAATGGCTTCTCGGCTTCGACTTTGACTCCTCAGTTTCACCTGCACTTCCAATCTTCTCATATTCAGCTACTTTGTTAGGTATACAATTTTCAAGGCTCAATATACTTAAGTTTTCTATTATGGTTACAATATTTTTCAAAACTACTTTGGCTATATCAGTGGTTGTGGACATTAAGAAACATGTGTATATCTTATCAGTTGGACCTAATTAATTGAAGTCGTGTCAATGGGGTATACATATGCTAATTAAAGCATATCGGGTTTTTCGTAATAGTCATTTCCTTTTTCTTGTTTAACATATGGAAGGTTAAATTTCAATTTGGTCAGATATGGAAGGCATTAGCACCACACAACAATCGTTGCATGGCCAGATCTCTTTTTACTTTATCAATGAGGTCTGTTCAACAATTCACTTATTATTATTTGAAAATATACAAATAAGTGAAAGGTTATGTCTTTAAACAAGTGAATGGTTATGTCTTTCTTGTATGGATATGTATTTTTCTCAAGATGTTGATGTCATGGTGGGAGTATATTGGTTAGACGATGACCAGCCAGTAAATGAAAATGAAAACTTACTGGATGTAATGAGACCACTATAGAGGATGAAAGGTTGAAGTACAATCTGAACTAGAACCTTTCATATGTTTACAATTTGATAGTCTTGATTAGGATGAAGAGTTTTACAATAAATATCGATATCATATTGGATTTATCAAAAGGAAGGGAAATCACTATGTGTCATCTAAAACCAAAAAAGTCACAAGTAGGGTATTCATGTGATCTAAGGAAGGGTTTCATAAACTAAAGAAAAAGGAAGACAATGGTCATACGGGAACCCCACAAAAAGTTATCATTTCCAATCAAACAAGATGTAATGCTCAAATGTGAGTCAAGCTAGAGGAGGACACAAAGTGGATGTTCATGAGCTATGAGAAAGATCAGACCATGAACTAGTAGTCCGTCTAAAATGAGGTTTCACCACTTACTCCATCGCATGTTTTTTGAGGTTTAAGATTTTATTCATAGAATGCATGACCAAAATATTTCTATTGCACAGATAATGCCACTTATGTCCAGTCAGCAAAGAGGAATCTGCAATTCTGCAATCATAAGAAAAAATCTAATCAACACATGTGTTTCTTTGCAAAGGAGATATACTGGTGTTTATGTGGCCTCCACACTAGATCATTTCATAAAGTTGCAAACAATAAATCTTGCATTCTTCTATTTAGTGAAATTTGATGATGAGGTTGTGCATTTGATATATTTTGGGTAGATGTAGGATCAAGAATGGCATAACAAACATTTTGAAATGTGATTATGTTTGACTAATAGATATAATATGCTATAACTTACATGATGAATAGATACAATATGCCATTTCACCTTCTATTGGTGTGAATCATCATAAGAAATGTACTTTGTTTGGTTGTTCTTTATTAGGAGATGAGACTAGTGAGTCCTTTATTTGGATTTTTTGGACATTTCTAGAAGCAATGTATGAAAAGCACCCGATGTGAATTTAAACTAATCAAGATCCAACAATGAAGAAAGAAATTTGTATTGTATTTGGTAATGCACTACATTGATGTTTCCAATGGCATGTGATGAGAAAAGCATGTGGACATCTAGGTGTGATATATGGGACTATTTTTTACTTCACTAAAGAGTTTCAATCTTACATCAATCACCCCATCACCATTGATGAGTTTGAGGAAAGATGGAAGAAGATAATAATATCATACAATTTGAGTGACAACAAACATCTAACCCTATTATTAATATTAGAGAGCAATGGATACATGTATACCTTAGAGACACCTCTTTTTCCAACACGTCTACAACACAGTGGAATGACAACATGAATGCAATAATTAAATATCATGTAAACAATCATTTGCCCTTGTTTAAATTTTTACAAGCACTTGAGAAGGTGGTTGAGAACTGATATGACAAAGAGGAAGAAGAACGCTATAGATCTAAGGATGGCCAACCAAAATTATGGTCTTATGCCCCCATTGAGAAACATGCAAGGGATACCTACGTCATATCAGATTTCAAAATTTTCAAAGAGAAAATGAAGTTGACCTCATGCTATGACATAGAAGAGGCTAGCAAAGGTTCTATATGTCAAATTTCACTTGTTCATGGTAAGTCGATTGCATTTATGTCTAAGCATGGTTTTATAGTGCATACTAATCTTAATAGAGAATAATTCTTGTGTGAATGCAAGCTATTTCAATTTTCCAAAATCTTATGCGGTCATATACTAAAAGTGTTATTTTTTCTTAAAGTTCATAAGATATTGCATTGTATGTGTTGATTCATTGGACAACAGAAGAAAAAACCACAAGTAAAAATCATTTTTTATAGATACTCAGGAAGATGTTGATCATAACACCCCTTTGGGTGGGTATATCTCACTTCATAGATCATGAATGAAATTAATTGTTATAGCTTATAAACATAAGGACGCTTACCTTAATGTGCAAGGCTATTTGAGAAAAAAATGACAACATGATGTTATTACCAAAAATAATGGAAATGTGTTTGTGTAAAGAAGGCATGCCATCATCCAAACTCATATTCCAACACAACTTAGTCAATGTGTTCTCCAAATTTAATATGTGGAAGATGACTTAGAACCAAGAGATCCACCACCATCACATTGTAAAGAAAATAGGAAACCAAAAAGATTTAAGCCACAAACAGAGATAAAAGCAACCAGACAATGAACATGCAATACATGTAATGGGAAGGGCACAATAGTCATGCATGCAAATATGGGGGAAGTTGATTTAGTTCATTTTAATTTCATTTAATTTATTGTGACTCCCTTTGTGGGAATTTTATATTACATGATTTCAGAGATACTTCTGATGCTCATGAGCATGACAAAATTGATGACTCTAGATAAGGATAAGTAATGCTAACTAACTTGGACTATTCTTACATCAATGTTTACCAAATTTATAGTAATTCCTATAAGTTGTTGAATTGGAATGGTCTGCCTTGTAGGTTCTCACTTGGTTATTGAAGATGAATAGGGTTTAGCTGCATTTGCTGGTTTTGTTGGACTACCTAGACAATGAGGATTTGTAGTCCAGTGATTAATGTATCTTATCTATTTGAGAAATGTATTTTATATATTTGAGAGAAATGTTTAATAGTCCAGTGCAATGTTTTCAAAATTGAACCGGACCGACCAGTCTGGCCTGTCATACCGGTAAACTGGTGGCTAACCAATCTAGAAGTCAAAAAAATTGATAATGTGTCCTTTTCTGGTCCAACCGGTCTAAAACACAGTCTGATTGGTCCCCCCAACTGACCATATTGAACCAGACCGAACCAGTGGTTCAAATAGAAAAAATAAAATGTATAATACAAAAATAAACTATTAACCCACACTAATTATACCATATTCTAATTACACAAATCAGATACATTCTTTGCCTACTTGGTTGGAGGGGGAATCATGTGATATATATACGATATATATATATATATATATATATATATATATATATATATATATATATATATATATATATATATACACACAGATATATATATATATACATGTGTATGTATGGGATTAAGAGAGAAAGGTTTCTCCCCCCTATCCCATGTCAGCGGAAGATGTCGAATGTCCGGGAGGGTGGTAAATCAAGGCAGCAACTGGGATTCGAACATGGGTATCTATATGTATATATGTATACATATGTATATATGTATATATATGTATATATGTATATATATGTACATACATATTCATATGTATATATACATATATCTGCTGACAAGGAGTAGCTCAAGTGGTCAAGCATGGTGTCCCCTAATAAAGGGAGACGAGTTTAAATCCCAGTTGCCGCCTTGATTTACCACCCTCTCGGGCGTTCCGCCTCCGCCACGGGAGTGGGAGAGGGGGGGAGAAATCTTTCTCTCTTAATCCCATATATACATATATCTATATCTATATATATACATACATATATATACACATATATATACAGATAATCGAGTATATATGTACATGTATATATCTATATATATGTACATACATATACGCATATATGTATATATATTATTATATATGTATACATATGTTTATATATATATGTATATATATTTATACATATGTATATATACATGTATATATAATATGTGTAACTACATGCAAGAATATATATATATATACATATATATATAATGTGTAAGTATGTACACAAGTATACATACATATATATATATATATGTATATGTGTGTATATGGTGTGTCTGGTTCAACTGGTTCGACCGGTCTGGCCGCTAATTGCCTTATACTATGGTGACCAGTTTGGTTTTTCCGGTTCAGTTTTTTGACATCATGCTGATGTCATTTTTGGTCCAACTGGTTCAACTACTACAGTTGAACCCAACTGAACCCAATCTGAGTCAACGTCGGTCGGACCACCGGTCCAGTTTTTAAAACATTGGTCTAGGGGCCAAAGTATTTTACATACTTAAGAAATGGATTCTATGTACTTGAAAAACATGTTTAGTAGTCCAGTGATCAGTAGTCCTATGATCAATGTCTTTCACGCACTTGAAAAACATGTTTGTGTGGTATTCCTGATTGGTTTATTCAGTAAGAATTGTTTCGGAAACTCACTTGGTGCAATAAGTATCTGGTTAATTCATGAGGTTTAATATAATAAGTGCTTGATTCCTAGTTGGTTTAGTTTATGTAATTGATTCATAGTTGGTTCAGGTATCTCAACTGGTTGAGTTTAGTAGAGTGGTTAGCATGTGGAGCATTCAATTCAGTGGATATTTCTTATGATGTATGGCTGTTGTGGATTCATTCAGTTGAATATATATGCCCATTGTTGCAGAGTATTATGCTGGTTGTTTTTCTTTGCATATGTACCTCCTATTGGCACGAAACTCATGTTGGCAAGAAAGTAAATTACAGTGGGCCCAAGCAACATAAAATCCCCTCAGTAACAACTGCTAATAGTGCTCTTAGCTTAACTCACTTCATTTGCTCAATTCAGGTCCCAATTCTTTTACCAAAAAGAATTAAGATAACATATAGTACAATAAGAATTGGTTCAGTAAATATCTTGTTCATTAAGTTAATTCAAACTCCATATAGTTCAATAAGCATTGGTTCAGTAAGTTATTTTGGATCCCATGTGTTCAAACTCCACAGCATTTTAGAATCATACACATTTATCTTGTTGATATCATAATTGGTTTAGTATGATTGTTTAGTAGTATATCAGAGAGCTTGTCCAAACTTCAACCAGAATTTGTTAAATAGAATCCATCCAATTTCAACCGTGTCTAATTTGTTACAGCAACTGAACAAGCAGGATGTTTCCCAGTCATGGATTACTAATTGACATTTTATTGAGACGGTTTTTTCTATTATATTGGTAGCATCAACCAATTACATGTGCTACCAAGAATTGAATCTACAACCATTCCCCACCAGTTGTTACATGAATGTAACTAGTATTAAATAGCATGCATATGTTTGCACCCTAACTAGCAAGCAAGCATCTCCTTTTCAACAAATTCTCCAACACGTGATCCAACACCCATTATGAACCCAGATTAGTAGGTCCAAGCAACATAATTGAACCATGAATAAATTAAACTAAACCATGAACCACGAACAAGCATGAACTGAACAAGCCAATGTATTCATGTTTAAGTATTCTATCAATGTCCATATACACAACAAGGATTAGATTGGTATACTTTATGTTACTAAACTGCCATGTCAATGTTTGGCATGCTAATCATATGTTAGTGAACATTCATGTCACTGAAATGAATTGAGTTACTGATAACCACAACCCAATTTGGAATTTCAACTACACCCCAAGTGGTCGATACATTTTAGAATTAAGACACCAACCTTGGTTCAAAAAATTACAGCAGCAGTAGTTGATGTGATTTTTTATCCAACATTATTCTGGATAACTAAAACTTGGATTAGATTGGATCTTATTTGAAATTATTCATCTAAATATTTTAAGCAACATTGCTCATATTCCTTATATTCAATTCAGCTCATTGAGTGTCCACAACCACAACATTCAATCAATTTATACACTCAATCCAGCTTGTTTAAGAACACACAAGTAATGACAAGGGAAAGTGTCATTCATTCATTCATAAACCAGTAGATATATTTAGGACATTACAACTTGATCTTCAATTACAAAACACTAACTAAACCATAAACATATTTGTTCTTTGTTAGTACCCATCACCTTATAACATGATCATGCATACACAACAAGAAAAAAGACATGATAAGCCACTAATAGAGCCATACAACACATATATTTGGTAATATATCTTTCCTCCCTCATCCAAGACAACTTCAGTCCTTCTTCAAACCTTATCATCTTGACAATATATTCCTTAGGAATGTCCACAGGTTCATCAGCCCATTCAAATAACATGCTATAATCACTTCCCTGCATACAGAAATACAAACCAATAGATGCATTCTAAAGTCGAATTTTCCTAATTTAAGATACCATTTAATGCTTGAAAATAACTAGTTTGTTGAAATTGGGACAGTCAAGAATTTTTTCGCCATAAATTTTCTCAGTACGGGTCGCCTTAGCTTCAATCACCTTGCCACAGTAACAATGTTGGCTACTGCTTTCACTCCCATTGAATTATGATGAATAGACAGAACAAGAGTTGCTTCCACTCTGATTGAATGAAGCCATGGATTGAATGATTTGAAAAAAAAAATAGGGGGCTGATGAAGGTGGAGAAAGGGGGAAGAAGACCTAAATTGATGGATGGGAAGTACCTAAAGGGAAGAAGATAATAGATGGGATAAAGTGATAAGCCAAATGGGGGTATCATGCCTAAATCCTTTTGTAAGAGTGCTAACTAGAAACTAAAAGGGGGAGAGGACAACACAGTGGGAAGACAACAAACGTTTGCTAGCTAGAGTTTGCACACACACCAGGACAATGACAATGTGGTGTGGTGGCAATAGTGGAGGTGGATCGTCACCCTATTGTTGCTTCCTCCTCACCTTGTTGCCTAGGAAGTCGGAGGGGCCTTATTGCAGTTGCACACAATTATGGGGATGGATTACAGCTACTAACGACATCAGCTAGTTGTTATGGAGGTCGTAGTGTTGTCAAAGATGATCGGGGATGAGGATTGCAATTAAGAAATTCACATACACAAAGCGACAGGGGAGATAGAGAGTGGGCGGGGGAGAGAGAGAGCAGAATGCACATGGGCAGAGAGAGTTGGGGGAGTAAGAGACTGATTACAGGATTCACTAGAGTGGGGTTAGCACACTGACTGACTGGTAGTGAGGGAGTCATCTCCCATCCACTAATCAAAAACACAATATATCTAAGGGATTAAAACCTCAATGTATTTGGGGTTGAATACACTTACATGTATTGTATCTTGACTCTATCTATTTCTCTCTCCCTCTACACATATATGTACATATAAATATATATATATATATATATCTGTGTGTGTTTATATATATATATATATATATATATATATATATATATATATATATATATATATATATATATATATATATATATATATATATATATTATATAATGTGCAAGTATATATATACATTTATATATGTATGTATGTATGTATGTATGTATGTATGTATGTATGTATGTATGTATGTATATGTATGTATGTGTGCGTGAGTGTGTGTGTGTGAGTATGTGTGTGAGTGTGTGTGTGTGTGTGTGTGTGTGTGTGTCTATGTGTGTGTGTGTGTCTATGTGACTGTGTTTGTCTATCAATCACAACTACATATTTAGATTACATGCTAGATAGAAATTTTTCTTGCTGTTATCAAATGTTCAAATAAACACAATTTGGTAGGCTGAAAAACATAGGAGAGTTTTTGGGGAAGACACACGTAGACAAGCCTCAGAGATAATATGTAAAAGACAAACATATTTGATTCTATATGGCATCCATAAAGAGTCATCCCATCAATCTTCATTTTGATCTTCTAGAATTGGCTTCATCTATGTTGTCATTTCTTCTATAATAGTTGTTCCAATACCAAAATTAGGTTTTGAATGATTTTATGTCATCATATAAAATAATAAATTCCTTGTAAAAATGGTTAATATGCTGATCTTGAAATTTGAATATCATATACTTTCTTTCTCTCATTACATACCAAAAGATGGTGACAACTAAAATATTTCAGTTGGTTATACCGGGGATTTTTGAGTTAGCTTTAAAAATCATGTTGATAGTAGTCTTTTGTATTCAATGTATTAGTTGTGGTGTGTGAATATATGTGTTCCCTATTTTTTTCCAAAGACACAATGTATGAAAATGTGTTTGACATTTTCATGTGCATCTCAACGCATAAACCAGATGGTCAGACCATGAAAACCCTTTTGGTCCAGTTCCCCCTAGTGAGTATTTTTCATGTCCTAAAAGCAATAATGATAATGTATTTAGTAGTTCATTTGATCTTCCATAGAATATCAAGATAGTATTGATGCATGGATAAATGAAAAAATGTTTTTTTTTGTGTATAGGCTTTCCCCCATTTCCATAGAATGTTATTGTGCATGAAATTTTCAAGTGTATAATTGATATGTTCTAATTTTGCAATGTTGAGTCTGTCTTGGATAAATATGTTAAATTGATTTTTTTTAGTTTGAGTTAATAAGGATCAAATCACAGACGATAGTAACGTGTGACAATCGTGTTGGGATGTCAATGTAGAGTTTCATGTTATTAATCTTGCACGCATGTAGATAGGGGTCGTCTCAGAAATTTATGCTTTTTAGTGAGTATGGTGGCACTTGATACTATAACAAATGATGTATAGAGTGTTGTCAATGTATAGCCATAACAATGATTTTCTCTTCTTTTTGGAGGTTTTCCATGGGTTCTTGTTTATTCATTATTTGGTGATGATATGTGTTCTTCATATTGTTTGTTTTCCAATGCATAAGGTGGTTGTGATTTTATGTATGATATAGTGTGCATGTAATTTAATATTGAGGATACCCCATCCACCTTGTTTTTTAGGTTTGAAAATGTTTTCCCATTTGAGTAGATGTATTTTTATTAGTCTATTTTATGTCTCTCAATAGAAATCTTTTCTGTAGAATGTCTATTATTTGGACAACTTTTGATTGGAGAGGTATAAGATGAGGTAGTAAGTGATGAGTGGATTAATTGATGTATTGAGGATGGTATGATGATCCACAAGGCTTGGTATTTATGGTTTCCACATGGATAGTTTCTATTGAAATCATGTTATAATAGGTTTTGAACATGTAGTTGGAAAAGGTTGTGGTGACAAGGGAAAGCCAATATATTTGATGGGAAATTTATCTTCCTTGTACTGTATCATATGTGTGTGTCTATCTATATCATATTGAATGATATGTGCACCTATGATGGAATATTTAAGGAAATTTATTTTGGGTTCCCATAGATGATAAAATGTATCTAGTATGCAAATGGTTTTGATGATGTTGAGATTATTAGGTCTGAGGAAGAGTATGGTATCATCCACATATCTAATGGTCTATTCTAGGACCAAGATTGGAGATTCATTGATGTTATTTTCTGTATCAAGCTTGATCATTATGGAAAGAATGGATATCACAAGACTAAATAGATAAGGGGAAGGTGGATCTCCTTGTCTCAATCCATAAATGCTTGAAAAATAGCCAATGGCATGCCATTTACTATGGCAAAAATGTGACGTGAATTGATGCATGAATTAATCGGGTTGTTCTATCCAATTGGAAATCCATAGCATTGAAGATAGGAAAGAAGGTAATTGTCATGGATCTATTTGATACCTAAATCCTACCTCCCCTAACTAGAAATTCAGTGAAAATAGGAACCATTCATCCATCCACATAATAGTACAAGGATCACATAAGAAATATATATATATGAAAAAGGAAAAATAGAATTCCATTAATCATAATGGACCATAAGGTTTTGGTAAAATCCCTAAGGCAACAGAATAAGTTAACATTAAGTGAGACTAACCTTTATAACATGAAGAGATTGTTCAACCCATTACTACTAAAAAATATAACCCATGATTTTGATGACATTTGGTGCAACATGAAGTCCCTCATAGCAAGAAGATGAAAATATCATCAACTAAAATTAGACACAATCAATGCAATTGTAAAGGTACACTTTTAAAACACAGCATATCACAAGAATAAGGTTGAACATAATTAGCTCTGTAACATACCATATCTTGGACCCTACCCTATAAGTTTAACCTTTTTGGTTTGACCAAACAAGGTTAAGGTTAGAGTGATCCTAATAATCTAATGTGTGAATAATGTAATATAATACGTCAAATAACTCATTTGTGATAATAAGATGATAAAGAACTTAATTGAATGAGCAAATGATCTAATGGGTCTCTAATGGGCTAGCTGACAAAACCCATGTAAGAAAGCCTCAAAATAAAGAATAGACTTCAAATTCATAATCTACACATTAAAATAAGCCTACGTGTCAATTTTCTTTTAATTTGGACAATCTTGAAATAATACGGTAAGTTAGGAGAGAGAAATTGCCTAAAAAGTGTAATTAATAAATAAATATAATTCATGACTACAAAAGAGTAAAATAATCTTAGATTCGTGATCTACATAATAAATATAGCCTTTGGGTAAATTTTTATCCAATTTGGAGAAAGTTTGCTTAAAAGGTAAAATCAGGAGAGAGAAAGTATGTAGAACCTTCAAAATATTAAATAAATACTCAAATAACCCCAACATGTAAAATTTATGGCAAATTCGTAATCAACATGTTAAATATGACATGTGGGTCAAGTTTCATAAAATTTGGATAATCTTAATATCATTAATGAAGGAGGAAAGAGAAAATATGATTTGATTTATTTAACACATTAAAAGTTTCCAAAAGACAAAACTAATTGTAAAATCGGAATCTACATGCCTAATTTAACCTATGTGCAAATTTTGGCTTAATTTGGGGTCTATTTGTGACCTCAAAAGAAGAAAGAGAAAAATGAAATTAAATATCAATTTCACTTTATTAAATATCCCGAATTGTGTGTCACGCATCGAAGTTTCCTTATTTCTTATTTTTCCCGATTTAGTGAGGATTTCTAGCCCTTGGATTTCAATCGGACGGTGTGTGGGTCGTCTCCTACCTTGTGTAGGAGACGCGGTCGGAATACAGATTCGCGACCTGGTATTTCGCAAATATCTCAACTGATTCTCAGTCTTTACTCACGATTTTTCTTGCTATGATTTTGTTAGAAAGTTTCGCACCCAACGATCCCTCACACATGTTCTTTTTCTTTGGATCCAAGAAACACCCAAACCTTGGGTCCCAGGTTCTCACGGCCAAAGTTGTTTTGCCCATGGACTCAACTATATATATAGAGGAGTAGATTCCTAGTTGCGCCGATCCATACCCAACTTGCCTCTGCCCTCAATTTGTCTACTTGCTCTTGCCTCTTGGTGGCTGATAGAGTTTTTCCCTATGGGTTTGCGGCTCTCCTCCCCTTCTCTCGGCGGCACCCACATCCGAATTGATGGTTCCAGTAAGTTCGAGCTATCTTGATCTTCGTTCCTATTGCTTCAAATCGTCGAATCGTTGTGACATGTGATTTCACCCAATTCCTCGCAACCTGTAGTTCGCAGAGGTGACGACCATGGCATGGCCTGGAGAGGAAGAATCATTCGTATGTTTTGACTGTTCTACCCCTCGTTCTTCTTTCTTTGTTTATTTTATTGCTGAGGGGCATTTTGGTCATTTCACATTCTTATCTCTTGCTTTGGCACGAGTCAAGTGAGCCATTGACCCACTGACTTGGCCAACATTCATTGGGCCAAGTCATGCGGGCCCGGCCTGCGTTTCATGGATTTTTCTTGCCTTTGTGTCATTATCTAATTATCTGATTGGTCGAACTTACAAAAATCATTAATAATTCTCTAGTTTTCTATAAATTACAAATAAATATTCGTTGGATTCAGAAAAATGCAAGATTTATAATGGCCTTGGTTTTGTCGCCTGGATCTTATGTTTTAAAGAGGTGATTTTTACTGGATCTAATTAAATAAGATAATAACTTGTATAATTCATAACTAAATATTTGTAAGTCAGAAAAATATAATAAAATATGTTTTGGACTCATAAAAGTATAACCTAATATATGGCGTGGTTTTGATAACCTAATTCACTCATAATAAAAAGGCACTTTTTAGGGTTTTGAATAATTAATGGAAACCTAACCCTAATTCCACATATATGCTTAATAGGTTCTTTGGATGCCTAGTCTTGGACCTAGACGTGACTTTGGATCATTTGACTCTAAAGTTGAGGTATGTTGTATCACCTATTCATCCATATTGAGCAATTTACCTACTTTATCATCTTTTTGACTTTTTCTTACACATATGTCTATTCTCTTGATATCATGGTTCGTGTGAACTATCTTGATTATTATGGACTTAGATATTTTCTTGATATCTCTCTTGTGCCTTGGTGCATGTTGGTTTCTTATATTGATATGTTCCACTTTGAAGTGGATGTTATATGGTTTGTGTTGTCCATTGTGTGATGGCAACCTTTGTTTCATATTCGGACTAAACTATTTACTTGCCTCTATATTTACATGCAATGTGATTCAGTAGCACTAGAGTAGTGTAAATTACTATGGTTTTGGGGCAGTAATCCCCTATTGTTTATTAAGGAGGGTGGCAGTATACCACTTCTCTATACCCGAGTGTGGCAGTAATCCATACTCAATTTTATATATTTGGGAGATTGGCAGTATTCCTTTCTCTATCAGGTTCAAGTTTGTGCTTGGCTGCCTTTGTGTTTATATTGTTCTAGGGCTATGTTTATCTCACATGCATGCAAGTTATTGATGTTGATGGTGGGGTGTGTGTCCTACTCTCTTTATGTTCCAGTATTGCACATTCTTTATTGTTTTGTTTTATGGCAAGTATCCCTTTTGTTATGATCTTATTCTTTTATACCTGATTGAGTGGTACTTATCTCTTATATGGGAAGCCTTTTATTTTGATGTCCCTAATTCCTTATATTGCTCAATTTGCTTTTTAGTGTGCACATACCATCCTTTGTTGATGTCTCCTGTTGTTTCTCTTTTGTTGGGGTATGCTTCCAACCCTAGGTGGAGGACATGGATGGCTTGACATGTGGACCCGGACTTAGAAGTTAAATATTGGAGACAATATTGAGATGGTTTAGATTTCCTCTACATGGATCCTTGTGATGTAAGTTTAGGTTGTAACCCTTTGTTTTATAATTGAATATAGTCATGTTTTTATTCCGCTGCTATACTTTGGTCTTTTGTTACCATTATATAAAGATTTGAAAATTTTACACCCACTCCAACATACCTTTTGAGTGTGTTTGGACTGGAGGTGCTATTGTTCAAATTTTTAGTAAGGAGGTGTTTTCACTTCTTTACAGCATGGTATCAGAGCCCATGGTAGTCGGAATCGACTATTTCAATTTTGTCTCCCTTTAGAACCCTTGACTTAGTTATTTACCTTTAAGAGAGATGTTGACCATAGATTTGATCAATGATGATCTTCTTATGCAATAAGGTTTGTTTTGAGGATGAAAATATGTTAGGAGATCTTGTTATGGAAATATTGTGACTTAGTTTTCACATTGATTTTGAGGTCGCCATTGTTTTATATCACGTGATTCTTTAAAGAAAAAGTTATTTTCATTATACTACTATATGTACAAAAAATTTCTCTGATTTATCGATGTCTTCTTGAATTAAGTCACAATGAAGTGAAATTGTAGTTTGAGTAGAATCTAACCCTAGTTTGTGACTATGATTTATATAATGTTATAGTTGACCTACCCTATGACTTTTTGGTTGTTCATGTAGGGTTGCTAGGTTAGAGACACAAGGACCTAAAATCTCAACCCTAGATGGTGACTTGATAGTTGGATACACGAGAAACATATTAATCTCTAAAAACTTTCATAACTAACAGATGTGGGTAGATTTAAAAACTTGTTTAGTTTGACTTGTTAGGTTGAACCCTTTAAGGGGTGGAGAATAGTTGATAGTTGATGTTTGGATCTATTGATTTCGAGGACAAAATCCTTTTAAGGAGTGGAGTGTTGTAACATACCAGATCTTGGACCCTACCCTAGAAGTTTAACCTTTTGGGTTTGACCAAACAAGGTTAAGGTTAGAGTGATCCTAATAATCTAATGCGTGAATAATGTAATATAATACGTCAAATAACTCATTTGGTGATAATAAGATGATAACGAACTTAATTGAATGAGTAAATGATCTAATGGGCCTCTAATGGGCTAGATGACAAAACCCATGTAAGAAAGCCTCAAAATAAAGAATAGACTTCAAATTCATAATCTACACATTAAAATAAGCCTACATGTCAATTTTCTTTTAATTTGGACAATCTTGAAATAATACGGTAAGTTAGGAGAGAGAAATTGCCTAAAAAGTGTAATTAATAAATAAATATAATTCATGACTACAAAAGAGGAAAATAATCTTAGATTCGTGATCTACATAATAAATATAGCCTTTGGGTAAATTTTTATCCAATTTGGAGAAAGTTTGCTTAAAAGGTAAAATTAGGAGAGAGAAAGTATGTAGAACCTTCAAAATATTAAATAAATACTCAAATAACCCCAACATGTAAAATTGATGGCAAATTCGTAATCAACATGTTAAATATGACTTGTGGGTCAAGTTTCAAAAAATTTGGATAATCTTAATATCATTAATGAAGGAGGAAAGAGAAAATATGATTTGATTTATTTAACACATTAAAAGTTTCCAAAAGGCAAAACTAAGTGTAAAATCGGAATCTACATGCCTAATTTAACCTATGTGCAAAATTTGGCTTAATTTGGGGTCTATTTGTGCCCTCAAAAGAAGAAAGAGAAAAATGAAATTAAATATCAATTTCACTTTATTAAATATCCTGAATTGTGTGTCACGCATCGAAGTTTCCTTATTTCTCAGTTTTCCTAATTTAGCGAGGATTTGTAGCCCTTGGATTTCAATCGGACGGTGTGCGGGTCGTCTCCTACCTTGTGTAGGAGACGCGGTCGTCTCCTACCTTGATATCTCTCTTGTGCCTTGGTGCATGTTGGTTTCTTATATTGATATGTTCCACTTTGAAGTGGATGTTATATGGTTTGTGTTGTCCATTGTGTGATGTCAACGTTTGTTTCATCTTCGGACTAAACTATTTACTTGCCTCTATATTTACATGCAATGTGATTCAATAGCACTAGAGTAGTGTAAATTACTTTGGTTTTGGGGCAGTAATCCCCTATTATTTATTAAGGAGGGTGGCAGTATACCACTTCTCTATACCCGAGTGTGCAAGTAATCCATACTCAATTTTATATATTTGGGAGATTGGCAGTATTCCTTTCTATATCAAGTTCAAGTTTGTGCTTGGCCGCCTTTGTGTTTATATTGTTCTAGGGCTATGTTTATCTCACATGCATGTGGGTTATTGATGTTGATGGTGGGGTGTGTGTCCTACTCTCTTTATGTTCCAGTATTGCACATTCTTTATTGTTTTGTTTTATGGCAAGTATCCCTTTTGTTATGATCTTATTCTTTTATACCTGATTGGGTGGTACTTATCTCTTGTATGGGAAGCCTTTTATTTTGATGTCCCTAATTCCTTATATTGCTCAATTTGCTTTTTAGTATGCACATACCAGCCTTTGTTGATGTCTCCTGTTGTTTCTCTTTTGTTGGGGTATGCTTCCAACCCTAGGTGGAGGACATTGATGGCTTGACATGTGGATCCGGACCTAGAAGTTAAAGCGTGGAGACAATCTTGATATGGTTTAGATTTCCTCTACATGGATCCTTGTGATGTAAGTTTAGGTTGTAACCCTTTGTTTTATAATTGAATATAGTCATGTTTTTATTCCGCTGCTATACTTTGGTCTTTTGTTACCATTATGTAAAGATTTGAAAAATTTACACCCATTCCAACATACCTTTTGAGTGTGTTTGGACTGGAGGTGCTATTGTTCAAAGTTTTAGTAAGGAGGTGTTTTCACTTCTTTACAAGCTCGGTAAGTGAGAGAAATAAACAAGTATGATGTCAAAACAAGGATGGGAAAGTGAAAAATTGTTTCAAGACATATTTTAGATTCATTTACCATTATACTTCAACAATTCACCATAACACCTTGTTTTGGTGACAACTTCCCTTAGGAAGAGTCCAAGTGGAGAATTAAGGCAAAACATCAATAATGGACCTTGTTTAAAGTTGAGGGACCTCAAATGGCCAAGGTCATTGAGCTAACACTATTCTCCACACATTCAAGTTTTCTTTAGTTTTGAGTTGCATAATGAGCCAATGTCAGGCTTTGCTATTGTTCATGCTCTGATACCACCTGTGACGTCCTCGGATTTTCTAAAACTTAATCCAATGTGTGACGTACAAATTGAAACCTCACCTTAGTGAGAATCCCAATTTAAACACCCACACTTGGATAAGGATAAGAAAATCAGAAGAAGCCAGAAGGAAACAACAGTTGCACATGCACATGAATAATAAGCAAACCACAACACATGTTCACTATTCAACATATAATTACAAAATGAATTATTACAAATTGATATTACATATTGAACATCAAATGTTTACATATACATGTACTACCACTAAACAACAGGGTCTTAAGACAACGGGTCCACATGTACATCATCTCGCCACACAACTCTCAAACTATCTTGATTCTTCAAGAGCATATGTCCACAACCTAAACAAAAGATTACATGTGGTACACGTCAGCACAATATTCAAGAATATTGTACTGAGTAGGCCTATGTGTCTTTTGATATACCTCTCATTACTAAGCTTGGAAATAAGACAAACTAACACTTGGAAATTTTAAGGAAATATAACGAAATACATATACTTGCATAAAGATATTTATTACCAAAAGAGAACACATATTTTAGGCACATTTTCCATTATATGCTCATGCATCTTCCTACCAATGGGATAGATGCATTCAGGCCTTATGATCTGCTTATCAAAGAGATAGATCATTGTACATGTGATATGCTCACCAAAGAGATAGATCACTCACTAGCACTATGCCTACCAGAGATATAGTGCTTTCATATAATGGAATAGATATGTTATGTTTCATGTGTTCATAACTATATTATTGAAATTCAAGCAAGATAATATACAAGAACAATCATTTTAGCCAATATCATATACCAAGTGTTTGTACACACATAATACAAGCATATTGTAAAATAAGTCAAGTAAGAGGTAATGGTGCACCTTGATCACGGATATCCTAATCATCAAATATCCCTCATGTCAATTCTAACCTTGGTCAACCCTGATTAAGATAAGATCACATATCACCATCAAGTTCTCATCATCTTACACCTCATCTTAACCCTAATTATGATTCATTTAAGGGTTTTACTTAGATCATTGAGATATACTCATTTTTACTTGCATTCTTATCTTGTAATTATTTTACTAATGTTATTTTCCAATTATGTTATAGATTAGGGTTCATCATCTGAACTTACGCCTCCATCACCCTTGCATATCCTTTAGTTTGTCCACCTCAAAAGTATCACAAGTCCTTAGTGGGTATCTCTCTCCACTGAATACCTTGAGCCTTACTGTTGGATCCTCCTCCTTGCAGACTCAAGGAGCTCACCAGGATTGTATGTTGCTACCGTGGCGATCAAAAGGGGATCTCTTTTCCTCACCCAAGCTCTAGATTAGTTCTTGTAGAAGTTTCTGCAGATGTCCATGAAGCATAGTTGTACATCCAACTATAGTAACGAATGTTTGTAGACCTCCTCCTGACTTCATTTGTGATATGCAAGGGACATGGGGAGAGTAGTGAGGATGATCACTGGAGAATTGGTTCTCGATTGTTTCTAAGTGAAAAAAAACCTGATGCAAGGGTCAGGTAGTGGTTTTCACCAACGTGATGATAATTGCTCTGTCAATTTTCCTTCTCAATACACGTCCTCCACCCACACTCAGTGGTCATGGATACATGGTGGATCGTCCTTCACCCTGATCCATGACTCCAGTTGGCCTGGTGTTTGGAGATAAAGGCCAACCAATAGATCAGATCATCCTAGGGCCAACATGACTCCATGTCACTTATCCATAGTCTAAACGGTATGGAGGGAATGTGACACCTAAGCTATATCAAAATTAAGATTGAAGGATTAATAATCTTAGCTATATCTTCATCAATAATGCACATAATTTGACACAATTCAAACTAATTAACTTTTTATAGGAACCTCAAAACATTGTGAAACTTTATATATGGCTTTGTAGATACCGAAGATTCATTTTATTCAAATTTGGTGCCAAAACTCAATTGTATGATCAGACAAAGATATACTTTGAAACGACATAACTTATGCATCTTAATTTTTTATATGAACATCAAACAACACTCTAAATTTAGTGAAACACTTGTAATTCTCAAAATAACTCAACATGCATAAATTCACTTATGTCATTAACTATTCAAGGATTCCAAAAGTTTAGTCCATCATATCCTACACATCTTAAAAGAAATTTTATCCTCGAAATAAAGCTAAAATCCAGTCCTTCACATCATATACATCTTAAAAGAAATTTTGTCCTCAAAATTAAGTCATTCTCACACTCCAAGGAAAAACCAAAAATCTTCATTCCATATATGGAACAACTTTAGGTGTAACATACCCACAAACAAAAGTTCCATAACAATATCCATGTTTTTCTTGGAGATCTCAAACAAATTTAGGGTTAACCATCACCTTTCATATAGGGGTTGAAACAAGGGATTTTTTAGAAGTTCAGGTAATGTAACAACATATTTCATATTTTAAGATTTACATCCATGTTTTACCCAAGAATTAAGGATTTGTCAACCCACTTATCATGCTCAAAAGGAGTTACTTATCATTAACCAAGTTTTGTCCATATAGACCATATTAGTGTGCTATCATCATTCCATTGTGCTAATTTTTTTTTTCCATCCACATTCATCATATTTATAAAGCATTGTGATTAACACCTTATTTATTATATGTCATTTCATATCACTTTCATAATATTAAGCACTAACATTAATGACACATACAACGTTTATTATTATATTATCTCATTTTTCTCTCTCATATTAGGCTCTAAATTTTATTAAAGATTCATCATGAGAGCTAGGTATTTCACATTATCATAATTCATACATATGGCTAGCCAACTAATAGAGAGCTATGAGATAAGACAAAACATCACTAGGGTTTTCCACCATGTCATATCCATATACCACATCTCGAGTCTAGATCACATTCTTACACATATTATATCATGGTTGTGCTAAACCAACTTATATGAGTGGCTCCTCTAACATATATAAAAACTTCATCTAGACCAATTGTGGTTCTCCTAACCCATATCATGAGGGTAGTTCCATGCTCAATCTCTCTGAGCAAACTCAACTCCATGAGTATCTCATATGCATATACTTTATATTTCCTCTCTTAGTCTAGGGTTCTCAGATTACCTCATTGGCACTAGTGATAGCCTTACAAACTCTAGACACATAAGCACAAACCAAAACATGTTGTGACTTTCTCTTCATAGATCTCTATCCATGAAACACTATTTCCCAACTCTCTATATTATATACACCACTAGAGTCCTACAAGGAACCACCAAACTGAGCTTGAGGTTTCACAGAAACTAACATAGTTTTACCTCCTCCAGTGTCTTGGGACTCTCTCTCTCCCTCACCTAGATGGTAGGTTCTCATATTTCCTTATTCACATATGCATATATAACCATCCTTTCTCAACCTCTAGGGTTTGGTCCTCCCAAGGACATCTAGGATTCAACAGATCTATAGGAATTATGCATAAAGCAACTCAACTCATTCACTCAGGACTAGTCTAGTTTAGGACACATCATGTCATGTATTACTCACAATTCTCTTATCTTGGAGTTTAGGTTCTCTGACCTTCTCCCTGTGGGTCTCACTCTCTCTGGAGTTAACCCTACAACTGTTCCTAACACTAGAGGTCCTCCTTCATAAAAGAGCTTGAGGATCATGATGACTCACAACCTTGTCTTCTCTTTTCTTATCTTATCTTAGGGAAGCACACATACTTGCATCATCAAAACTTATCTCAAATCCTCAAAACTGAACTTAGGTCCTTAAAGACAAACATATATCATCACAATTCATATTATATCATCTATATAAGGCTTAGATCTTATTATCTAAACATATATATCATCTATTCCATCTATCACATATTCCAACAAGGCTCTAGACATCTAATCTAGAACTATTCTCTCTTCTAGACTGATGTCACTCACTTTCACTTAGGTTGCATGATCACCTCCTACTCGTACATGTGTGGGGGCTCATTTTTGTATTTACATATACATAATAAAATATTATATATTTTTTCTCTGATGAAACAAATGTCAGAGAAAACTATCGAGGTTTGATCTTGTTGGAATCAAAAACCAAAATCACAAAATGAGTGTCCCACACTTCATAGCGAGTCTATTGCCATGTCACCTAGTGAAAAGGGTGAGAATATGGTGTAGACTGGTGTAGCTACCCAATACATAGATGTGTCATATGTTAAGGATTTCTCTTCTAATGATGTACGTCATTTCCAAATAATGCAACATCTCATACCACTGCACTATAAGGAATGAACGACACCTAAGGACTTGTTATACAACAAGCACCAGTTTAGACCTAGTTCTCAGACATATAGGTTCTAACCTAGAAGCTATGTCAGATCTAGTATCTAAAATACAACTAATCTAACCCTAAAGATTTTCAAGTTCAAGGTCTTCTTTAGTTTTGAGTTGCATAATGAGCAAATGTCAGGCTTTGCTATTATTCATGCTCTGATACCACCTGTGACGTCCCCCGATTTTTCTAAAACTTAATCTAATGTGTGACGTCCAAATTGAAACCTCACCTTAGTGAGAACCCCAATTTAAACACCCACACTAGGCTAAGGAGAAGAAAATCAGAGGAAGTCAAAGGAAACAATAGTAGCACATGAACATGAACAATAAACAAACCACAACACATGTTCACCATTCAACATATAATTATGAAATGAATAATTACAAATTGATATTACATATTGAACATCAAACTTTTACATATACATGTACAACCACTAAACAATAGGATCTTAAGACAATAGGTCTATATGTACATCAACTCGCCACACAACTAACAACTATCCTAATTCTTCAAGAGCATATCTCCACAACCTAAATAAAAGATTACATGTGGTACACGTCAGCACAATATTCAAGAATATTGTACTATGTACGCCTATTTATCTTTTGATATACCTCTCATTACTAAGCTTTCCAATAAGATAAACTATCACTTGGCAATTTTAACAAAATATAACGAAAGGCATATACTTGCACAAAGATACTTATTACCAAAAGAGAACACATATTTTAGGCACCTTTTCAATTATATGTGTGTCCATCTGCCTACCAATGGGATAGATGTATTCAAACCTTATGACCTGCTTACCAAAGAGATAGATCATTATATATGTGATCTGCTTACCAAAGAGATAGATCACTCACTAGCACTATGCTTACCAAAGAGATATAGTTCTTTCATATAATGGAACAGATATGTTATGTTTAATGTGTCCATAACTATATGTATGGAAATTCAAGCAAGATAATATACAATAACAATCATTTTAGCAAATATCATATGCTAAGTGTTTGTACACACATA
The DNA here is from genome assembly GCA_963693085.1 of Alisma plantago-aquatica. Taxonomy (NCBI): domain Eukaryota; kingdom Viridiplantae; phylum Streptophyta; class Magnoliopsida; order Alismatales; family Alismataceae; genus Alisma; species Alisma plantago-aquatica. The sequence goes on along the minus strand of OY856409.1, from coordinate 1,027,202,079 downwards.
ATACAAGCATATTGTATAATAATCCAAGTAAGTGGTAATGGTGTACCTTGATCACAGATATCCTAATCATCACATATTCCTCAGGTCAACTCTAACCTTGGTCAACCCTAATTAAGATAATATCACATATCACCATCAGGTTCTCATCATTTTACATCTCATCTTAACCCTAATTATGATTCATTTTAGGGTTTTACTTAGCTCATTGGGATATTCTCATTTTTACTTGCATTCTTATCTTTGAATTATCTGACTAATGTTATTTTCCAATTATGTTACAAATTAGGGTTCATCATCTTAACATTAGCTTCCATAGAATTTTGTGCAAATATTAACCCTAAGTTACAGTCATTACTCATTGTCATATTAGGGTCACAAAACATGTATTAAGGGTCATCTTCAAATAACATGAATTCTATGTATCTAACCGATATCAAAGTTTTATATTAACTTCCTGCTACAGATATGAGGGTGTTCCATAAATTCCATCATTTATTGAGCAGGTATGTATTTATTGCATTTCACTTAGGGTTATTAGCCCTGTTTAGCTATATTAAGAAAATTACATGATTTTCTACATCAATACTACGATCTCTAACTTTAAATGAATTATAAACATGAATATGGATTTACTGACATTTTATAATAATTTTAGGCAATCTTTTGATATTTATTATCCATGATATAAGAATTTCACAACTTACATGATATCACTATGATTAACCATAAAAAGGACTAATATCATGGTACAATTTGTTCTACTTATTTTTCTAAACATTTTGGTATCTTGTTTGTATTTTCTGACATTCATTGTGATTACTGTGAGTTATATAAGATACATGTAATTTTGCGATTTTTACCTCTATTTGGCCAACAGCGTGCTGCCACATGGCTTTGAGGGCTGCGGCTCCTTCTATTGTGCTAGGCAGGGGACCCGCCTGGGCTTGACTTGGATACCTGCAGACACTTCTACAAGCACTAATCTGGAGCTTGGGTGGGGAAAAGATATCCCCTTTTGATCGTCGCGGCAGCAACAACCACTCCTGGTGAGCTCCTTGAGTCTACGAGGAGGAGGATCAAGCAACAAGGCTCAAGGTCGGCGGTGCAGAGAGATACCCGTTGAGGACCTGTGATACTTCTGAGGTGGACAAACTCAAGGAGATGCAAGGGTGATGGAGGCGTAAATTTATCACGCAGGAGCTGAAGCTCTGTGCAAATCGCACGCCGGTGAGGAGTCTAACGGAGGCGGCACCGTGAAGGGGAGAATAGATCCCTATTATGGTAGACTCACACAGACATACCTCTTCAAACTCATGCTGTAGAGGAACAAAGATCTGGAGATTGATTGCTCACTGGGGTAGAGCCTTCACGGCGGTGGCTGTCCATCGTGAAAGAGTCACGCTGGGCGTGATGCCTCTAGTAAATAAGAACGAAGTCGGGTCCAGATCGCTTAGAGCATGAGAATGAGGTGTTGGCGGCTGCCCGCACGCCGGAGACCCAGCCATGGTGGTGGCATGGATTGGGAGAGGAGAATAGGCGGCGGCAGTCTCGTGTGTTGGAAAATTGATGGACGAGTTCATAGATAGAGTGGAAGACGCGTTCACGTGTGCGAGAAAGGAGAAGATAGCTTGAACCAGACAAATCCCAGACCCTATCCAATAACCTTGAATCAGGTTAACAACCTTGAATCGGCTAGCTGTACATCCAACTATGGTAATGAACTTCTGTAGACCTCCTCCTAACTTCATTTGTGATATGCAAGGGAGATGGGGAGAGTAGCGAGGACGGTCACTGGAGAACTAGTTCTCCGTTGTTTCTAAGCAAAAAAAACCTGATGCATGGGTCAGGTAGTGGTTTTCATCTACGCGATGCTAACTACTCGGTCAGTTTTCCTCGTCAATACACGTCCTCATCCCATGCTCAGTGGTCATGGCTACATGGTGGATCGTCCTTCACCCTGATCCATGACTCCAGTCGGTTTGGTGTTTGGGGATAAAGGTCAACCATTATATCAGACCATCCTAGGACCAACATGACTCCACGTCACTTATCCATAGTCTAAATAGTTTGGAGGGCATGTGACACCTAAGTTGTATCAAACTTAAGATCAAAGGATTAATAAACTTAGTTATATCTTCATCAATAATACACATAATTTGACACATTTCAAACCTAAATAACTTTTTCTAGGAACCTCAAAACATTATGAAACTTTAGATATGGTTTTGTAGATACTCAAGCTTCATTCTATTCAAATTTGGTGCCAAAACTCAATTGTCTGATCAGTCAAAGAAATACTTTGAAAAGGCATAACTTATGCTCTTAATTTTTTATATGAACATCAAACAACACTCTAACTTTAGTGAAACACTTGTAATTCTCAAACTAACTCAACATGCATAAATTCACTTATGTCATTAACTATTCAAGGATTCTAAAATTTCAATACATCACATCTTACACACCTTAGAAGAAATTTCATCCTCAAAATAAAGCTAAAATCTAGTCCTTCACAGATAATTTCTCTCATATTCATGTATTTTATGAACATTTTGCCTACTTTGTCCAAAATGGCCCTTTTGTGTAAATAGTATCCATTTGACATGTATTTATGCCAAAATTGCTTTAATTTATTATTTACCTAATATATTTCTACTATATTGTAGACATGGCAGAGTCGAAATAGAAGAAATGACATAGACTTGTGTTGGTGGCACCGACATGAGAAAGGAACTGACAAAGAAGAATCAAGGAGGGGAAACTCTAAAAAGCTTCTTGGTACCACTGACCTTATATAGTGGCACCAAGAAGCCCTAATCTGCTTTAAAAGTGAATATTCAGTGACACCAACATTTGACTGATGGCTAAGATTAAAAAAAAAAGCACATCTGACAATCTATAACCAAGTGGTGCCCTAATGTTTCCTATATAAACCAAAGGGGGCATCCACTTGGATGCATCTTATTTGGAAGATCTCACTTGGAGGCAAGGCATCTCATCTGGAGGCTACCCAACTAGCCATTTGTGATAACATGGACTGTGGGCTCTGATCTCCAAACTATGACATAAACACGATTAAAAACTTAAAGAAGAAAGATATAAATCTTGTGAAAGTCCTCTGGAACCATCGTGGTGTTCAAGAAGCCACTTGGGAGTTAGAGGATGAGATGAGAAGGAAGTATCCTGCCCTTTTCTCTTAGTATGTTTTATCGATTTCGGGGACGAAATCCTTGTAAGGGGTGTACCGTATAAAAAATATGTTCCTAATTATATAGGTTAATTACCCTCAAAATTTGGGAGGCTAACTCCAAAGGAATCGGGAGATATGACCTTTTTAAGTAACAACTTTAAATGAATTTATTCCTGATTCTCAAACGGTCTGAAATTGCCTTTTTGGGCAAACGGTCTCAAGACTGTGTAAGGTCGTTGACCAGGCATTGACCGTATGAGATTACTGTTAAAAATAATGTTAATTAACAACTCACCAAGTTTGATGGTCTAATTCCAAACGGGCTAAGAGTTGAAGGGTGAATACTAGGGCTAACCCTAGATGAAATCAGTACTCAAATTATGGTGACCTAATTAGGGTTTTTAGGGTTGATTGACCTAAACGGTCTCAAGACCATTTAGGGGTCACCGAAACGGTCTCAAGACCGAGAGGACAATCACCCAAGACCGTTTGAAGGTCTAGGGTTAAGTAATTTGACCAATTGAGGACTCAATTGCAAATAAGTTATCAAATTGATTAAAATACTGATTTGGTGACTCAATCATGGTTCAACCTCTATCAAATCATCTTAGACTTTGATGAAATATTGGGAAAACGGTCTCAAGACCATGTGGGGTACACCCACATGACCTTAAGACCGTTTGGGCCAAGTTTGGGCCCATTTGGAGCTCAATTGAAGGGTTCAACCTTGTGTTAGTGCACATTGTTGAGTGTTGATGGGTGAACATTGATAGACCCTAATTGAATCGATTTCAATTCTAATTGGTCAACAATTGAGGGTCAATTGAATGACCAATTGGTTAAACATAACCTTAATTGACGCAATTCATAAGTGGTCAACATAACTCTGACCTTTTGAGGGCTTCAACATTGGTTGACATTAGCGGTTGTATCATTGAATCTTGTTGATGGTCCAAGTGGTTGAGACCATGTGAGCTCGCGGTCTCAAGGTCGTGAGGAGGCTCGCGGTCTCAAGGTCCTGAGGAGGCTCGCGGTCTCAAGGTCGTGAGGAGGCTCACGGTCTCAAAACCGATAGGGGGCTCACGGTCTCAAGACCGCGAGGGGCCTCGCGGTCTTGAGGTCAAAGAAGGGCAAACGGTCTTCATGATCCTCGCGGTCTTAACCTCAATTTGAGTTTTCGCGGTCTTGAATCAATGGAGGGCTCGCGGTCTTGGAGGAGGAAGAGGCCTCGCGGTCCTGAGGTCAAAGGTGACCAAATGGTCTACACATCCTCGCGGTCCTGATGTCAATTGGTCAAAAGGTCAACTCAACCAATGGGTCTCAAATCGATTGAGGGTTGATGGTTGAGATCGATCAAGATAATTCAAGGTTGACTTCTTTCAATCAATTGATGATATAAATGGTTCAATGTTGCCCTAATCAAACCCTAATGATAACCTAGGATATTAAGGGGTTAATGGACTAAGGTTTTGACCATGATGATGATCAATGGGGTGAATTACCAAAATACCCCTGAAGGGTAAATTAAGTAATACCTTGATCAAATCAAACCCTAATCGCATGATGGTGATGTTTTGGGCTATGTTAGCCTATGATGACTTAATCCAACCTGATTTAGAGTGATGTTGACATCAACTAACATTATGATGAGAGAGAAAGTACTTCTAGAGAGAGAAAGTACCCTTTTCAGGTGAAAACTCAAATAAAGCATCTCCAATGCACAGGAATGAGCATAATTAGGGTATGATCCACCTGTGTGAGATCATAGAAACCCTAATTATGATAAATGATGAACCTTTAACTAATCTAAGAGCATCAATGAAGATGTTACTCATACATGATGATGTTATGAGTTCAATTCACCTTAATGTGAATAGTAAACCCTAATTCAAGGGTGATGACATGTTATGTGAATAGTAAACCCTAATTCAAGGGTAATGGCATGCTTTTGAGTATTAAACTCTATTTGATGTGAATTAGAGATTTAACTCTTATGACAAGAGTAGGAAGTATATTCCTTATTTTTGTATTACCTTTATCAGTTGTATTAACCATGCAGGTTCTGATATGAAGATAATCATATCCAGGTATGGATGTTGATGTTATATTCATTAAAGGCATGTTGTTAGCCTTATGAATAAGAAAAGTAATCTGATGCCTTGTCAGTGACATCCTATGCTGATAATGGGCTGTGAGAGCCATGAATACCATCAAGGACATGCCTTAGAAATGACTTGTGATGAGGATAATGAGAAATGATGATTGATATGAGTTAGGCCTGTTACATTTAGTATTCTTCTTTTATAGTTGCTATACTACTGTTATTGTTTGGAGAACAATGTATGTTGTTAAAGAATACTGAATGTACCTAACTAATCAAGTATAATGTAGAGCCCTGATCATAGATCCATCATTGTCATAGATTAAGTGATGGTGAAACAGGTTTTCCTCAGGGAACTCCTGGAGCACATACTTTTGAGTATGTGGGGTACATGGATGTGTAGAACCTTACATCCTAGTGTAGGAAAGTGATGTAGATGTGTAATCCATCCATCCATCACTATAATTCCATACCGTTTCAGTGGTAGGTAAACATGAAACCTCCTGATGACAAAGAAAGCACAGATATCCGTATTAGTGGTAGGTAAATATGAAACCTCCTGATGACGAAGAGAGTACAGAACACCACTATGACTCTAGAATAGTGAAGGACCAGTTTACCCTGGTGAGCTATAGTAGTAGAGACACGAGATGTCCTACAAGTGATCCTCTTACTGACTGAGGAAGGTGAAGGTCATGAGAATCCGACTCTCTTAATGACCTATGTATGATACTGATGTGACTTCTCAGCGATCAGTTGGAGTATGAGTGGTATGCCTCATCTCCACAGGGCATAATGTTGTTTGTAAAACATAATCAACCATGTAGTATAACTTGTTAGAGATGACTCCAAGTTAGTTAATTGATGTTACATTGCAATAGTGTTTATATTCTCCCTATCTCCTAAATTGTAGAGATCTTGTTATATCTGCAACTGTTATAGAATACTTTGAAGGCTTTACTGCTTAAGATATTCTTTGATGTTATAATAAAGTTTCTGGCGAAGAGTTATAACTCTCGCTGGGACAATTATGTATAATTGTCTCACCCCGTAGACTTCAACTTTTTAGGTGGACGTCGGAGACGAAGGAACCAGACTACAGGTGACCAGTCTCAGCAGCAGCAGCACCAGGAGCAGTAGTAGAATCTCAGGTGGAGATTATCCTGCCATATGGTGTAGTTAGAGTTAGTCCTATGTGTCCTCTGTACTCTCAGGTCTTGGAGTCTTGTGTTATGTGATCTTGAGATTTTGTATCTTGATGTATATAATTACTCAAGAAGTAATTATCATGAGATGTAAAGCAGTTTATATCTCTTTATGAAAGAAGTTTTTATGGATCCGAGCTCTTGTCTCGAAAAGTTTTAATTTCCCGTGATTTTTGTCTTCCGCTGATTACCGATTCGCTTCCGCTAAGTTTTTAATCATGTTTATGTCATGGTTTGGAGATCAGAGCCCACATGGACTTTTATCTCTCCTCATGTGGGTGCTATCTAATTCATCATTGCCCCATGATTCTAGTTGTTTTGATTCTCCTTTAATTGTTATGTGTGCATATGACAAGTGGTGATACTGTTTTGATATAAAATCAAAGTTGCATTTTGTTTATACATCCTTGTCTCTCATCCCCTTTAATACTATAAATGGGTCTCTCTTGTTCTTTAGTAATGTAGAGGACACTCTCAAATTTCCAATGCATCAAATTTCACTCAATTCGGAGCTAGAATGGCAGAAATGTGTTCACTTGAAATTTCATGGGTTTAACTTGATATATAGCTTTTTCTAATCAAAATATCCCTTTTGGGCCCAAATTCTAGGCAAAACCCCATTTAAGGGGAGGTACCCACTTTCCAAACCAAGGATCCACCCCTTCCTTTTTCGACAAATCCCAGTCATCCTTTCATTTGTCATGGATTCCACTCATGATTCGACAACCCACACTTTGTCTTCAACCTCTATACATCCCATGTGCTTGGGCAAAGAGGAGAAATGGGTCACCTCTTTTCACATCTCCTTTTGGTGTTTTGAACCCCGAAACCTTCCTATTTAACCCCGCTATTTCATTTGTCAATCTTCCTTTGCATTTTCGTGCACCCTAACACCACCTACACTTCTTCTACCTCCAAACCCTAAAATCCATCCATGGCTTCTGGCCATCCACCTTGGATCCAACCCCTTGTTTCCTCTCTGTTAGAACTTCTTTTAGTCTCGTTGGTAGTGCTAGCCATGGGAGTCACGGGGTGAGAGCTTCCCAAGCCTCACTGTATCCAGCAGTGGGCAGCTCGGGCTCATCAAAATCTTCCCCTATCACAACACCACCACTACTACAAAAGCCCTTAGGAGCGCGGGAGGCTGAGAGGTAGGCTAGGAAGATGGGTGCATGCGTGGTTGGGTCCGTGGCTACAGCCACGTGGAGGGCCTGGAACAACCAAGGGTGCCTCCTCTTAGGGGAACATGCATCTGTGGTCCTTGACGGGCATATCTTCGTCTTAGATCCTTCACTAAATATTTGGTAACTCACAACCCTACTTCTCCAAAGTTTTCAAGACAAATATTCAAAAGGTGATGTGTTCCACATCATTTGTCCAAATACAGCATATAATATATGATTTATGATCCTCTTGATGAGAGCTATCTGTGGAACTAGTTATGAAACCTAGATCCGCTTGTAATTCTACTTTTCTCCCAAAAATGCTTATTTTGAGACTTTTGAAGATGATTAATGCCACGCAGTGTTCAATATTGATTCCTTATTTACGAAAATATGATTTTATCCCTAAATAATTAAACATTACTTCACTTTTGATATGATTAATGCCTTGGGTCATATGTATGTACCCCAAATGACTATCTTGACCTAAAACTTAACTCTTGTGTGCATATATGAGATGACTTGATAAAGTTTAGGAGTTTGGCTTATTTGTCATCATCTAATATCTTAACCTCGAAATTAGTGGTCCTTGTAATGCTTTATTTCATGTTTGTCTAATATCTTATGCCTCATTGCCTCAAGTACCTCATATGACCTAAAAAGACGTATCTTTGTACACCAATGTGCCCTAAAGGTAATGTTTATGTACTTATAGGTTTGGACCTTTAATCCTTGTGACTAAAGAGGGTCCTTAATGTTCATATCTCTAGGTTTACCTTCAAATCAGACCCTATAATGATTTGTGTTTCGAATTTCCATGTAACATACTCATGTGCCCTATTCACTACATGTAACAACTAGTGTGATCTAAGTGCATATGTTGGTCGTCGGGCTCTAATCTTGATAAATAATGCTCCAATGTTATCCATGTATCTTGATGACTTCAAATCGGTAGTTTTATCACAATATAGCTCTAAATCATAAAATTATTTACTCCTTCCACCCTGATTCCCCTATAACTTGAAAATGTGACCATGTTGGATGAAATTGATCTAATATTATTAGTTATGATACTACATAATTAAACCTTGATGATAATATAGATATCATGCTTCTCAAACTTCTAAATCATAGTTTACATTTATCTTGTATCACTCATAATGTGGATGTTTCACCTATATCTAGGCCAAAATGTTGATACTTGGATCATGTTGAATCTTTTCCAACATGTTTGGAACCTCTGATCTAAAGAATGAACTATTTAAAACCTAGGACAAAGGAAACATCAACATGACTTATATGATGTTTATCTTATCAAACCCTATTGATCTAAGACCCCATGTTATGTCTTTTTATATCTTAGATCACCTTGTGTTGTACCTTCTTTAGGAATGTTAGTCATAGATTATATCTTGCTCACTACTCACAAGGTATGCTTAATCTCTTGACCCTACTATGATATTGGATTGGTTGTATGCATGCTTGTGTGAATTCTTGGCATGTTACTTAATTTATTGAGCTACTATTCCTATGAATATTACATTCATATTTTACTATACTATGTTGACAGACCTTGAACATAATATTGAGAAATCCATTATATGACCTTGTGTGCCTACCTGAATTCTAGGGGTAAAGGCACAAGGCATGATTGAAATAGGGTTAGCTCATTGACTTTGATCTTGGGACCCTCACGTAGATATAGGGTGACATATATGCTTTTATGCCTCAAATTCCCCTCACGAACCCTTCCTTTGGAAGTGGTAAAAAGGCTTAATGTTAATATAAAGGATAAAAGAAACCTAAAACATGATATATATAGAAGAATGTTGTTCAAAGTGTTCACACCTTGTTTTCACTTCTTTATTGATGTAATGTTTCTAGCCAAGCAACTTTATATTACTATTAAACTATACTAACTTTCCCTTTCATAGTGCTTAATGCTTTAGCATTAATAAATATTGTTTATCAATATTTTAGTTGTCAAATTAAGATCAGTTGCACTCAAAAGTCTATGTTCTAAAATGAAACACCAAGTGGATATCTTGAAATAGAAATGGGTGTATGTCTCTATCTCCATATGTATCTTGTTATCTCTTTAGTTTTTTATTTCCCTTTTCATGTATATTTCTTGTGAAAAATTATGGTTCGTTATACGAATGAACTTCTAAACCCTATTCTAGTCAGTGGGGTAGGAAGAGGGTAACAAAAAATTTCATGACAAATGATATTAGAGTCATAAACATAAGCATCTATGTATGTTTAAGGCATAACACATCCTAAGAACATAGGGATAACCCAAAAAATAATATTGGTGAGACTAAGGTAATAGGTATGGTGCTAAATGTGTAGGTTCTGTCTAGTAATTACCTCCTATAGGAGTGGATGAGGTTCCAATGCAGACATGCCTACCCAAAGTGGATCCAATCGGATTAGGTTTCTTCCCCTAAAGCTTGGAGAGTCTTCTATAATCTCATCTTTTTTTAAGAACCACCTAGGATACCCAAGTAGATTATGATTAGTCTTCACATCTCCTCATGTGATTCTTCTCTCATGAGTATTAATCACATGGTTTCTCAATTTTAGGTATTTTATGCATGGAGAAAATGAAATTCACTAAAATCATGAAAGTTGATTAACATGATAATGCCATGATTTGACCTTAACTTGAAAACTCTACTTTTTAATGAAAGTACTTTCTAAATTAATGTACTCGTGTGTGAAACCTCAGATCTTTCAAGCTTAATTTTACTTAATCCAACATATACGCTTCATTTGACCTTAACTTGAAAGCTCTATTTTAATTAATGAAAATACTCTTAAAATTAATGTACTCATGTGTAAAACCTCAGTATGGCAGACATAATTTTATTCGATCCAATGTATATGCTTACTACGTTTGAGGTAAATCACAAAATCCTTGATGTGAAGAAATAAGGTGGACCTAGTGTGACAACTCATAGTTGTGAGGTCCCTATTGATTAAACCTATTTTGTCCCTATTTTGATCAAACATGAAACATAACTAAGAAAATCTCTCCCTATTTATATGTATCATACACCATATTTGATATGACTATGTCCTTGGATCCCTATATCATGATGGGAAGACTCGTTAAAAGAGCCAAATCCCCTATTGAATACTATGCCTCTTTAGAAGGATAAATTTTGAATGATTTGAATCATAGAAATCTTGACCACACAATATTATGCTCAAGATCTTGAGCTCCCTATTAGACTTCTCGATGTCCAAAAGACACCCCTTTCCTTGATCTATAAAAGGAAGAGAGAAATATCATGACCCTAACTTTGCAAAATCTTAATATATGGTTTCCCTACAATGACCTTGATCTTTGATCTCATGACCTTAGGAAATACAACCTAATAATTAATACTCACCATATTTTGATATGCTTAATGGATCATGACTAATGAGTACTTATGTGCTAGATTAGGGTAGTGGTTGACTCATGACTCTCCTAACCTAGGTCACATCCCTGTTATAATTGCCTCTAAATTTTCACCCTGATGATTATTTAGAGTCTTGGAGACACCTACACAATTTTAATTTCTTGACCCAAGTTTCTTATATGTCAAATCTATGATGATATTAATACTTGATCTTGAATCTATATGTGGTGTTGATCATTGAAACATCATATGTTAACTATAGCTTCTATTTAAGTTCCTATAATGACCTAGATCTAGACCATTCATCAACCTCAAATACCATGATAACAAAATTGATACGAGTTTCATGAAATGTTGCTCGATTGTTATATAAGGATGAATGCCCCTAGCATCAAAATAAGAATATATATACTGGATTTGATATGTTTGGACCTATGATTTTATGCCCAAACTTTGACTCTCAATATTAATATATGCAATCTTGAATCACAATCACTAATCTCGATAATGAATCGACTCCTAAGATCATCCAATTTGAATCTTGAGATTACCCTCTGTATATGATTAATGACTTTCATGTTCTTGAATCTCAAAGGATTTAAAATCATGATTTTGTCATCCTCTTGATTATGACTTAGGGATGAGCTCTTTGTAGGGTTTTGGGGGAAGGAAGCATAGAAGAAGATTAAAATTGACTTCCCAAAATTCCCACACCAAGGGGTCTATCATAGTTGTAAAACTATGGTATATAAAGAATAAAATAGGTACAAATGACATATCTTTGAGCACGCTTGTTGTCCAACAAGATTACACGTCTTTTTTCTGTGAAGATCTTGATCTACCATATTCAAATCTGAGTTGGTAACCAAGAGATATGGACGGAAGAGAAAGGATCTGGATTATCCTTCAAACAATAGCCTGTTTTCATTATGTAGAAGTTGTTCTCCAAGCCTCCACACAGTGTGCCTTATCCTCTACTTCATCCATACCAATGAGGGAGGATGTGGTCCACCACCTTGGTCACCCTGTTGAAGTGGAACAGAAGTTATGGACATGATTGTCAACCTGGAACTTCCTTTCTTCTCTTGTATTGGGTGGCAGCCTCAGGGTTTCTCTTTCTCTTAGACAAAGAGAGAGGATGGACAACTTATCTCACAAGTTGAGTTTCAAATATATGCATCACCCTATGGGACTTTCCCCCTACATATAGGAGAGTCGTGGACTCATGAAAACTCAATTCCAATTCCTTTCTTGTGTGCCATCCCAAAAGTAGTACTACATTGAAGACTCAGATAGGACTTGTTATCAGCTGTCACATTTTATGAATGCCCGATCATGAAAGGCCATATCAAGATTTCACATGTTTTTCAATTTCTGACATTCCCTATAACATTGTGATCACTTGATCAGGTAGCTTGATAAGATGATCACATATGTTTAGTGGAAATCTAAATCAATCAATTGACAATTAGTTGATCTATTTATCCAATCAATATGACCATCCAATCAGACATTATGCTCGCCTGATCATAGGGTAAATCATCATGTTTATGATTCATAACCATTCTAATCATGTGTTTTATTGTGAACTTCAATTCCTTTGTGCATCCTTATGTGTGTGACCCAATAGGTTTCTGATTACGTTGGAAGTGATGTTCAAAATAACACACTCAAAGAGCTATGTCTAGACACACATCATTGTCACTCGAGTAATAGGAATGAGTTGGAAAACAACTACGAACCAATGAAGTGATCAGTTTTGTCATGACTATATTATGCCTTGATCATGGATATCTACATTGAAACTAAGGTGTGCAATGTCATTATCTTCACTCTCAATCTAAGTTCCTTGAACTAGAGTATGTTATTTGAGACATTGTGAGCTATGTATCATATATTGACTCACACGAGCATGGTCATGCATTTCATAGTATATCTTATCAAGTGACCATGATATCACTCCAAATGGAGGGAAAATTCTCATCTACATCACTCCAAGTCATCCTCAAGTGTCACAGTGCACCCAATAACTACCTTTTTGGTAACTCGTATTCCAGAGCACGTTGGGCTAGTGGTCAAAGCACACAGAACAACTTGTGAAAACTATAGTGACTTCAAGTCTAAGGACCGTAGTCACCACTATCACATTGACATATGACTTTGGCATGTCACTACATGACTTCCATGTTCAATCTCAACGTGGGTTTGTCATGTACAATTTTTTCTATAACAAGTACCCATACATCTGAGATGATATCTAGTATCATGACTAAAAAGACATAGTCATCACTCAGGATACATGCTAGTCTTATGTATTACTATTGTCCTATGGTATTGATCAGACTCAAATCGTGCATCCAGAATATGGAGGTGGATTCAGAAGGAATTGAACCTTTAAATTTATAACTTGAAACCTTCTAGGACCGCCGCAACTTTTATTATGGGGTCGAAGTAGATATACAGGGTCAAACACAGGGACGTGGTGACGTTTAGGATGCTTGAGATTTCATTCTTGACTCAGATAAGCCAAGACGATAGTCGATAAAAGGAAGGGAGCTAGAACTAGTCTAGCAGGTTGTCACAAAATAAAACAAAACAAAACAAAACAAAATAGAGTCTGCGAGATTCTGCTAATTAGAGAGAAGGAGTTCCTGGATATGTAACCACAAACTAGGTAGTCTATGCACCCATTCTCGAGCATAGACAACCCTCAAACACCCAAGCAAACAACCTACATCCAAACATAGCACACGCCATGGGTCTGTTCCTGTGGGGTCATCCCACTCTCTCTCGCGAAGCGTGACTAAAACCCATCTATGATTGTGCCATCAAACCTCTCTCGAGGATGACACATCAACACCCCAATATATTCTAGAGGTCCTCTCAGGTCTAGAATGTTCTGAGATGTTAGGAACAGATAATCGTCGAACTGTTCTCCTCTCGGGTTTTGGTCCAAACTATCTTCTCGTGTCTATTCCTAAACGAATCTCTCGATACAGGCAGATTAGCAGTTCAAACTAGAAAGGGATCAACCAAACTAGCAATCACAACTAGAGAGAGAAGATAGAACAAGAAAACATACTAAATTTGGAATAAAGTTACTTTCTTTTAGGTAAAAGTACATAAGCATTGCCCAGATCGGACTACATAGCCAAGAAGGAGATCAAGTGGCCATGGACAAGCATAGTTGGCACCGAACAAAGATGAAAGAACATCATTTGTGTAGAAACAAAGGGGAACGGAAGAAGAAAAGAGAAAGAAGAAGAGATTTCGTACATAGAGGAGAGATGGATCTCGCTCCTTAGCCTCTGTATAGGCCAGATCTCATCTTTTTGGCTTTCCTCCTTGATCTTCCAGACACCTTGGCCTCCTGTCTCTCTAAGATCTTCCCTAGACAGCTGTGTGGATGATGGTTGGATGCAGCAGGTCTGTGGTTTCCACCACAGATCTAGATGCACTGAGGGGATGGGCGGACCAGATCTGTTGTTTCCACATAGATCTAGATGGGCGGAGAGGATGAACGGACCAGATCTGCAGTTTCCACCACAGATCTAGGAAAGCGGAGGGGTGACTACACAAGGGCACCGTGGAAGCTTGCTCTTGGCTGTGGAGATCGGTCTCTTGAGGCCTTTCACTGGGCGGCATCCTGACGGTGGCTGGAGATGCCCCCTGACAAGACTGATGTAGGGGGTTATTTATAGCAGTTGGGTCACTGGTGGGTGCTAATGGAAACCTGGTCGAGGTCTTAGTTTCACTGATCGCGGGTGGAAAGTGCTCGATCACAGTATTATTGCAAATGACCATGGTGCTATTGATGATGGCGCCAAGGTGAGGTTGGACTGGAGTTGCGATCGACGTTGGGGTCTGGGGAGAGACGATTGTGAGCTAGGTGGATGGAGTTGGTGATGATGATGGTGGAGGTCACGATCAGGTGGATGGCATTGATTGCGAGCGAGAGGAGGACGACACTCATCAGGCGGTTGTGATCTGGAGTCTATTGGGAACTGCGGGCCACAGTTAGGGTAGTCAGCGGTGTTGAGGAAGGTGCAAAGATCGTGATATGTGGAGGAGTTGTGCACACTATCAGATCGAGGTTGCAGAAGATCGCGGTTTGGTGGATGGCGGCATGTTGGTGATTGGACGGAGGATGATCGCGGTCTTGCAGAGGAGGTGTCATCACAATCTGATGAGAGGTAGCGATCTGGAGCAGGTGTTGGTGCAGAGCAGATCGCAATCAGTAGGGCGAGATGATCGAGTCCTTTGATCGTGATGGGATGGAGGTGCAGGCATTGATTGCAGTGTTGAGGGGGGTAAGCACCAGCGTGGGTCACGATCTGGTGTGGGTGGATGATCACAGTTCAGGTGATGTTGTCGATGATTGTACTTGGTGGAGAAGGACACCACAATCGTGGTGTAGAGATGATGATGTTGTGATTCTGTGGTGAAGTGTAGGACTACGATCGAAGGAGGCAGTGGTGAGGGTTGGCATTGCTATCGTGGGTGTAGTTGGGAGATAGATGATGATTGTGGTGTAAGGAAGTAGCCCACGGTGCCTCTGGCTTGGAACAGCAATAAAAGAAAAGAAAGAAAGGGCTTGTTTAGAGGATGGGCCGTAGTGCTCGTGGGCATGCATAGTGATGCAAGGTTTAATTAAAATAATCGATAAACCAAACACAATTAAGGATAATCCAATCAAGCTAAGTAAATATGATTATGAGGAGAATTTAGGCAATAACAGCAAATGATCGGAGCAAAACTGGGCCAAAGATGGCGACTAAAACCATGATAAATATAAAAAGAGATGTAAATTACAAAATGATAAGAAACATGGATAACTTTGGCCAAATTAGGGCTATAATGGCACAAAACCATAGGTAATTGCTTAGCATATATACATAAATTTGGGTGTTATCGACCACCCCAAGCTTAAACCTTTACTTGTCCCCAAGCAAGACTGTGCTCAAAGAACAAAAAGATAACATCCAAATTAAACTTGGCAATGAATGCTAAGGCTAAGAAAAATAGTTTAAAACATCAATTCTCTTGATTCGTGTCATTTCAGAACAAACCCCTACCAATTGAGCACAATCCTACCAAAGTAAGATCAAAGAGCAACCATGTAAGATTAAGCTAGTCCACTATAACCTGTCGATGCTCGTGAGGGTTTGAATCATAATTATACAGCATTAAAGCATTGTCACATATATGATCACGTGGGTGATGATCAATGAGCAATCATCATGTATCCATGTAGACCAATCAGGGACAATGTGCCTCTCACTTATTTAGGTCCTAAGAAATAAATAAAAAAAACTCTAATGACTTCTGAGGATCCCGATCTGCTTCAGGCTGGTCCATATAACGAGCAACAGTCCATGTAGTCTGAGCCAGTTGGCCCAGAGTAGTGAGACGAACTCCCCGTACTGTACTCGAACCAACCTTGCTACTGGGACGATCTCATAGGTCTCCTAGGGGTTCCTAGTGACTCTCTAATGAGCTTTTGGAGTGATACTACCAGGCATGACATACCCGCGTTCATGAGCACAGTCATACACCGGATGGGCATCATTCTCAACTCTCTTGAAAGAGAAAACAACTGTTCATTTATTCACACTCAGGCCTTTATTCTCTACATTCTAATTTGTAGACTTGTGTGAGAACAATATTGATATTTTTAGGATTTTTTGGGCGGCCAAGGCTCTTTTGCAAAATTTTAATTTTTTTTCATCTTTTTGACTCAATCTAAGGTGAGAGGGCGCGTAGCCCATCAAGGAAAACACTTCAACTTGATTATAGCTCAAAACTCATCACAATCCATTTGACACATGTGTGAAAAGTAGCAATTATGATTCAATGATCCTTGGAATAGAGGCAAGCTTGTGAAATCACGGCTAGGAGCCTTTGATCATGCTCTAGCTCTTTCCATCGGTCATGTACCTTGGATTTGTCATTTACAACATAGATCAAGGGAATAATGTTTTAAGCTACGAAAGAGGTGCATAACCTTAGATTTATTACCAAACTTAAGGAAAGATTCAATGAGCAAGTCAAGTAAAAGATCAAGTAGTTTAAGGATGAAAAATTTTAAGCATAAAGATAAGCATTTAGCTATAAGATTTGCATTGCATAGCCTTAATTACAAAGCTACAGATTACGAAAGTGATTTACACCTAAATGCATTAAGTAAACGTGCATGCGTGAAGAATGAAGAGGTAGAAGGGCGAATAGCCCTACCACTACCCCAAGCTTAAAATTTTTCTCGCCCTCGAGCAAGATCTAAGCTTAGTATAGCAGGGTGGGAATGCATGGAAGTTAGGGTGGGAAATTTTATTAAGTTCCTAAAATGATGCATGTATGCAAGGAAATATAAAACCAGTTAGAGGAAAGAAACTATCTAAGCAAGACCATGAAAAACAAAAATTATTTTAACAAAAAAGAGAAAAGAAAGGGGTAAGAGAAAGGGGGTGGCTGCCCCACGATACCGACATTGGGATCCCAAATCCTAAGTTTTGGAACTAGTGTCACCTGTGTTGTAAGGACCATGACCTTCATTTTGGGCTTACTATGTTTGCTTTTCCTAAACCTTGTGTTTTGCCTAATCACCTGAGGTGTGATTAGTGTTTGTTGTGTTTGTTGTGGGTTTGAGGTGCAACTTGCAATTTACCCAAGTTTTAGGGTTGGTGTGCAAGTTTGTCACCTTGAGAGATGTCTTTCTCTCTCCTTTCATCCTCTAGAGTTGAGAGGATGGGTTGGGCGCCTTGCTTGAGTTTCTTTGGGTCTCGTTTGAGCTTGTTGAAGCTTAGGCTTGTTGTTGGGCATTCTTGGGCCTTGTCTGAGCTTGGTGCCGCCTCCATGCTAGGTGTATCAGGCAAGGGTGTGTTGAGTAGTGGTGTATCGGCCATGGCACCATTTTGGGTGATATACACCCTTCTTGACCTAGCATCGTTTGTGTCACCCTTGGTGACACTTGTTGATCTTTGCGAGCAAGGTGGCATAGCTTGGACAAGTGGTGGTTTGGGTGAGCACATGTGGAGCAACCCTCTAGTGGACGCCCACTTGACCCACTTGTAAATATACCCCCTCCTTTGCTAGTTTGTAACTTCTTTAGTCTCCTTAGTTTTTTCCCTTCTTCCTTTGGTGGATGATACCCCCCCCCCTTGGTGGAGCTTGGTGGATGATATCCTTTGGTGGAGCTTGGAGGGCGACATCCTTGGCAGCTATAGCTCTAGTCTTCTTCTTCCTCTAGTGGTATCTGAAACCTTAGAGTGTCCTTGCTCCTTCTTCTCTTGTGGTGAGTATCTTTTTCTCTCTTTCCTTGGCACCTTCTCCTTCTTGGTTGTCTTTTGGCCATGGTGGTTATGAGCTTCTCTTCTCTCCTTATGGTGGTCGAAGGTGGTGCCTTGGTGCTTGGAGCATGGAGCTTTTGAGCTTGAGGAGTGTGCTTAGGACGGGTTACATAACACCTAACCCTATCTATACTATCTCCTTTACATATTTTTATGCTATCTTGATTGACCATGTTATCTTTCTAGATATGTTTCTCGCTTTAATGGTCATGTTGTTGCCCTATATGAACCATGGATCTTGTTGGCCGAACCTTAGATGTGGGTTCCTTGGGAAATACCGCTCTCTCTTAGTTGTTGAGAGGTGAGCCTAGGGTCTCCTAATTCAATGGTGTGTGGTGGCGTGTTCTTGGGGCAAAACCCCTTTCTCTCTTCGGTCTTGAGAGGTGAGCTTAAGCTCTAGTTGTGTGGGCAAAACCCCTCTCCCCCTTAGTTGTTGAGAGGTGAGTCTACACTCTAGTTGCTTGAGCAACACCCCTCTCTCTCACCATGGAATTTAAAGAGTGAGCCTTGGGTTGGGTGTTGACCTAGTTGTTGGTTGGTTGGTTGGCCGATATGGTGATGATCTACCTTATTGCCCGATATGTGATAGAGGTTGTGCAAGACCCCTCTCACTTAGTTGTTGAGAGGTGAGCCAAAACTCTTGATCTTTTAGGGTTTTTGGTGGTTGTCTTGAGGTTGAAGATGAACAACCCGATAGGTGGTGTAACTCGATATCTCTTGATGCCCGATATTATTTTGTGGAGAGGTGAAACCCGATATCCCTCTCCTAGGGTTGATCTTGGACAATATGTTAGATGGGTATCTTGTTGACCCCTTTGACCATTATGAGTCTTTACCTTAGATGATGCCTTGCCTGATAGACTTGGATGGCCGATATGTCTGACGACCGTTATCGGGATAGTAAGGTGACATTGTGTTGGCTTTGTCCTTTGAGTGATATCGACCTATCACATGGATAGCCCGTTATGAGTGTTTTGCACCTTGTTGTCCCTTGCATGATATCGACGTCCCTGCTTGTATGTGTGTGTGGATGATATCGTCCTACCTTGTATCGTCCTCCCATGTATCGACCTACTATGAGCAGTGTGCCAGTGTTAGCCCATTATCAGCCTTAGGGCATTATCGAGATGTGTTGGTTGGATGTTGCCCAATAGGGTGTTGGCCCATTATGAGTGATAACCCGAGAAGGGTGTTAGTTGTTAACCGTTATGTTGTTCTTGGGCATTGCTCAATACTGATGTTATAAGAGTGTTGGGCATTATCAAGCCTGACCTTGAGTGTTAACCTGATATGGGTGTCAACCCAAGATACATGTTGATCGATATCCATGTCAGCCCTTTATACAGTGTTAACCAAGATAGTGATGAACGTTACACCTTTGGTGAGGGTTGTCCCTTATCCGATATATCTATAGTGAGGGTTGTACTTTGTGTTTGGTTGTTAACCCTAATGTTTGATTGAAAAGTTATATATGATAATGTCATGCATAGATATGCTCATCCAATAGCATAATTATATCTCTCTTGATATATGCAATAAGTTCAAGATGTCCCTTGTATGAGTACAGTTGTACCTCTATGCTTATGCTAACCATGCAGGTATCATTTGTATGATGAGGCCATGGTGATGGCATGACAATTATATGATACGGAACATCAAGGGTTATGATGAACCCAGTGATATATGATGGGTGTTACCCATGGAATGGCAATGTGTGCCTTGATGATGGGATTGAGTCCCTGTGATGTTGATCCTTGAGATGGATCTTGATGATTGGCAAGAGGCCAAGTGGTAACATGTAATGTTGGATCCTTATGATGGATCAAGATGATATTGATGGCTTTGAGAATAATAATGACAATGTAACACATGATAATTATATCTATGTTGTTTACTTCTATTTACATGTTACATAACTTGGTTGAATCTTGCAATCCACTAAAAATATGTTAATTAATTACAAATGAATCTTTCATGTAGTTTGCCCTGGCCATAGATCCATCATCGTCAAGAGCTGGTGATGGTGAAACGGCTTCTCCTGCGGGTTAACCCAGAGCGCATATTGTTGAATATGTGGGGTTTCTCCTAGCCGAAAATAGGAGGATTAGAGTGCAAATGCGGTTGTAGACTCAAGATGTGTATAAGAGCATGGTGAAAAGGCCCATGGCTCAGTGTGATAGAGCATGGTGAACAGGCCCATGGCTCAGTGTGATGGAGTATGAATGCATTCATGGCTCAAGAGCACGGTGAATAGGCTTGTGGATCAAGGTATGCTAGTGCCGAGACCTATACCGAGGCGGGCTAGAGGAAAGGGTAGCCTGTGGGAGCTAACCCTGTGATTGAGGTCACTTAAGCAAGAGACTACGGTCCTACTTCGGATATCATGCACTGACAACAAAGAGGATGAGGTCATGGAGTCTGGCTCTTCCATTGACCTTGTATGGCACCGTCTTTGGGTTTTGCAACCAAAGGTTAGATTTGAGCGGTACAACTCACTTCCTCAGGGCATAATAAATCGTAATTCATCCATATAGTATATTTGCTTAGGACAAACATGAAACATTGGTTGAGGCCTTATTTGTATAGTTGTCCTAGTTATATCTTGTAGCTAATTACATGTTCCTCAAATGTTATGATAAGATCATATAAGACTTGTCTTGTCAATTATGTTCCATATATTATCTGTTTATATGCCTCTTAGATATCCTGGTAAGATGTTATAGAGATAGTTTTGCTCAGTATGTTGCATATATGATCTGCTTATATTAGTTACTTGCTTTATCTATTCTAGCTCTCCTGAGGTTTTATAGTTTAGCGGGGAGTTATGTTTCTTGCTGGTATTGTGTGTCTCACCCCATTGGTTTAAAACCTTTTTAGGTGGAGGTGCTAGACGTGGTGGAGATTGTGGTGTTGCAACTGAGCAACAACAAGAACAGTAGAAGGTAAGAGATGGATATGCTACTTTTGTGGTTGTTTTGTAGTAGAGTCCTAGAGTCATCATCCCTATACTCTCATGTCCTTGGAGGTGTTTTGATGAGGTTTCACGATGTATAGTTGATATGGCTTTCTTATCATGTTGATGACCTGGATAGGTCTGTTATGTACATAAACAGGTGGTGAACTCTTATGCTTATGGGATAGCTAGATCCTATGAGTTGTGGACATGTATCAAGTTTATGTATATTTATATAACATGTTTCCTTATAGGATGTGCATCTGGTTGTAATAGTTCCTTCCTTATCTTATTTCCGCAATCGGTTTTAATTAACCCGTATTTTTGGTAATACGATGTTTATGACGGTTCTGCACATTTTCACGTGGTGTTTTGCTATCTTTGTGATGGCGGGATGTCACAAGTAAGTTGGTATCAGAGCTCTAGGCTCGTTGAGTCTATAGGGATCTAGGACTAGGTTTGTATCTATTCTTGTGATTTTTCTAGATTTTCTTATAATGACTTCTGCCCCCAGCAGAAGATAAAGCTAAAAGATGTCTGGAAATCACGAAGAATATGTTGCTGAGAGAAGTGTTGCTGCATCAGTTGATGGAGTGAGTGTGCAGGCACATAAAGATTGGGTGCTTGAGGTCCCCCAGATCGACCCAGCCATTCTTGATAATCCTGCCTACCAGCACCTCATGGGACAGGTAATGGCAATGATGAATCTCATGGTGGAGAGATTACATGTGCCTCCGCCAAGAGCACCGGTTCCCCATGAGGAATCATCGGGTATTGCGAAGACCTTTGAGAGGCTTCACCGAGTCAGAGCTTCAGATTATGCTGGAACGACTGATCCAACAGATGCAGATCTGTGGCTGACAGGTCTTGAGAAGGTCTTCTAGATCCTTGACATCCCTGAAGCAGACAAAGTCAAGCATGCTATCTACCTTCTGAATGGTAGTGCTGGCCATTGGTGGGTCATCGAGGAGAAGTGACCCGGTGAGGTGATCTGTTGGGACGTCTTCCGGCAGAAGTTCGTGAGTCGATACTTCTCGAAGACGTATCTGGATGAGAAGATCAGTCAGTTTGAGCAACTTCACCAAGGATCTCTGAACATCACTGAGTATGAAGCCAAGTTTATGGAGCTGTTGAGGTTTTTTCCTCACATGGCGGCAACGGATGATGAGAGGATCAGACGGTTTGACAAAGGTTTGAGTGTCGAGCTGTCAACACCTATTGTTGCTTTAGAGAATCGGGAGCGGTTTGCCACGTTTGTGGAGTCTGTCCGAAGGATTGAATGGTCAGTCAAGGAGAAAAGAGATGCCATGTCCAAGAAAAGGCCTACTCAGTTTCAGAAATAGAGGTTTGACAACCACAAGAAGCTGAGGTTTTCTACACCTTCTGTGATGTAAGGTTCAAGTGCACCATCTCAGTGGTCACCAAGTAAAGGAAGAGGGTGTGGTTATTTGCCATCCAGAGCCTACAGTACAACTTCAGTAGCAGTGATAGGGCCATCTAGGCCGCAATTAGAGGACATGTCATTCTATCTTTGTGGGCAGACAGGGCATATGAAGTCGAATTGCCCAAGGAGAGATGTCAAAGTGACGCAACAATCGAGACAGAGTCAACAAGGTTCAGATAGATAGTAGTTTAGTGGCACCAGAGGGCGAGGACATGGACAAGTGTCACAAGTAGGATCATCTGCTCAAGGAAGCAGAGGGCGTGGACGACATCAAGCAACAGCTTGATTCTATGCTATGAGTCAGTCTAAGGCGATAGTCAACCCGCGAGTGGTGGCAGGTCAGATGGAGTTATTTCATTCTGATTTATCTTCTTCTTGCTTTGTATCTATTTTGGTTGATCTGGGTGCTACACACTCTTTTATCGCTCATAGTATGCTTGATAGTTGTCTTATACATGTTAGTTGTAAGAAAGATAGCTTGTTGTTAGAAACCCCTCTTGATGGTTCATCGATGCTTCGAGAGGTGTGTCCATCTTGTGTTCTATCCTTTTCGAGACACAATGTACAAGTGGATCTCATACCACTTAATATGCATGGATTTGATTTAATCCTTGGAATGGATACCTTAGAGAGGTATAAGGTTGTACTGGACTGTGGTTCCAAGAAAGCGGTGTTCACTGATGATGGTGAGAATTGGATCTTCCAGGGAGATAGGAAGATTCTTCAAACGTGTTTGATATCAGCTATGGTGGCAGAGAAATTGTTGCAGCAAGGTTGTAGAGCGTTCTTAGCTCATATTGTGGATACCGAGGCTAGAGGTCTGAGTCTTCAAGATGTGACAGTTATCAGAGAGTTTGAGGATGTGTTTCCCGAAGAGTTTCCCGGTATTCCCCCACCTTGAGAGATTGACTTTGAGATCAATCTAGTGCCAGGGACATAATGAGTTGCTCAGACACCGTATAGGATGGCTCCAGTTGAGATGGCAGAGCTAAAGAAACAATTACAGGAGTTGTTGGATAAAGGTTTCATCAGACCGAGCACATCATCATGGGGTGCTCCAGTTCTGTTCGTAAAGAAGAAGGATGGATCGATGTATCTGTGCATAGATTATCGGCAGTTGAACAAAGTTACGATCAAAAACAAGTATCCTTTGTCGAGGATAGATGATCTGTTTGATCAATTGTGTGGTGCTACAGTGTTCTTGAAGATTGATCTACGGTCTGGATATCATCAGTTGAGGATCAAGGATGAGGACATACCAAAGTCAGCTTTCAAGATGACGTATGGTCACTTTGAGTTTGTGGTTATGTCGTTTGGTCTAACCAATGCACCTGCTTCTTTCATAGATCTGATGAACAGGGTGTTCCGTCTATTTTTAGATTAGTTTGTTGTGGTTTTCATAGATGACATCCGGATCTATAGTCGAGACAGTCAACAGCATGAACAACATCTTTGACAAGCGTTGACTCTCCTTCGCCAACACCAGTTGTATGCCAAGATTAGTAAGTGTGAGTTCTGGTTGAAGTGACTTTCTTGGGTCATGTGATATCGGCGGAAGGAGTCGGAGTGGATCCCAAGAAGGTGGAGTGAGTTGCAGAGTGGGAGCAACTGAAGACGCCGACTGAAGTTTGTAGTTTTCTGGATTTAGCAGGATACTACTGGAGGTTTATAAAGAACTTCCGTGTGATCGTGTTGCCGTTGACGAAGTTGACTAGGAAAGATGTACCTTTTATTTGGTATGATCGTTGTCAACGAGCTTTTTAGAGCTTGAAGGAGAAGCTAACTAGTGCTCCAGTGTTGGTGCTCCTAGAGCGTGAGAAAGGCTATGTTGTTTTCTGCGATGCTTCCAAGAAAGGCTTAGGATGTGTGCTGATGTAGGAAAATCATGTGGTTTATTTTGCTTCGAGACAGCTTAAGAAACATGAGGAGAGTTATCTGACACATGATTTGGAGCTGGCAGGGATGGTCCATACATTAAAGATTTGGAGACACTATCTTTATGGGGAGGTGTGTCAGATCTTTACGGATCATAAGAATCTGAAGTATATCTTCTCACAGAGTGAGCTGAACATGCGACAACGTCACTGGATGGAGTTGTTCAGTGATTATGATTGCACCATTGAGTATCATCTTGGTAAGGTGAACGTGGTAGCTGATGCACTTAGCAGGAAGTCTTCTTCTCTTCCTACGAAGAAGGCACAGTTGAGTTCTTTGATATGCCATAGGCGGGATATGTTCGTCTCTTTGCGGCATATGAATGTAAAGTTGGAAGTATCCTTGTTGGCAGGACTATTGGGACAGATGCAGAAGCCTACATTGAGGCAGCAGATCAAAGAAGCACGGTAGGCAGATGCTACAGTTTAGTTGCTCAGGACAGAATTTGGTAACGAGAAGCGTGATGGCTTCCATGAGTCCGAGGATGGACTAGTTTATTATCATAATAGGATAATAGTTCCCGATGTTGATGATTTGAGGAAGTTAGTACTCGAGGAAGCATACACATCAATGTATGCTATGCATCCAGGTGTCACCAAGATGTATCATAATCTAAAGGACATGTATTGGTGGCCTGGTTTGAAGAGAGATGTGGTCGAGTTTGTGGCTAAGTGTGCGATATGCCAGCAGGTTAAGGCTGAGCATCAGAAGCCGGCAGGTACATTGCAACCCATGCCGATACCGCAGTGGAAATGGGATCATGTAATCATGCATTTTGTAGTTGGTCTTTCGAGGACGGCTAGAAATCATGATTCCATTTGGGTGATAGTGGACAGATTGATGAAATCTGCCCATTTTATACCTATGAAAATGACATATACAGCAAAGAAGCTTGCTCAGGTGTATGTGGATGAGATAGTGTGTTTGCACAATGTGCCCACAACGATATTCTCTGACTAAGGTCCTCAGTTCACGAGTCATTTTTGGGAATATTTGCACAGAGCGTTGGGAACGCAGTTAAGGTTTAGTACCGCTTTCCACCTACAGACAGATGGACAGTCTGAAAGGACTATTCAGACTTTGGAGGATCTTCTCTGAGCTTGTGTTTTGCAGTTCCTAGGCAGTTGGGACGTGCATCTCAGTTTGATAGAGTTCTCCTACAACAACAGTTACCAACGGAGTATCGACAAGGCACCTTATGAGGCTTTATACGGCAAGAAGTGCAAATCTCCTTTATGTTGGTATGAGTCTGGCGAGTATCAGCTTTTGGGTCCTGAGTTAGTGCAACAGATGACAAAAAAGATCAAGGTGATACAGCAATAGTTAAAAATGGCACAGGACAGACAAAAGTTGTATGCAGATAATCATCAACGACCTCTGGAGTTCTAGGTGGGAGACAAGGTGTATCTCAAGGTCTCTCCATGGAAAGGCGTGTTGAGGTTTGGCCGAAAAGGCAAGTTGGCTCCCAGGTATATGGGGCCATATCTGGTGATAGCATGTGTTGGCAAAGTGGCTTACAAGTTAGAGTTACTACCAGAGTTGCATAGGATGCATCCAGTATTCCATTTCAGTATGTTGAAGAAAAGTCATCCAGACACAAAGACAGTGATACAGCCAGTTGAGGTTGAGCTTGATGAAGATGTGACCTATGAGGAAGGTCAAGTGTTGATCCTTGACAGAAGAGTGAAGAAGCTGAAGAGAAGGGCCTGGTTCTTGTGAAGGTTCTTTGGCATCATCATGGCATTGAGGAAGCCATGTGGGAGCTTGAGGAAGAGATGAGGAGGAAGTATCCCTCGCTTTTCTCTTCATATTTCAGGGGTGAAATCCTTTTGTAGGGGTTTATGGCTTGTAAGGACCCTAACCTTTGTTTTGGGCTTACCCTATTTGCTTTGTCTAAACCTTGTGTTTTTCCTAATCACTTGAAGTGTGATTAGTATTTGTTGTGTTTTGTTGTGGGTTTGAGGTGCAACTTGCAATTTACCCAAGTTTTAGGGTTGGTGTGCAAGTTTATCACCTTGAGAGATGTCTTTTTCTCTCCTTGCATCCTCTAGAGTTGAGAGGATGGGTTGGGCGCCTTGCTTGAGTTTCTTTGGACCTTGTTTGAGCTTGTTGAAGCTTAGTCTTGTTGTTGGGCTTTCTTGGGCCTTGTTTGAGCTCGGTGTCGCCTCCTTGCTAGGTGTATCAGGCAAGGGTGTGTCGGGCAGTTGTGTATCGGCCATGGCACCATGTTGGGTGATATACACCCTTCTTGACCTAGCATCGTTTGTGTCACCATTGGTGACACTTGTTGCTCTTTGCTAGTAAGGTTACATAGCTTGGACAAGTGGTAGTTTGGGCGAGCACATGTGGAGCAGCCCTCTAGTGGATGCCCACTTGACCCCCTTGTATATATACCCCCTCCTTTATTAGTTTGTAACTCCTTTAGTGTAACGACAGTCGCCAAACCGAAAAACAAATTGTTACTAATTAAGCGGAATAAACATAAACAACGGATTAACAAAAATCACTAAAATTTAAAACCAATTTTTTTTGCAAGGAGATCCTTGTCCAGAAACTTTTACTAAAAGATCCAAAACTTGTACATATCATGATTTACATTGTACAACATTGTTTCATCTTATCTCGAGGACAACATATAACAGTTGCTCTATCAAAACACATACTGGAGCAACATAAAACCTCGAGACATTCAAACCCAAATCTCATATTATTCATGAAACCAGTACGAACCAACTCCAAGAATCTAAGAGTACAGAGACGACACATACGACTTCTATCTACAAGACCTGATAGACAGTACACTCAACATGAGCTGTCACTGTTGTCCCTGGTGTTGTTGTTATTTCTCTGTAGTGCGGTCTCATTCCTCCTCGTACACATCCACCTAAAAAAATGTGGATTCCACGGGGTGAGACAATTATCCCAGCGAGAGATATAACTCTCTGCCAACAATGTTATTATCACAGTTAAATAGTATTAAACTGAGTAGAGGATAAGAAGTTTAGAACATTCCCATATTTTAAAGCATTGCAACTATCTATGATAGAGCAGTAAATCATCTATTCTCTTTATAAGGAATAGGAAGAACATATATATCATTTACCCATCATACTATATCAACATCTCAAGCTTATCCTATGATACTCATTAGCATGGTATGTCATCCATGAATCATTCTCATTTCTATCTGTTGGCCTTAGCCAATCTGCTAACCAAATATTGAATTGTACATCATCATATTCTGTCCAGGCATTAGACTATGCCAATCATGTGCAACCATTCTAGGCATTGGACTATGCCAATCATGTGCAAACATTCCAAGCATTGGGTTATGACCAATCCTGTGATATTATTCCAGGCATTGGGTTATTACCAATCATGTGCAATTATTCCAGGTATTGGGTTATGACCAATCCTGTGACATTATTCCAGGCATTGGGTCATTACCAATCCTCTGCAATTATTCCAGGTATTGGGTTATGACCAATCCTGTGACATTATTCCAGGAATTGGGTTATTACCAATCCTGTGCAATTATTCCATGTATTGGGTTATGACCAATCATGTGACACTATTCTAGGCATTGGGTTATTACCAATATGTGCAATTATTCCAGGTATTGGGTTATGACCAATCCTGTGCAATTATTCCAGGTATTGGGTTATGACCAATCATGTGCAATTATTCCAGGTATTGGGTTATGACCAATCCTGTGACATTATTCCAGGCATTGGGTTATTACCAATCATGTACAATTATTCCAGGTATTGGGTTATGACCAATCTTTTGCAATTATTTCAGGTATTGGGTTATGACCAATCTTGTGATATTATTCCAGACATTGGGTTATTACCAATCATGTGCAATTATTCCAGGTATTGGATTATGACCAATCCTGTGCAATTATTCCAGGTAATGGGTTATGACTTATGACCAATCCTGTGACATTATTCCAGGTATTGGGTTATTACCAATCATGTGCAATTATTCCAGGTATTGGCTTATGACCAATCCTGTGACATTATGCCAGGCATTGGGTTATGACCAATCATGTGCAATTATTCCAGGCATTGGGTTATGGCCAATGATGTGCAATTATTCCAGGTATTGGATTATGACCAATCATGTGACATTATTCCAGGTATTGGGTTATGACCAATCATGTGCAATTATTCCAGGTATTGGATTATGACCAATCCTATGACATTATTCCAGGTATTGGGTTATGACCAATCCTGTGAAACTATAGGCTTCATGCCTCTTCCAGGTATTGGACTCTACCAATCCTGTGATTAACAACCAGGCATTGGATTATTATCAATCCTGTGAAACTATTCCAGGCATTAGACTATGCCAATCATGTGCATCTCATCACTGAATACCACATCACCTTTACTAGGCATTATACCTTTGCCAAGTCATCATACTTATTCACATCCTTTATATAATACAAGTATTCCTCTTATCTCCTTTAAGTATATTCAAAACACTATAGCCCTTATTTGGCTATAAGCATAAAGCATGTATGATTAGGATTTCATTATTATTATTGTATCCAATTATTATTATTTTTACGTTACTAAGTTTCCATTTCCTAGTTTATCTGAACGTTATCATTTCTTACATGAGACTTTTATAAACATCTTGTTACCTCTCACTAGGAAAAAACTATTCACATGGCTCACAAGGCCATTAAACATCTTGTCACCTCTCACTAGGCAACAACTAACCACATGGCTCACAAGGCCCATTAAACATCTTGTCACCTCTCACTAGGAAAAAACTATTCACATGGCTCAGAAGGTCATTAAACATCTTGTCACCTCTCACTAGGCAAAAACTATTCACATGGCTCACAAGGCCATTAAACATCTTGTCATCTCTCACTAGGAAACAATTATTAGGGTTAGGGTTTCCCTTTATAGCCGAATAGGGTTTCAAGTTCATATTACCAATCCAAACCCTAATTAATTGCTCCACACGTCTAGGTGCATATACTAATATCATAAATATTCAATTATACTTATTTATTCTCATCTTTTATCATTAAATGATGGTCAACACAAAGTATGAGTTTCTCTCTCATCCTCTTTAGGATATTGATTACATCATACTTTATTATCTTGGCTTAACCCTTTCTCAAGGTATGTTAGCCTACACTTATCAAAGTGCATTACATCTTAATGTAACAATTGACATGACACACATCATGTGTTACTCATCCAAGTATATTGGATTTAAGGTGCATCAAGGTGTAACAACCTTAAAGTGTTGGATGTGATATTTACCATGCCTTGGTGTATCACTTCCCTCATCACTTTTAACTTACTTAAGTTCATAAACTTATCTTGTATTAGGGTATTTCTCATATTAATAATTTATCCACTATCCCATCATATTAATCTTTTAAAGTATTGTCCATAAGTCACACACTTGAATTACCCAACTATCATCAATGATATGGACTCATCTCATGTTAAGGCATTGTTAATATAAGGTTGTCCATTATCAACCACTTTAGGTGTTTCACCTATCAAGGTATTAGCCCCATTACTTGGTGTTACACTCATCACTCCTAAGAATTTCTTTCCTTCACCTTTACAAGGTATCTCGGGTTAGAAGTGTGCATATGTTCACCATATCGGGTTGTAAGTATATGAGCACTCAGCATATCGGGCTAGAAGTATATACACACCATTCATATCGGGCTAGAGGTGTTTGTATGTGTTACCCATGTCGTGCATGAGGTATTAATCCATCACCATGTTGGGCTAGACATCAACTAGGGTTGTGTATCGGGCTACCATATCGTGCAATAGCATTTGCTATTCTTTACTCATATCGGGTTACCCAAATTAGTGTTTCATGTCAACTTATAAGTATTCATTTAACCTTGTATCATGCATGGAGTCTATACTTGACTCCCTATCGTGCAAGAGGTGTATACTACACCCCAATATCATTCAAGAAGATATAAAATCATATCCATATCGTTTTAGTGAAGTAGATGCATCATCATATCGGGTTAGAGGATCTTGCTTGTGTGCTTGCACCCGATATCACTTTTATAAAGTGATATCATCATCTTCAAGCTCTAAACCTTTATTCTAACTATTATAATTCATGGCAACAGGTCTAAGAAACTACTAGAACTCATAAAGTCATCAACTATTTTAGGAAATTTTGGAATTAAAAGTAGTTGATTAAGTATAGCAATTTAGGTGATGAATAATAACATGGTTGAGTTCAAGTTATATAACCCTCCTTAAGAACAACTTCAAAGCTCCAAGCTCCAAAGATCCACGTTCCTAAGGTTGAAGATGACTTTATCAAAAGTCCAAGGCTCGATCACAACTCCTTCATATACAAGGAATCACCATGTATAAGCAATTAGTGAAGAAGAAAAGAAAGGAAGATCAAAACCCTAAAATCATGCTTCAATCCAAGGTTGAAGATGATCATGGCCTCACCTTAGGGTTAAGTATGAGATCCTTCTTGATCCTTAACACTCTTTCATGATACCCTTGTGCCCTTGCACGATATGCCACCCCTATTGCATGATATGACACTCACTTGCATGATATGCCATTCAACACATCACTCTATGGCCGATATCACCCTATATGTCCGATATCACCTACTTGGGCGATATGATCTTGTCATGGGCGATACCCCAAGGCCCATGCATGATACCACAGCATCCCTTCACGATATAGGAGTTCTATGCACGATACCTTAAGGTAGGAGGGTGGTAAGGGTCGCAAAATTGCACCAAGGGGTGAAACTAGGGGTATATATACTTGTTGTTCATGAAGGAAGGTAAAAATGAGGTGTCATCATTTTGAGCTAGTAGGTGCCACGTGTCCATGCATGGATGACACGTGTACATGCATGCATAAACATTTATCTTGTCTTGCAAAACAGTTGAGGGTCATCTAGAGATGCAAATTCTTCCATTACTTATCCCTTTGAATAAGATATATCAATTAATTCATCACTTTATTCACAACTTGTCACAATTTTACTAAGGAAGTTGTACCCCGACACAACTCACCTCCTTGAGGTGCTTTGCACGATATTGCCTTTGCCAAAAGTTCACAAAATGATATGAGACTTGTCCTATGGCTCCTTGGCCGATAGGCACTCATATATAAGCTTTTCAACTTGATACAACTCAAGTTAAGCTTTCATATTCAACCCTTTTCTTAGTCATTTCATCACCAAGATTACCATCATTCATAATTGTTTCAAAAATGGTGTCTCATTCATTATCTCCCCTCTAAATGATACATAGAGGAAGTAGTAACACTCTAGAGGTGGTAATTTTCATATTAACCCCACATTTTGGGTAAATTACAATTTGTACCAAAATTGGTGCACAAGGTACCAGCATTGTTCAAACAAGTTCAAACTTAAAATTTGGGCTTTCCACAAGCCACCACTTAGCATCATTCTCTCTCTTATTATGATAAAACACATGGGGTACATTCAACATGTGACATTTTGCATTATAACCCCTCAATTTGGGTAAATTGCACTTTGGTCCAAAACAAAGGAAAATTGCTCAAACAACATTCAATCAGGACCAAACTTGAAACATAAGTGTGTCATATGATAAAAAAACACCTTAGAGGATTATATTAAAGTTCTAAGCAACTTTATTGCCAAAACAAATAGGGTTACCTCATAACCAGGTTAGGGTCGTTACATTTAGTTTCCTTAGTTGCTTCCCTTCTTCCTTTGGTGGTCGATACCCCCCTGGTGGAGCTTGGTGGATGATATCCTTTGGTAGAGCATGGAGGGCGACATCCTTGGCAGCCATAGCTCTAGTATTCTTCTTCCTCTAGTGGTGGCTGAAACCCTAGAGTGTCCTTGCTCCTTCTTCTCTTGTGGTGAGTATCTTTTTCTCTCTTTCCTTGGAACCTTCTCCTTCTTGGTTGTCTTTCGGACATGGAGGTTATGAGCTTCTCTTCTCTCCTTATGGTGGCCGAAGGTGGTGCCTTGGTTCTTGGAGCGTGGAGCTTAGAGCTTGGAGATTTTGAGCTTGTGAAGTGTGCTTAAGGCGGGTTACATAACTCCTAACCTTATCTATACTATCTCCTTTACATGTTGTTATGCTATCTTGATCGGCCATGTTATCTTGCTAGATATGTTTCTTGCTTTAATGGTCATGTTGTTTCCCTAGATGAACCATGGATCTTGTTGGCCGAACCTTTGATGTGGGTTCCTTGGGTAAAACCCCTCTCTCTTAGTTTTTGAGAGGTGAGCCTAGGGTCTCCTAATTCAATGGTGTGTGTTGGCATGTTCTTGGGGTAAAACCCCTTTCTCTCTTTGGTCTTGAGAGGTGAATTTAACCTCTAGTTGTGTGAGCAAAACCCCTCTCTCCCTTAGTTGTTCAGAGGTGAGTCTACACTCTAGTTGCTTGAGCAACACCCCTCTCTGTCACCATGGAATTGAAAGAGTGAGCCTTGGGTTGGGTGTTGACCTAGTTGTTGGTTAGTTGGTTGGCCGATATGGTGATGATCTACCTTGCTGCCCGATATGTGATAGAGGTTGTGCAAGACCCCTCTCACTTAGTTGTTGAGAGGTGAGCCAACACTCTTGATCTTTTAGGGTTTTTGGTGGTTGTCTTGAGGTTGAAGATGAACAACCTGATAGGTGGTGTAACTCGATATCCCTTGATGCCCGATATCGTTTTGTGGAGAGTTGAAACTTGATATCCCTCTCCTAGGGTTGAGCTTGGATGATATGTTAGATGGGAGTCTTGTTGACCCCTTTGACCGCTATGAATCTTTACCCTAGATGTTGCCTTGCCCGATAGACTTGGATGGCCGATATATCTGATGGCCATTATCGGGATAGTAAGGTGATGTTGTGTTGTCTTTGTCCTTTGAGCGATATCGACCTATCACATGGATAGCCCATTATGAAATTTTTGCACCTTGTTGTCCCTTGCATGATAATGACGTCCCTAGTTATACATGTGCATGGACGATATTGTCCTACCTTGTATTGTCCTCCCATGTATCGACCTACTATGAGTAGTGTGCCAGTGTGTTAGCTTGTTATCAGCCTTAGGGCGTTATCGGGATGTGTTGGTTAGATGTTTCCCGATAGGGCGTTAGCCCGTTATGAGTGATAACCTGTGAAGGGTGTTAGTTGTTAACCATTATGTTGTTCTTGGGTGTTTCCCGATACTGATGTTATAAGAGTGTTGGGCATTATCAGGCCTGACCTTGAGTGTTAACCCAATATGGGTGTCAACCCGAGATACATGTTGACCGATATCCATGTCATCCCTTTATGCAGTGTTAACCAAGACAGTGAAGAACGTTACACCATTGTTGAGGGTTGTCCCTTACCCGATACATCTATAGTGAGGGTTGTACTTTGTCTTCGGTTGGTAACCCTAATGTTTGATTGAAAATTTATATATGATAATGTCATGCATAGATATGCTCATCCAATAGCATAATTATATCTCTCTTGATATATGCAATACGTTTAAGATGTTCATTGTACAAGTATAGTTCTACCTCTATGCTTATGCTAACCATACAGGTATCATTTGTATGATGAGGCCATGGTGATGGAATGACAATGATATGATATGGAACATCAAGGGTTATGATGAACCTAGTGATATATGATGGGTGTTACTCATGAAATGGCAATGTGTGCCTTGATGATGGGATTGAGTCCCTGTGATGTTGATCCTTGAGATGGATCTTGATGATTGGAAAGAGGCCAAGTGGTAACATGTAATGTTGGATCCTTGTGATGGATCAGGATGATATTGATGGCTTTGAGAATAAGAGTGATAATGTAACATGTGATAATGAGATCTATGTTGTTTACTTCAGTTTACATGTTACATAACTTGGTTGAATCTTGCAATCCACTTAAAATATGTTAATTAATTATAGATGAATCTTTCATGTAGTTTGCCCTGGCCATAGATCTA
The DNA here is from genome assembly GCA_963693085.1 of Alisma plantago-aquatica. Classification (NCBI taxonomy): domain Eukaryota; kingdom Viridiplantae; phylum Streptophyta; class Magnoliopsida; order Alismatales; family Alismataceae; genus Alisma; species Alisma plantago-aquatica. Next base: position 1,027,167,368 of record OY856409.1, on the reverse strand, counting down.
TCATTGTCAGGAGCTAGTGATGGTGAAACGGGTTCTCCTACGGGTTAACCTAGAGCGCATATTGTTGAATATGTGGGGTTTCTCCTAGCCAAAAATAGGAGGATTAGAGTGCAATTGCAGTTTTAGACTCAAGATGTGTATAAGAGTATGGTGAACAGGCCCATGGCTCAGTGTGATAGAGCATGGTGAACAGGCCCATGGCTCAGTGTGATGGAGCGTGAATGCATTCATGGCTCGGGAGCATGGTGAATAGGTCTGTGGCTCAAGGTATGCTAGCTCCGAGACCTATACCGAGGCAGGCTAGAGGAAATGGTAGCTTGTGGGAGCTGACCCTGTGACTGAGGTCACTTAAGAAAGAGATTGCATTCCTACTTTGGATATCATGCACTGACCATGAAGAGGATGAGGTCGTGGAGTCCGGCTCTTCCATTGACCTTGTATGGCACCGGCTTTGGGTTTCGCAACCGAAGGTTGGATTTGAGCGGTACAACTCACTTCTTCAGGGCATAATAAATCGTAATCCAGCCGTATAGTATATTTGCTTAAGAAAAACACAGAACATTGTTGAGGCCTTATTTGTATAATTGTCCTAGTTATATCTTGCAGCTAATTACATGTTCCTCATATGTTATGATAAGATCCTATAAGACTTGTCTTGTCAATTATGTTCCATATATTGTCTATTTATATGCCTCTTAGATATCCTGGTAAGATGTTATAGAGATAGTTCAGCTCAGTATGTTGCATATATGATCTGCTTATATCAGTTACCTACTTTATTTGTTCTAGCTTTCCTGAGGTTTTCTAGTTAGGTGGGGAGTTATGTTTCTCGTTGGGACTGTGTGTCTCACCCCGTTGGTTTAAAACCTTTTTAGGTGGACGTGCTAGACGTGGTGGTGCTCCTGGTGTGATATGCTGCTTTAGTGGTTGTTTTGTAGTAGAGTCCTAGAGTCATCATCCATGTACTCTCAGGTCCTTGGAGGTGTTTTGATGAGGTTTCACGATGTATAGTTGATATGGCTTTCTTATCTTGTTGATGACCTGGCTAGGTCTGTTATGTACATAAATAGGTGGTGAACTCTTGTGCTTATGGGACAGATAGATCCTATGAGATGTGGACATGTATCAAGCTTATGTACATTTATATAACATGCTTCCTTGTAGGATGTGGATCTGGTTGTAATAGTTCCTTCCTTATCTACTTTCCACAATCGGTTTTAATTAACCCGTGTTTTTGGTAATACAATGTCTATGACAGTTCTGCACGTTTTCGCGTGGTGTTTCGCTATCTTTGTGATGGCAGGATGTCACATGTGTCTTGCCGAAGGGATTCGCCACATAATAGGAGTAGAATAGGCAGAGATGTGGGCCATTATGAGTCTGAAGAAGAGAAGTAAAATTCAGTGACTTGGTGAAGTCATCTTTGTGCTGGGATTGACTTGAGCTACACTGGGATGAATTCTTCGGCAACTCATCTTCAAGGTACCTCCCAAGATACGAATCCAAATAGGAAGGTCCTAGGATGTCGACATTGGATGAGCTGGAAGGGAGAGGTTGAAAGTTTTTATAGGGCCCCTCTCTTCTCTCCCCACCTCTGAACTTGAGGTTGGATGCTCAGATAAGTCTTCATGTACAGTCTGAGTCATCCAATCATTTTCTGAGCAAGAAGTATCCCCGAGTGAATTTAATTGCGGTTCTACCACCCCAAGTTTGTCGCACTCTATGGGCCTGGGTATATTCATGCTCAGTAGCCATGTTTTGGTGGATTGTCCATCCTACGCCTTCGATGTCCACCAAGCCTTGTAAAGGGATGGTGGTGAATGATGGCTCGTGCTGCTCTAACTCATCTTTGTCAGTATAATCACTGCTCCAATTCGAACAGCTATTGTCCTCCTTCTCCTCGAACAAGTTATTCTAGACCATAGTAGGTGTGTGGGTGGTGGCAAAGTGACAAGTCTCAATGTGAGAGTCATCACCTTGGTCTGGATCAATTTCTGATTCAGGTTCTTCAAACTGACCCCCCTGTTGTGAGGTTGTCTGATGTTCCTGGTGAGGATAGGAGTCATCATCATTGTCTACCCATTTAGGTGTGCTATTAGTATCTTCCATTGGTGGATCAGCTGAATCATCTGGATAAAATGAAGAGTTCCCCCAGGTTTGGTGGTTCTTCATAGAAAAATCCTAGTGAACCCATTTGATGGTCTGAATAGGATGATGGTAGGACACGCTCCACTTCAAGCCCAATGGAATGGGTTCGATGACTGTAATCTTCATGATCTTGTGATGGCATTTGTAACTGAATTGTAACCAAATCGATGAGCTCTTGGAGCCTCCTGCCTTGTTCAACATATTTATCATGAAGTTGTTATACTTGAGCAGCAATACTTTTGAGACCCGTCAATTCTGCCATACACATCTGATGGGAATCCACGGTATCAAACTAATGTTTCCAGTTGAATCCTTGTTCAACAGTTTGAAGTATACTTCTACTGTGGTCTGCAATCTCTGTTGTTGTTTGGAGTTGACGCTCTTGCTTTTCTAATAGTTGTTGGATTGGATCGACGTGTTCTTGGAGATGAGGAGCTAAGGAGGAGATTTGTGGATTGACACTTTCTCCAGCTAGCACCATTGCTCTAATCAATTCTTGATCCCATGATAATATGGTGGTCGAGGGTTGATCAGTCATCTCCCTTGCTGGAATTTCAACATATGACGACGGTGGAGGGGAGTATAGCTTGACTAGCTATTGAGCACGACCTTCAATTATTTGCCAGTGGTCTGAGCCGTGGAAAAATTTGGGAGGACAGGTGGACAATATAACTTGTCTTGCTGAAGCAAGGTCCATGGCTAAAAAATATAAGAAAAAGGAAAGGTATTCGGTATATATTGACAAGTATGTTTAAAATAAAAGAAAAATTATGCATATATATACAGGCTTAAAAAGTGACAACAAAATCTTTTAGGCGTTTAAACGTGGAAAACCACATCCCCGGCAACAGCGCCAAAAAGTTGATCGGCCTCAAATCACGCGTCCGGAATATGGAGGTGGATTCAAAAGGAATCGAACGTTTAAATTTATAACCTGAAACCTTCTAGGACCCCCGCAACTTTTATTACGGGGTCAAAGTAGATATATTGGGTTGAACATAGGGACATGGTGACATTTAGGACGCTTGAGATTTCGTTCTTGACTCAGATAAGCCAAGACGATAGTCGATAAAAGGAAGGGAGCTAGAACTAGTCTAGCAGGTTGTCACAAAATAAAACAAAACAAAACAAAATAGAGTGTAGGGATTCTGCTAATTAGAGAGAAGGAGTTACTGGCTATGTAACCACAAACCAGACAGTTTATGCACCCATTCTCATGCGTAGATAACCCTCGAACACCCAAGCAAACAGCCTACATCCAAACATATCACACGTCGTGGGTCTGTTCCTGTGGGGTCATCCCACTCGCTCTCGCGAAGCGTGACTAAAACACATCTATGATTGTGCCATAGAACCTCTTTTGAGGATGACACATCAACACCCCAACATGTTATAGAGGTCCTCTCGGGTCTAGAATGTTCTGAGATGTTAGGAACAGACTGTTGTTAAACCGTCCTCCTCTCAGGTTCTGATCCAAACTGTCTTCTTGTGTCTATTCCTACACGAATCTCTCAATACAAGCAGAAATAGCAGTTCAAACTAGAAAGAGATCAACCAAACAAGCAATCACAACTAGAGAGAGAAGATAAAACAAGAAAACATACTAAATCTGGAATAAAGTTACTTACTTTAAGGTAAAAGTACATAAACATTGCCTAGATCAGACTACATAGCCAAGAAGGAGATCAACTAGCCATGGACAGGCATAGTTGGCACCGAACAAAGATGAAAGAACATCATTTGCGTAGAAACAAAGGGGAACGGGAGAAGAAAAGAGAAAGAAGAAGAGATTTCACCCGTAGAGGAGAGGGCTCTCACTCCTTAGCCTCTGTATAGGCCAGATCTCATCTTTTCGGCCTTCCTCCTTGATCTTCCAGACACCTTGGCCTCTTGTCTCTCTAAGATCTGCCTTGGACAGTTGTGTGAATGATGGCTAGATGCAGTAGGTATGTGGTTTCCACCACAGATCTAGATGCACAGAGGGGATGGGCGGACCAGATCTGTTATTTCCACACAAATTTGGATGGGCGGAGAGGATGAACGGACCAGATCCGCAGTTTCCACCACAGATCTAGGCAAGTGGAGGGGTGACTATGCAAGGGTGTCGTGGAAGCTTGAACTTGGCTGTGGATATTGGTCTCTTGAGGCCTTTTGCTGGGTGGCGGCCTGGCGACGGCTGGAGACGACCCCCTGACAAGACTGATGTAGGGGGGTATTTATAGCAGCTGGTCACTATTGGGTGCTAATGGAAACTTGTTCGAGGTCTTGGTTGCATTGATCGCGAGTGGAGAATGTTGGATCGTGGTGCTGTTGTAAATGACCGCGGTTGGAAAGTGCACTACCACGGTTATGGTATGCAGAGAGGAAGGAGGTTGCGGTGATATTGATGACGCCGTCAAGGTGAGTGTGGACTAGAGTCGCGATCGACATTGGGGTCTGGGGAGAGACAATCATGAGCTGGGTGGATGGATTTGGCAATGATGATGGTAGAGGTCGCGATCAGGTGGATGGCATTGATCGCGAGTGGGAGGAGTGTGACGCTCACCAGGTGGTCGCGATCTGGAGTCTGTTTTGAACTGTGGGCCACGGTTAGGGTAGTCGGCGGTGTTGAGGAAGGTGCAAAGATCGTGATCTGTGGAGGAGTCATGCATGCTGTCAGATCGAGGTTGCAAAAGAACGTGGTTTGGTGGATGGAGGCGCATTGGTGATTGGACGGAGGACGATCGCGATCTTACAAAGGTTGTGCCATCGCGGTCTGGCAAGAGGTCACGATCTGGAGCAGGTGTTGGTGTAGAGCAGATTGTGATCAATAAGGAGGAGATGATCGAGTCCTTTGATCATGATGGGATGGAGGTGAAGGTGTTGATCGTGGTGTTGAGGGGGTAAGTGTCAGCGTGGGTTGCGATCTGGTGTGGGTGGATGATCATGGTTCAGGTGATGCTTGTTGGTATGTATGCCCTGAGAGCCAATCATGGGATGATTGGTGGTATACATTAAGATTGATTAGATAAACATAAAAGGTGAGCTTCCAATTCTTTCTGGTTCAGTCATATGAGATAGTGATAGAACAGATTGAATGTCTAGAGAATGACAGTACTCAATGGCGTATGCCTTCAGGTTCATGACCTGAACGATGAGATCATACGGATGCTAAGAGTTTGTACATTCTTGTTATGTCCCTAGTCGGATGTCATTATGGAAGGTAGATAGACAACAATGACACACAAGACTAGATTGTGGTGTTGGTTGATGACAGAATCTCATTAGTCATGATATTGAGATATCAAACCAAACACATAGGTACTTGTTAGAGAACAAGGTACCGGACAGACCCACCGTGAGTTTGACACATGGAACCATGAGATGGTAGTCACAGTCAGTACTCACAGTGATGGTGGTGAGTGTGATTCTTAGACCTGAAATCACTGCACTCAACACATGTCGTTGGGCACACTTTGACATCATCAAACGCAGTCCTGAAACATGGGTTGTTATAAAGGTGATGATTGGGTGGCTTTGACACATGGGGCTTTTGAGGGGTGAGTGATAGATATGGGATTTGTCCCTCCTGAGGGAGTTTGATATCCATGGCCACTTGATGAGTAGGATTGAGAAAGGCGTGCACGCATGTGTGAATCAGTATATGACACTGATGTCATACATATCTCTTCCAGTCTACTCTGAGATCAAGGAAGTGAATGAACGTTGACAGGATGACTGTTCCATGCCTCGAGTTCATTCGGGATATCAGTGACAAAGGAATTATACATTCGCTGTAACACCATTCACGGATTGTAGGATGAAAGTTGTTCTCCAACTTTCTACTTTCACTTGGGTAGCACTGATGTGTGACTAGGCACCACTCTTTGCTTGTGAAGTCATAAGTGTTATGGACTTTCACTGCCAACGTGAAATGGACCTGCAGGGTCACACACATAGGATTTAACCTGGAAGAGGAGTTTTGTCCACAAAGCAATGTTTGAATTGATTACTAAAGGAGTTTAGTAGTTCAATTAAACAGTCAATCAGTCGATAGCTCAATATCGTATGGTTCAAGGTGTTGGACGCATTGATTGGAGTATCGGATTGATTGAAATTGCAATTGACTGATTTTGCCCAACCTGTGCTCCCAACCTATCGGTTCATGTGATGAACCGGTCGGCTGAGGTTGTTGAACCGGTCGGCTGGAGTGTCCAGGCCGATCGGCTCATGCCCAGGTTGAAACGACCGGTTCAAGGGTTGAACCGATCGGCTCAACTGGTGCAACCGACCAGTTGGGAAAAGTCATGTCGGCAAGAATTTTCCTTTGGTTTCAAATTGCCCAATTCGATTGGGAATAATATTGGTATTCGATACCAATTGGGAAAGAAACAAGTAAAGTCTTTTTGAGCCGGATTAGGACCATGAACCGATCAGTTCAGGGAACCAACCGATCGGGTGGAGTGCCCCAAACGATCGGCTCAGGTCCAACCGATCGGCTCAATGGCCGAACCGATCGGTTCAGTTGTGAACCGATCATTTCAAGTTGTGAAACGGTTGCTTTTTGTGGAAAATTCTGGAACCCTTCTACTCCTGCTTTAGTCCCGCATTGCCCGGGATGGAGAACCCTGTCCCATGACTCTCCTATATATATAGGGGTATTGGGGGCTTCTCAAAGTACAGCTCAGTGCAACCAGTTGCTCTGCAAGTTGTTGTTCTCTCTGGTTTTGGTAACCGTGAGAGAGCCTGAGCAAGTGCTTCCCGCAAATGGGAGGTGCAGCAAGGGAAGGACAACTGCAGTTGCAACAGGAGGCAGGAGAGCGTGTTGGCGACTAGTACGTCAACAGGAGGGTGCGACTCCTTCCACTTCCTTGTGGGACAAGGAGAGTGGTGTTCCAGGTGGTCCGTGTGGACTACTACAGAGGCGGGAGGGCACTGCCGCTTAGGAGGACAACTGTCATCCGACAGTCCAGTTCGAGTAGGAGTTGTCAGTCCCGGTGCGACCAGGAGCTGCACAGACACCGTCAAAGTCCGGAGTTGAAGACCGCGCATTGCGCGAGGTATTTTCGCCGAGCAAGCCTCGGGACAAGGTATGATTCCACAAACCATCCTTTCCTATTATATAGACGTTGACGCATTTCCTCGGTATGGTTTGGGGAGAAATTTTTTTCTGTTTCCGTTGTCTTCTCTGTCTCCCCTAAAACACAACAGTGGTATCAGAGCCAGGTCAACTGCTCTATATTTTAGGAATATCGATATGATCGATTTTGGTTTGTCGCCTTTATTTATTGCATGTGATGCGAATAATGTTGGCTTTATGCATGTCCAATCCTAAATCCACAAATCCCGAATTACATATATGATATGTATTATTAATGCACTCGATACGCGTCGCCCTTGAACGAGTTTTGTGGTGGATGTGTGTAGCGTGATTATGGCCTATAAACCCCTATCTGTGTGTGGTTGTTTGTGGTTGCTTGCATCTCGGTCTGCGCACCGATCTTCCCTCTCTTATTCCTGATGTAACTCGAAATAATTCGAGATTCTTCCAACCTTTGCTCCCCCCGAATGTAAATCGGGGTTTCTCCTTTAAAGCAATGTAATAAATAGAATAGGATTTTATTTCCTGTTATGTCAAAGACCGGCGGATATCAAGACGACTGCTCAGACGATCGGTTCAAGGAGTGAACCGATCGGTTGACCTTCCAGAAGGTCGGTTCAAGGAGTGAACCGATCGGTTGATGACCGGTTCGAGGAGCGAGACGAGCGGGTGGCGGACATGACAAGATGCACGACGACCAGGCAAATCGATCGGTTGGAGGAGACAACCGATCGGCTGGTGGCACTGAGACGACCGGCTGGAGAGTACAGATCATTCATGTGATGAGTTGATCAACTCGGAAGGCAAAGGCACAGATTTCATCTTGTACAGGTTGCATGTGATGTAGACCTAGATGACCGTGATTCCTCTTGGCTCGAGGAATCACATTAGGATGGCCATAATCATCGCTCTTTATCGTTTGTGCATGTTTTCTGTGGGATATAGCATGTATATGATACATACTATGTATTGTGGTGATTGGATATGTATATGTATATAAAACCAAATCCCTCATTAAATATTAAGTTTTAGATGCCTTCCAAATGCGACACACGTGAAAAGCTTGATCGACCAAGTGTGGGCACGCCCAAGAGTGGTGCACCGTCTATCTCGTGGAAGCGTGAAGGATGAATGTGTGGGTCTGCCCAAGCAGGGTGCATATTCATCGTGTTTGCTTTGGGTTGGACTTAACAAGGTGACCTAGATAGGATCTAGCGCCTTGAGGCATGGAGATGATCATTGCAAGGAGTTGTAGATGACATCTTATCAAGAGTTGCATATGATGCAATTGGCAAAAGTTGCCTACCTAAGAGATCTATGTTGTGGGTGACAGCCCAAGCTGGTCCATGACTTAGAGGATTTCAGGATCTTGCCCACTAGAAGGTTGTACGCTGCAATCTTCCAAATTGATGGTGAGGGCTATCAATTTGAAGTAAAATAGTGGGAGCGATAATTAATTAAAGGCCTAATTATATCGTCAAATTTTCAAATCAATCAAATAAGTCAAAAATGAGTTTTGGACTAAAATTGCATATTTTCCTTTTTGTAGTTCAAATGGCAACAAACAACAACAACTTTTCTTTGCGATCGGTCCTTGACAAGGACAAGCTAAATGGGACTAACTTCCACGACTGGTATCGGACATTGAGAATTGTTCTCACTCAAGAGTGTAAGCTCTATGTCCTGGATACTCCAATTCCAGAGGAACCCGCTCCTAATGCACCAAGGACAGAAAGGGATGCTTACACGAAGCATTCTGATGATGCCATTGATGCAAAGTGCTTGATGCTATGTTCAATGAACCATGAGTTGCAGAGGCAACATGAGAACATGGGTGTCATAGAGATGATTCTGCATCTCAGGAACATGTATGAAGATCAGGCACGGCAAGAGAGGTACAATTTTTATAGGGCGTTGTTCAAGTGCGTCATGACAGAAGGAGATCCAGTTGGTCCTCACACACTCAAGATGATTGGGTATGTGGAGAACCTGCAGAGACTGGGATTTCCACTGAGCCAAGAGTTGGCTACTGACGTGATACTGCAATCGTTGCCAGAATCTTACAGTCAGTTTGTGATGAACTACAACATGAACAGCTTTGATAGGCCACTGTCAGAGTTGTTGGGCATGTTGAGGACAGCCGAGTTACAGATGAAGAAGGACAAGCCTAAGTCCGTGATGGTGATCATGAGCAAGAAAGGCAAGTCCAAGCGCAAGGGCAACGGCAAAGCTAAGAAAGGTTCTGAAGCTAGCCAGGAGTCCAAGCCATCTTCAGCTCTCAAGGCCAAGGGAGGCATGACCAAGAAAGGAAATTGCCACCATTGTCAAAAGCCAGGACATTGGAAAAGGAATTGTCCTCTCTACCTGGAAGAACAAAAGAAGAAGGAGGCGACTGAAACCTCTACTTAAAGGTGTCATGAAAGTAAACTTGTAACACTTTTGAGATATATGATATCAAGATGTAAAGTGTAAAGCATTCTTACTTGGGGCAAGTGTTGCCTTTATAGACAGGAATACTTTAGTTTATTTTCAGCCAATAAGGCATGTAATACAGTTATGAACTGCTATTTCATACTTGCCAATAGATAGAAACACTTTATTTTTGCATATTGTATGACAATGATGGCAATTAATAAAGTTGTGTTTTCAATCTTAAAGATAAGATGCTATTTCATACTTTGAGTTTGTAGGCATATACTGTTGGTATGTATGCCCTGAGAGCCAATCATGGGATGATTGGTGCGATACATTAAGATTGATTTGATAAACATAAAAGGCGAGCTTCCAATTCTTTCTGGTTCAGTCATATGAGATAGTGATAGAATAGATTGAATGTCTAGAGAATGACAGTACTCAATGACGTATGCCTTCAGGTTCATGACCTGAACGATGAGATCATACAGATGCTAAGAGTTTGTACATTCTTGTTATGTCCCTAGTCGGATGTCATTATGGAAGGTAGATAGACAACAATGACACACAAGACTAGATTGTGGTGTTGGTTGATGACAGAATCTCATTAGTCATGATATAGAGATATCAAACCAAACACATATGTACTTGTTAGAGAACAAGGTACCGGACAGACCCACCGTGAGTTTGACACATGGAACCATGAGATGGTAGTCACAGTCAGTACTCACAGTGATGGTGGTGAGTGTGATTCTTAGACCTGAAATCACTGCACTCAACACATGTCGTTGGGCACACTTTGACATCATCAAACGCAGTCCTGAAACATGGGTTGTTATAAAGGTGATGATTGGATGGCTTTGACACATGGGGCTTTTGAGGGGTGAGTGATAGATATGGGATTTGTCCCTCCTGAGGGAGTTTGATATCCATGGCCACTTGATGAGTAGGATTGAGAAAGGTGTGCACGCATGTGTGAATCAGTATATGATACTGATGTCATACATATCTCTTCCAGTCTACTCTGAGATCAAGGAAGTGAATGAACGTTGACAGGATGACTGTTCCATGCCTCGAGTTCATTCGGGATATCAGTGACAAAGGAATTATACATTCGCTGTAACACCATTCACGGATTGTAGGATGAAAGTTGTTCTCCAACTTTCTACTTTCACTTGGGTAGCAGTGATGTGTGACTAGGCACCACTCTTTGCTTGTGAAGTCATAAGTGTTATGGACTTTCACTGCCAACGTGAAATGGACCTGTAGGGTCACACACATAGGATTTAACCTGGAAGAGGAGTTTTGTCCACAAAGCAATGTTTGAATTGATTACTAAAGGAGTTTAGTAGTTCAATTAAACAGTCAATCAGTCGATAGCTCAATATCGTATGGTTCAAGGTGTTGGACGCATTGATTGGAGTATCGGATTGATTGAAATCACAATTGATTGATTTTGCCCAACCTGTGCTCCCAACCTATCGGTTCATGTGATGAACCGGTCGGTTGAGGTTTTTGAACCGGTCGGCTGGAGTGTCCAGGTCGATCGGCTCATGCCCAGGTTGAAATGACCGGTTCAAGGGTTAAACCGATCCGCTCAACTGGTGCAACTGACCAGTTGGGAAAAGTCATGTCGGCAAGAATTTTCCTTTCGTTTCAAATTGCCCAATTCGATTGGGAATAATATTGGTATTCGATACCAATTGGGAAAGAAACAAGTAAAGTCTTTTTGAGCTGGATTAGGACCATGAACCGATCGGTTCAGGGCACCAACCGATCAGTTGGAGTGCCCCAAATGATCGGCTCAGGTCCAACCAATCGGCTCAATGGCCGAACCGATCGGTTCAGTTGTGAACCGATCATTTCAAGTTGCGAAACGGTTGCTTTTTGTGGAAAATTCTCAAACCCTTCTACTCCTGCTTTAGTCCCGCATTGCCCGGGATGGAGAACCCTGTCCCATGACTCTCCTATATATATAGGGGTATTGGGGGCTTCTCAAAGTACAGCTCAGTGCAACCAGTTGCTCTGCAAGTTGTCGTTCTCTCTTGTTTTGGTAACCGTGAGAGAGCCTGAGCAAGTGCTTCCCGCAAAAGGGAGGTGCAGCAAGGGAAGGACAACTGCAGTTGCAACATGAGGCAGGAGAGCGTGTTGGCGACTAGTACGTCAACACGAGGGTGCGACTCCTTCCACTTCCTTGTGGGACAAGGAGAGTGGTGTTCCAGGTGGTCCGTGTGGACTACTACAGAGGCGGGAGGACATTGCCGCTTAGGAGGACAACTGTCATCTGACAGTCCGGTTCGAGTAGGAGTTGTCAGTCCTGGTGCGACCAGGAGCTGCACAGACACCGTCGAAGTCCGGAGTTGAAGACCGCGCATTGCGTGAGGTATTGTCGCCGAGCAAGCCTCGGGACAAGGTATGATTCCACAAACCATCCTTTCCTATTATATAGACGTTGACGCGTTTCCTCTGTATGGTTTGGGGAGAAATTTTTTTTGTTTCCGCTGTCTTCTCTGTCTCCCCTAAAACCCAACAATGCTATCGATGATCGCGGTTGGTGGATAAGGACACCACGATCGCGGTGTAGAGATGATGATGTCGCGATTTTGTGGTGAAGCGTAGGACCACGATTGAAGGAGGCAGCAGTGAGGGTTGGCATTGCTATCGCGGGCGCGGTTGGGAGATAGATGATGATTGTGGTGTAAGACAGTAGCCCGTGGTGCCTCTGGCTTGGAACAGTAAGAAAAGAAAAGAAAGAAAGGGTTGTGTTTATAGGATGGGCCGCAGTGCTCGTGGACCTGCACAGAGATGCAAGGTTTAATTAAAACAATGGATAAATCAAACACAATTAAGGATAATCCAATCAAGCTAAGTAAAGATGAATATGAGGAGATTTATGCAATAACAGAAAATGATCGGAGAAAAATTGGGCCAAAGATGCTGACTAAAACCATGATGAATATAAAAAGAGAAGTAAATTACAAAATGACAAGAAACATGGATAACTTTGGCCAAATTAGGGCTATAATGGCACAAAACCATAGGTAATTGCTTAGCATATATACATAAATTTGGGTGTTATCGGGTATCCACAATGATAACTGAGTGGGAGCATAAAAAGAATGAGTACACTTACTATACACATGATCTCATGTTCAAGTCCTCAACCCAAACCATATGCCATCTAGTCATTATTAGGTTTATTCCATATCTCAATATTGAAACAAACATAATAAATATAGTCAAGTTTTATCAATAATCAAATCAAGTACAAATTATCCCTATAGCAATCATCACATGTTGTCTATCACAGCATACAACCAACACTCTCATGTGGTAGGGTGGGGCGTTCCATTGATTTTGTGCAAAAAATCATGATATTTATATATGATGTGTATCTTGAAGTTGTTGAAATATGAAATCTCAATCATGGATGTATAACCCCATCTAGGTCAATGAATAAGTTAGAACCTTGAATGTTGGGAATGAATGTCATTATTAACTCTTGATTTCAAGACCTCTATTCATTTTACCTACATTGTAATCTCTACAAACTTGGGATCTATAAGATGATCTCTCTACATTTTTTACTCATGTGATGACTTTTCCAATCAGATGATCTATGCTTTGACCTTGATGCTAGATTGCTCGATTCTAGAATAAGTTTGATGTAAAAAGTGATGATGATACCTATTTGAAAAACCAAGATTATTATGATATGTAATATGAAATCCAAATATTCATTGAAGGATTGATTTAAATTTGAAGACAAGATTTCTTTTGAGGTGGGGAGGATGTTGTTGACCTAATAGTTATACATTGTCCATATTGTGATGATAACTTAAGCATTCCATTCATATGTATCTAATCTGTCTATTTGAGATTGATTTTAGGTATTAGGTACATGAAAAAGATCAATTCAATCAAGCCCTAGCTTGACCAAATACAAAAAAATCCAAAGTCAATGCAAATGCACTTATGTGAAAAATGCCCTAAAACCCTTCGAAAAAATTTTGTAATCACTTGTATTGATGATATGGCTTGTAATTAAGATGTGACAAAAATCACGAGCACTTAAAATGAAAGTTTAAGCACTCAAATGACATTTTCCAAAACTCATTACAAGACCACTGTCGGCCGAGTTTCATCTTTGATAAACTTGACTGACGCCCTTGATGGATTTTGAGAAATGCCAAGGTCGGTCGAGTTTCCCCAGGACAAACTTGACAGACACCCCAGCATAGCCAAAATATATTTAAGCCATCAATCAAATTTCATCTAGGATAAACTTGACTGACACTTCAAATTTGCTTTGTTGCATAGTGTTATCAATCGAGTTTACTTTATTGAAACATGACCGACTGCACTGTACATAGTGTGCAGAAAAAGTGTTTCTAGCCATTGGAATGTTGCAAACATAAACAATACATCTGTTGCAACACCCCAAAAGACTAGAATGTGTTCCTAAGTGATTCTATTGGCTAGTAGACATCCCAACTATAAATAGGGACCCTTGGGCTTCAACCCAAGTTTTATTCATATGCTCTTAGCTATAGTTGAGTGGATTTGTTTACTAAGGTCCCCTTCCTCTCTCTCACTTACTAATCAAAATGTCAATCTGAGTGAGATAGGTATTTATGAGAGAGATACTTCATTGTAATCCTTGTGAAGCTCTCAATTTTCTCTTTATCCAACCCCTTTCCTTGAAGCAAATTTGGTGAAAGCTTGTCCTCGATGTAGGAGAAGATGAAGGATGAAGATTTGTGACAACATGGCCTTTTCTCTCTCCTCTATTGCTATCTTTCTCTAATCAAGTGGCCTCTTTCTCAATCGAATGTCAATTTCATAATATAAATGTGATGATGCTTCATCACATCGAAGATCAATTTCACCATTTTTGGCATTAATTTGCACTTTTCTCTAAGTTTCATGAATTATGAATCAAAATGTTGCAAGATATTTTGAAACTATTTAATGTCATCAATTTTATCCCTAATGTATTTCATGTTGTATATCTTTCGATTATCTTTCTAATGGTACCAAGAATGACTCAATGGGACAATCATAGCCAAAGATTTGGCCTCATGAGCAATACTACTTTAATCTTGGTTTGATTGATTTTATTTCATTTTTAATCCTTGTTGGACCCAATTTCACTCGCGGCCCAATCGCTTCCTTTGCTTGGGTAGGTGAGCGCAGATGCTCACCACCGTTGGATCAGGCATAGATCATGATGGACCCTCCATCTAACGCCTCTTCTTTGTCTTCCTCGTTGCTCCATACATTGTAGAATAGTGCTTGTTGACGACCAATAGACACCCTCCTTGGCTTAAAAACTTGGGCAAAAGCATCAGCTTGGCCCCCTCTCTTTTCTACTCGTTTCTTGCCCTAAAATGGCTACTTGATAGTCGTCTCCTTTCTTCCAGCCCTAGGTGCCGCCATCTTTCCCTGGTTCGGATTTCTCCTCCAAGCACACTGACCACCCCTAAAAGCATGCTCTATGACCTCGCCTAGCCCAAACAAAGCCAAATGGTGGGTCACTGGGGTGTTTCCCTCCCTCGAAGACCAGGCTGCGATCCCTTCCGGCGAGCAGCACCACGCAGGCGCCGCCATGTGCGGGCCATTTCCGACCCGACGGTGGACAACGTCTAGCGGCGATTGAGGGTGGGTACTGGCTATGCCCAAGCATATGAGGCCACTAGACCAGTGACGAGACGTGTGGAAGCTAGGGATGAGCATCGGTCTAGAACCAGACCGGACCGTAGACCAGATTTCAACAAATATATAGACCACAGACCGGATCATTTCGAAGTAGGATCGGATCAGGACCGGACCATTTTGTGCTAGGACCGGACCGGACCGTTTGGACCATAATTAGCCTTTTTTACATATTTTACAACTTATTTAATTGTATAAAGTTGATAATCTTAGTCACTTCTAACAATTATATAACTTTAGTATCAAACATTTACACTAGTAGTGCTTATATATGTACTTTATTTGTAGTTATTATAGAATACACCTTCATATATATATATGAATTTTATATAAAAGTCAGTCTGCGGTCCGGACCGGGCCGGACTGAAGACCAAACCCATCGAAATTCCCGGACCGCGGATCGGACCGAATTCAAAATGGACTGGACCGGACCGGACCGAATTGAACAGTCTGGTCCGGTTTTCCAGTTTGGACCATTATTTGCTCACCCCTAGTGGAAGCCTGGTCCAAGGACACAAGATGCCAGCACCATTTGATCGAGAAGACGGTCAGCTATTGACTATGATCAAACGACCCTCTTTGCGCCACGTCGCAGGCCATTCCTCTACTCCCCCTCTCTACTATAAAGATCATTTATGTATTTACTAACACTTTATCATAATTTTAGGATATTGTTTGATATTTATTATCCATAAAACATATATAATATATCTTACATAATATCACTAAAATTTAAGCATAAAAGGACATATATTTTGGTTTCATATTATTCTGCTTATTTTTCTGAGAATTTGGATATCTTGTGTGTATTTTCTAACATATGAGCTAATTATTGTGAATTATAGAAGATCTGCATATTTTCTAAGTATTTCATACCTTTTGACCACTCAGGCGCCACTACATGTCTTCTAAGGGACATGGATCACACTCATGGGCATGCCTAGTTCAGGTTTGAGCTTGCTGACCTGATATGGATCCTGTCGGGTTTGTCGTCTTGGCCACCTGGGTTTGACCTAACCTTGTCTGTGCTTCTCCCTCTCGTGAGAACATGAACATGCCAGTCACCCGCAAGTGTGGTTTCATATGTCACAACCACCAATGTGGGGTTGATCTCTAGCAAGGCATGGCAGCCACTTCTTGGCTCCTTCCGCATGACTTATACTGCCTTGAGCTTCTTCCTTCCTCCCTTTATGTTGCCGACCACTTCTCCTCTCCTAGGTTTCCATCTCTCGAGGTCACCATCATTTCCGACACCATTTCCTCCATGGAGGATCTAGAAAGAAAATAAGACTTTCCCACCTCAAATCTCATGGACGAGGCACTTAAGATCTTCTCCATACTTCAAAAGACCCAAGGGGACCCCCAGTTAGAGATGTAGCCCCTAGTCAGCGTCTCCAGCTCTGCACTTCTTCTCCAAAAATATGAAGGTCGTCGACCATGAAAGCTCATTGGGGAAGCATGCAGATTCGTGGAATGAACTCTCTCAACTCATCTCTTCCTTTTCTCCACCAAAACCCCATCAATGACCCTCTCTCACTCCTTGATCTTCTCCCTATTCTGCTTTGTGTGCCGCGGTGGAGAAGCAAGGGAGGAATCACAATGAGAAAACCCCATCAATCACGGAGACCTTTACAAAGGCTCACCTTGATGGTCTTGGAATGATGAAACCGACTACACAGTTAGAATCATATTGCAATCCATGGTTGGGTCACTCCATGATGTGGGAGTTGGTTGTATACGATCACCTTCTAATTGCTAGGTAGAAGATGGTGTATTTTGGCCATCTAATCTCATCTAAGGCTAGAATCTCTCCACACCATGTTGGATCTGTGGTCCCTCAATTTTGGAGTTGTATCCAATGGATCAAGAATCTAAGGCCATAACATATCCACACATCCCATCCAAGGACCAATGGGTGTGTGGCACAACTAACCTAGGCTAAGAACTCACAACTTTGGTCCATCACTTTTCAATAATGCACATTATTTTCCAAATTTTAAACCTTAATCACTTCCTCTAGGATACTCAAATCTTCATGAAATTTTAAACATAGTTTTATCACAATTCAAGGTATTTTCCATTCATGTTTGGTGCTAAAACTCATTTGTTTGATTAGTCAAATAAATACATAAAAAGACATAAATCTAGGGATCTTAACCATGAAATCAATATCAAATGATTTGCATATATTGCCAAACCAATTGGAGTTTCTTCACATCATCCAAACACACTTTAGGGACTACCATTACGTCATCATAATGTGTAAAACTAATAATATCAAAATCTCACATTATCACATCTACAAAAAAAAATATACATGAACACTCTATAGACTAAGAACTAAACATTAAGGGAATCTATGTCAACAGTCTCTTCATCATCATGCTTGTAGTATTCATCATCATTAGAGGGTGCATCAAGGGTAGTAGGTGCATCCTCACCACCATCTACATCATCATCAGAGCCATCAGAGCCATTCTTATCATTATCACCATGATCACCAACATCATCCTCATCATCCATCCCCTCATCCCCAGAAGGTACAAAGGAATGAGTAGCAGGCCACTTGGAGTGTTGCTCCGCCCAAGACATACCCCATGCATGAATTGCATTTGCTTGCTCAAAGTTGGGTGTAGAAATCCCATCAAAACTAGTAAGCAAGGTGGAGGCAGACTGTGACAAAGTGGTTTTTGGCTTAATTTTGAGGATGAAATTTCTTTTAAGGTGTGTAGGATGTGATGGAGTGAACTTTTGAATTATTTGGATACCTAATGACATAAGTGATTTCATGAATGTTGAGTTGTTTTGAGAGTTCCAAGTTTTTGATAAAGTTTGTGTGGTGATTGATGTTTATATCATGATTAAGATCCCTATATTTAATGTCTTTTGAGGAATTTAGTTGACAAGTCAAATAGCTGAGTTTTGTTACCAAAATTGAATAGAATGTAGCATGAGGTGTAGTAAAGCTATGGTTAAATGTTTGTGGCAATTGGAGCATCCTAGAGAGAGTTATGGAGATTTGAAATTTGGGAAATAATGTGTATATTTGATGATCCAAGGACCTAAGTCGCTAATCAATATCAGTGTCACGCTTCCCTCAGTTGAGTTGGATCTGCATGGCCAGTTGTTGACCCTAGATCTTTGATCTAGTGGTGGTTGCCTCTAAATAAGAAGAGCCACGGATTCAATATGGGGAGAAGAGTCTTTGGCCTTTAAATGATGATCGGACGACTTGCAGTTGTTCTTTTACCTTCGGTTATAACACAGATCGTGTGGGGGGGACGGAGCTGTGACTGCCCCCACCACTTCATAGGTTGTGGCTCAAGAGCAGGAAAGAGACCGATAGTTGCACTTGCCTCCCCATTGTGATCTACCCAGACCCAGATACTATGCCTTTTGGACGCTGCCACAGGGAGAACGAGCCCTCCACTCCCATTGCCTCTCCACCAAGGAGAGCATGTCGTAGCTGGGACTAGGATGTGGAGGTAGAAGGTAGATTGGAGGAAGAGAAAGAAGGGAAGAGAAACAAGAAGGCCTGGGGAAGCATCCCCGCTAGAATGCTTGGCCTCAAGTGGTCGTTTCCATGACCGACCAACTCAGGTCAGGCGTATATGAACTGGGAGCTTGAAGATCTATGGGGAGAGCTTCTCACCATGAGTGAAGGCAATGGTCGATTTAAAGGAGGCCTTGAGGATCTCCTAGAAGCAAAATGGGTGTCAGAGAGGGCTCCTTGTGAAGACACCCAATTCACACCATGAAGCTTTGTTTCTCCTTGGAGGTGAAGCTCGACCGGGGAGAAGAATCGGGGACGGACCAGATCCTGAGCCTGCCGTTGTTAAGTGTCAAGGATACTTGAAGGCGATGGAAGCATGAAGACATCACTTGCGGGAGAAGGGATTTGTTGATGTCAGACCAGAGTCAAGCCTCGCGACGGCGGCTGTTTGGGAAGAACAGAGGGTGGCGTTCACGTGAGAGAAAGAAAGAGACACGAGAGAGAGAGAGGCCAAACTGGCTGAATCATAGCAAACCCAATCCAATAGCAGTGAACCAACCCTAAACTGGCCCACAACAAGAAAGAGGCAGTGCCATCCTATGGCCACATGGTGATACGCCATTAGTCCAAAAAGGTAAATAATCAGAAAATGCTCAGTTCTTGGATAATTCATAGACATTAACTCGTTTATCTGAAAATTACAAATAATATACCAAAATGTTCAGAAAAATAAGTAGAACAACTGAAACTATGATATTAGTCTTTTGAAGCTTAAATATCAGTAATATCATGTAAGATACTATATACTTGTTTAATAGATAGAAAATATCAGATGAAGACCTAAAATTATGAGAATGCATCAGTAACTCTTAAATGTGATTTAGAATCCATATGATCATGTTATGACACATAATTATGTATTTTGCTTAGAATGTCTATCTATTACTTATAACCCTAAATAAAATGCAATTAATACATTGATGATCAATAAATAATGAAATTTACAGAGTAAGCTCATTTCAGTATATGGAACCTCAGATTTAATTATGAGATTACAATGATGCAAAAAACTCATGTTATATGAAGATGACCCTTAATACATGGGTTGTAACCTTAATTTGAATAATGTATATAAATTAGGGTTAATATGTGCACATCATATGTGAAACAGAATTATCAGTAAATGAAGTCTAATTCTGGAACATAAATAGATTATTACATCAGTAACCTAATTCTAAGACAAGAATGCAAATTATAATGGAAATATACTAAAGAGATAAAGTAAACCCTAAAATGGATATAACTAGGGTTAAGATGATGGGAATCTGATGATGGTACATGATCTTGTTTTAATCATGTTTGACCAAGGATATAGTTGATTTTAGGAATTTGATGATTAGGATATCTATGATCAAGGTACGCCATTACCTCTTACTTGGATTATTATACAATATGCTTGTGTTATATGTGTAGTAAAATACTTGTCATATAGTATTGGATGAAATGATTGTTCTTGCATGATATATTGCTTGATTTTCCATACTTATGGCTATGAACACATGAAACATAATATATCTATTTAATTATATGAAAGCACTAACTCTTTGGTAGTGTGCTTGGAAGTGACCTAACTCTTTGGTAGTGGTCACATTGTACATATGATCTAACTCTTTGGTAGTGATCACATTGTACATATGATCTAACTCTTTGGTAGTGATCATAAAGGCCTTAATGCATTCAACTCTCAGGTAGTAAATGCATGGATGATATAATGGAAAATGTGCCTAAAATATGTGTTCTCTTTTGTTAATGAACATCTTTGTGCAAGTATATGTTTTTTCTTATATTTCTTTATAATTGCCAAGTATTAGTTGTATCTTATTGCCAAGCTTAGTGATGAGAGGTATATAAAAGACATGTAGGCGTACTCAGTACAATATTCTTGAATATTGTGCTGACGTGTACAACATGTAATCTTTTATTTAGGTTGTGGACATGTGATCTTGAAGAACCAGGATAGTTGAGAGTTGTGTGGAAAGTTGATGTACAGGTGGACATATTGTCTTAAGATCCTATAGTTTAGTGGTAGTATATGTATATGTATAAGTTTGTTGTTCAATATGTAATATCAAATGTTGTAATAATTCATGTTGTAATTATATGTTGAATGATGAACATGTGTTGTATGATTTTATTATTGTTCATGTGCATGTGCTACTGTTGTTTCCTTCTGACTTCCTCTGTTTTTCTTCTTCTTGGCCTAGTGTGGGGTGTTTAAATTGGAATTCTCGCTGAGGTGAGGGTTTCAATTTGGACGTCGCACATTAGATTAAGTTTTAGAAAATCTGGGGACGTCACACAGATCCAGGGGGAAGAGCTAGTAGCTGAGTGGCACTCAACTAAGGAGAGAATGCAGAGGCAGGTCCACCGACAGAGGTAGGGAGTACAATGGAAGCAGTAGGCTGTGTGGAACTAACTATATGCATAAGAGGCATAGTCTGGAGATGGGTAGGGATGATATGTGGATTAAGGATGGGTGCAGGACAAGTTCATGTTTGACATTATCTGGACAAGATCCTGGTGTAGGTGCTCCTGGACCTACATGTTGTTTGTATATTGGTGCATCATGTAGCCCATGAGGGATTCATTGGACACCAAAAAGTGGCACCTTTAGGTCAAGGAGGAGGTAGAGGAGCATGGGTGGAGGTTGAAGCTCTAGGGGTAGAAGAGGTGGGGTGAAAGGATTTCTTGACCGTGGTGTCACTGATATAAACTACTTTTCAACTGACTTTGTAGCCAAGGTCTTTGAAATGGGATTGGCCAGCGTGATCTTGAAAGACACCAAAAATTAGGTTAGGGTAGGGCAGGTGAGAATCTCTAGTATTCTTCTCTGTTTCAAAGTAAGGCATGTGCTGAAGAATGTATCTTGCCCATATGACATGGATATTCTAAAGAAGACAACAATGATCACAACTGAGTTTTCTGTAATATCTGTTTGATACTTTTTTGGATCGATGTTGCAGTTAGCTAGGAGAGAAACCAAGCAAGTCTTAATATACAAAAGAAGAAGACTGTAGGATGGTTTTATTCCTATATGTGATCTGGGGTTTCTTAATAGTTTTGTGGATATTAGAAAGAGATAACTTGGGGTCAACGATCTTATATAAGGCTTCTGGGTCAAGGAGGTCTTGGTAGGTGGGGTACGAAGACATCCAATTGGACGGTGATGAATCTAGATAAGTATTCAAAGAATTCTCAGATATTTGAAATCTTATCCCGCCAATCATGGATGTCAAAATCACTTGGGTGTTAGGAGGAGGCACTAAAGTGGTGTAGTTCTGGGTAAGATTCACATAGAACTCATGCACCAATTTGTTGCTCGAGAGGGAGTTATTATAGGTCATGTATTCATAGATAAGAGCATCAATTTTTTGGTTAGAAAAGAGTTTCTTAATCTCTTTCAGTAGCTCATTGCTAGGAAACAACAAGGGCCTAAAGGGATAAGGATTCCTAGACAACAACTCCCTATAATGATTGACATCTTGATTGGAGAAAAAGGAGATACCATCATAAGAGATATGCCTAATGGATGTGAAGGATGAAGGTACTCTAGCTGAACCTATTCTCTTTTGCCTATTAGACGCCATGGAGAGAAACTTGAGGAAGATGGTGCCAAACAAGGGAGAAAACACAAGCAAAATGCCACCCAAGCTAGGTTAGAGGTTGGGGAAGGTCAAACAGGGCTGGCTAGGGCTAGGAAATGAGATTGGATGACCTAGGGCTCAAGGACAAACTGAAGGGGTGACTAATCGATTGAGTTTTCTCTAGTTGAGAGGGAGAAAACTAGCTAATAGTATATATATATTTCCACACAATAGTGTTGTCGGTCGAGTTTGAGATTTGGGAAACTCGGCTAACACTGATGTGTGTTCATTCCTTGGATCTGTTGTCGGTCGAGTTTCCCCAGAGCAAACTCATCCGAGAAAGAAGCTTGTCTAAAAGATATAAAATTTAATTCTAGGCCACTAGAGTTCTATATAAATTTATTTTTCTAGACTATGATGCATTTTGAACCTATAAGGCACTTTCTACTCATCATTGGCTACTATTTTGCGATAAATAAGAGTTTGCAAAAAATAGCCAAAAAAAGCAAAATAAGGAATTAAAACTAGGCATATGTAGCACTAACAAGCATAAGATGGGAAATTGATGAGAAAGAACATATAGGTAAGAGAACATCTAACTAGAAGGAATACCATTATCATCAAGAGCAGTAATAAGAAATTTTAATTTAATGAAAGTAAATTGCTCTCTAGGTAGAGGTTTGGTGAAAATGTCTACAAGTTGGTTTTCCATGTCGACATGCGTGATATAGATATATTTCTTGGCAATGTGGTGACAAAGGAAGTGATGGAAGACCTCTATATGTTGTCTCTATTATGCAATATCAGATTGTAAGAAAGATTGATTGTACTAGCATTATCACAAAAGATAAGAGAAACATCATAATGTACATTAAAGTCTTGGAGCATTTGCTTCATCTATATGACTTGAGCATAACTCCCAAATGCAATGTACTAAACCTCGATAGTTGAAAGAGCCACTGTGCTTTTTTTCTTAGAGAACCAAAAAACCAAGTAAGGTCCTAGGAGGAAGCAAGTGTCACTTGTGCACTTTCTATAAATTAAACACCCTACATAATCTGCATCACTATAAGAAGTAAGAGTAAAGTCCCTTGACTTGGGATATTGTAGTACACATTTTGGGTTTTATCTAGGTACCTTATAATTCTCTTAACTGATAAAAGATGGGATTTTCTAGGGCTTGATTTAAATCTAGCACAGAAGCTGACACTAAACATAATATCAGGTCTAGAGGCAGTTAAGTATAATAAGATACCAATCATACCTCTATAGAGATTCTCATCTATCTTTTCACCTTCCTCATCTCTATCAAGTTTGGTGGTGTTTGACATGGGAGTATCCATCGGCTCTTTTTTGCATCCTAAATCACTTCAAGAGTTCACTTGTATACTTCCCTGGTTGATGAAGTTTCCTTCCTGTTTATAGCTTGACTTTTTCATCTAGCTTGTTGTGGTAGACCATATGATAGGAAGGAAATTGGAACCAAATGGGCCTCTTTCATCTAGCTTGTTGTGGTAGACCCATTTGGTTCAAATTTCCTTCCTATCATATGGTCTTAACACTAAGATCCACACTTTGTTCTTTTTGAACTACTCTAGCTCATCTTGCATTGCTAAGATCTATTCATCATCTTTAA
Organism: Alisma plantago-aquatica; assembly: GCA_963693085.1. Lineage (NCBI taxonomy): Eukaryota > Viridiplantae > Streptophyta > Magnoliopsida > Alismatales > Alismataceae > Alisma > Alisma plantago-aquatica. The sequence goes on along the minus strand of OY856409.1, from coordinate 1,027,143,240 downwards.
GAGCTCCTTTGACTTTCTTGGGCTTAAGTTGTGAGAGGAAGGCGTTGTCAGCTTGTTCTTTGTTGAATGCAGCCCGTATCTTCACCCTTTCAAAAGGATTTCCTATGATGAGATCTTTAGGATGATCTTTAGCAAACCAGAGGGTTTGTAACATACTAGATCTCAGACCCTACCCTAGAAGTTGACATTTTGGATGTTATAACCCAAATTTTTGGGTTCAAGTGGTGAGAAATATAATTTCTCATATTAAAGATGTTTGAAAAAATAATTATATATTTGGTTGAGAATAATTGGATTTCATTTAAAATAGCCTTGTTGTTTGATTTGTGGGCTTTATTGGCTATTGGGCCCAATAACAAGGAAATAACAAAGAAAATTCAATTAGTGAATGAATAATTGCATAATTGATAAAAGAAATATGTGGAAACCTCTAGAAGGCAAATCCAAAGAGGATTTCGTGGCTCTTGGGTTCCTTGGGTTCCAAGGAGTACAAAGTGGCATAAAGAAAGCAATAAGAAAAGAAAAGATTAATTAAGTATTTCTTTATTAAGAAAGAAATTGGAAATAATGTTAATATGTGGAAAACAAGTGAAAAGAGATATAATTGAGTTATCCTTTGTGGAATTTCGTATCCCAAGGATTACTAATGATAAAAGGAATACCAATGAGGAAAATAAAAGAGAAATAAAAAGAAATCCTCAAAAAGAAATATTTTAATGAGAAATAAACAAGATAGTGTGAAATAATGTAGAAAGATGCATCTAGAAGGATAATAAATATCCTTGGAAAAGGATTTCGAAATAATAGAGTGCCTTGGGATCCAAGGAGTCCCAATAAAAAGGAAAGAAAGAGAAAATACCAAATTTGCAAATTAAAAGGATAATGTGGTACCTTATTAATGAATTATGAGATATTGTTAAAAAGAATGTAATTTCTATTGAAGGAAATAGAATTTCGTGTCAATGGATTAAAAAGCAAGGAAAGAGAGAATAAGTAAGAAGAAATTCGAATTCTAATATATCAAGGATAAAGGATATCAAAGGAATAATAAAGAAGAGAGAGAAAACTTTCTTTCTAAAGAAGGATTTGGTTTCCTAATGGGACAAGACCTTACAGCTTGATAGATGCACATCTTAGGGTGCGAAAACCCTCCCCTATAAAAGGGGTAGAGCTCAGAGGCGAGTTCTAGAGAGTTTCACGTATCCTTTCTTCCCTCTTCTTCATCTCCTTTAGCAAATCCCTAACAAGAGGGTAGACCAACCTCTGAGACACGAGCATCCATGGGTTGAGTTGGACAGAACCGCGATGCTTCCATGACACCATGGGAAGCATGGCCATCTCCTCCGTGCTTTGGAACTGGTGTGGCAGCCAACGTAGGGCTGCAGGTCGGCCTGAGTTGCGGAGCTTGGTGGGCTCGAGACAGCAACTCAAACCACAACATAAGGGTACCCCCCCAAAGCGCGGAGGGGCGACGGAGGCAGGGGAAGGTTCCCTTGGGGTCACCGGGGTCGGAGGTGAGGAGGAAGGGTCGCGCAAGACCCTGCTAGGGAGGCTGTGTGCCCTGTCGAGAGGAGGAAGAAGAAGCTCGGGACGTTGGACCTTTTTGCCCTTTGCAGACTGAAGCAACAGTCGACTTAAAGGAGGGTAATCTGGTAATTCATTTATGTTTACAAAAGGAAGCGACGTTGCATGAGTCGGAGGTGACGTGGCGCGATCTTATTGGATGTGGTAAGTGATTTATTACAAAAATCATAACTCCTGATTGGTAGCTTCGATGAGAACACATAATATATGAATTTTGATCAGAAAAATGCAAGGAACCCATTAAAAATGGTTTTATAGCCTGAATCTGATCATAGTTCGAAAAGTAGTGTAAATCATCATCTTTAATGAATTAAAGATTAAGAAACCTTTTTTTGATGTGATTAATGTGTTTAATAGGGTTTAATGGATCTTTAGAGTTGATATTAATCTGTTAAATGTAAAACGGAACATTGAGTTCAAAAAGGAAGAACTTCGCACGTGATTAAGTCTAATTTAGGGTTTATGTGCTTAAATATGCATGAAATTTGAAAAGGGCATAAAGTTATCATCTTTAATGATTCAATTAAGGAAAACCCCTTAGATTTGATGATAGATGGATAATTCAAGCTGATATTAACCTGTTGTTAATGAAAGAGAAAATAGGATTTAAAAATATGATCTTTTTATATATTTGGTTTAATTTAGGGTTTCGTGCATGATTATGCATTAATGAGCTTGAAAACCCTAATTTTGATGAATATGTATTTTAATTGGTTTAATTGTGTAAATCCATGAATAAAATAGAGATGTGATGATCCTAAGCCAATTTGAGCATAAAAGATCCTTAATGTGGATAATTTGAGTAATTAGGGTTTTTATGTGTGGAAAAGTTGTTTTAGGGTTTGTTGACCTAAAAAGGGTAAAGTTTGAGAAATTGATCTAAGAAACCCTCATGCATCCTAATGAGACTTAGAAACCTTAGAAAGGTGTCCCAAGTCTATAAGGGGTTGTTTGGGATATGCTTGTGACAATTAGACATTATACATGTTTTCAGGATCAATGTTTGCTTGATTGATTGATTGGCTTGCTTGATTGGACATCTAGTTGGATTTGGATAAATTGTTGCTTGAGATCTCTAAGACAGGTATGTGGTTATGATTATGAATAACTGCTATAGTTTCCCGATGGATTCCCAGATGTTTAATCGCATTGAATGCAACTAAACTGTTTGGATGTTCATATTGCAATTATAAAGTGAATATGGCTATCATATAATGTATATGTTGGGTTTAAGGGGAGACAGAGAAGGTAGCGGAAACAAAAAAAATTTCTCACCCAACCCATACCGAGGAAACGCGTCAACGTCTATATAATAGGAAAGGATGGTTTGTGGAATCATACCTTGTCCCGAGGCTTGCTCGGCGACAATACCTCGCGCAATGCGTGGTCTTCAACTCCGGACTTCGACGGTGTCTGTGCAGCTCCTGGTCGCACCGGGACTAACAACTCCTACTCGAACCGGACTGTCGGATGACAGTTGTCCTCCTAAGCGGCAGTGTCCTCCCGCCTCTGTAGTAGTCCACACGGACCACCTGGAACTCCACTCTCCTTGTCCCACAAGGAAGTGGAAGGAGTCTCACCCTCCTGTTGACGTACTAGTCGCCAACATGCTCTCCTGCCTCCTATTACAACTGCAGTTGTCCTTCCCTTGCTGCACCTCCCTTTTGCGGGAAGCACTTGCTCGGGCTCTCTCACGGTTACCAAAACCAGAGAGAACGACAACTTGCAGAGCAACTGGTTGCACTGAGCTATACTTTGAGAAGCCCCCAATACCCTTATATATATAGGAGAGTCATGGGACAGGGTTCTCCATCCCGGGCAATGTGGGACTAAAGCAGGAGTAGAAGGGTTTGAGAATTTTCCACAAAAAGCAACCGGTTCGCAACTTGAAATGATCGGTTCACAACTGACCCGATCGGTTCGGCCATTGAGCCGATTGGTTGGACCTGAGCCGATCGTTTGGGGCACTCCAACCGATCGGTTGGTGCCCTGAACCGATCGGTTCATGGTCCTAATCCGGCTCAAAAAGACTTTCCTTGTTTCTTTCCCAATTGGTATCGAATACCAATATTATTCCCAATCGAATTGGGCAATTTGAAACCAAAGGAAAATTCTTGCCGACATGACTTTTCCCAACTGGTCGGTTGCACCAGTTGAGCCGATCGGTTCAACCCTTGAACCGGTCATTTCAACCTGGGCATGAGCCGATCGGCCTGGACACTCCAGCCGACCGGTTCAGCAACCTCAGCCGACTGGTTCATCACATGAACTGATCGGTTGGGAGCACAGGTTGGGCAAAATCAGTCAATTGTGATTTCAATCAATCCAATACTCCTAATCAATGCGTCCAACACCTTGAACCATACGATATTGAGCTATCAAATGATTGAGTGTTTAATTGAACTACTAAACTCCTTTAGTAATCAATCTAAACATTGCTTTGTGGACAAAACTCCTCTTCCAGGTTAAATCCTATGTGTGTGACCCTACAGGTCCATTTCACGCTGGCAGTGAAAGTCCATAACACTTATGACTTCACAAGCAAAGAGCGGTGCCTAGTCACACATCAGTGCTACCCAAGTGAAAGTAGAAAGTTGGAGAACAACTTTCATCCTACAATCCGTGAATGGTGTTACAGCGAATGTATAATTCCTTTGTCACTGATATCCTGAATGAATTCGAGGCATGGAACAGTCATCCTGTCAACGTTCATTCACTTTCTTGATCTCAGAGTAGACTGGAAGATATATGTATGACATCAATATCACATACCGATTCACACATGCGTGCACGCCTTTCTCAATCCTACTCATCAAGTGGCCATGGATATCATACTCCCTCAGGAGGGACAAATCCCATATCTATCACTCACCCCTCAAAAGCCCCATGTGTCAAAGCCACCCAATCATCACCTTTATAACAACCCATGTTTCAGGACTGCGTTTGATGATGTCAAAGTGTGCCCAACGACATGTGTTGAGTGCAGTGATTTCAGGTCTAAGAATCACACTCACCACCATCACTGTGAGTACTGACTGTGACTACCATCTCATGGTTCCATGTGTCAAACTCGCGGTGGGTCTGTCTGGTACACTTGTTCTCTAACAAGTACCTATGTGTTTGGTTTGATATCTCTATATCATGACTAATGAGATTCTGTCATCAACCAACACCACAATCTAGTCTTGTGTGTCATTGCTATCTATCTACCTTCCACAATGATATCCGACTAGGGACATAACAAGAATGTACAAACTCTTAGCATCCGTATGATCTCATCGTTCAGGTCATGAACCTGAAGGCATACGTCATTGAGTACTGTCATTCTTTAGACATTTAATCTGTTCTATCACTATCTCATATGACTGAACCAGAAAGAATTGGAAGCTTGCCTTTGATGTTTATCAAATCAATCTCAATGTATCCCACCAATCATCCCATGATTGGCTCTCAGGGCATACATACCAGCAGACTCCCACTTGCACTGCGAGCCGATCACCCATGAATCATATTTATAGTGATCTTCAAACATGTCCCACATGTTACTGTGCTCTAGTGCCAACATAGTGAGTAATGACAACACCTTGCCAAAGTCTGTACAAATTGCATGTCTCGCATCTCTTCGCTGTACGTTATACGTATGAGATGGAGTTGTCGTAATATGCGATCTAGTATTCCTTTGCTAACCTTTAGCCACATTGCATGATCAAGGATTCCAGACTTGTCATCAATGAGTGGAATATAAGTTCATATTATGAACTTCCAGATCCATATAGTATCTACTAGTGTTCTCTAACACATAGATACTCGACATTTCCCTTTTCAAATGGCTTTATTGGAACACTTCCAATTATCAACAAACTTTCACTTTTATACATCTTATGTATATTTTGCGATTAATTTTCTGTCCTTTCAGAAGTTCGCATCAATGTAACTCTTTACATTGAAATCTTCCTTATCTCCATAGAAGTAGTACTTCACAAGCACTTATCAAGTTCTCATGGTATTCCAGTAACCCTTACTGGAAGTAGATAGACATCCACTTGTCAGGTCACACATACGAGTTATCAGGATGAGCACATCATATTGCCATGTCCTACATACAAGATGATGAATGCATTTTATTCTTGCCATGTCATACATGCAAGATAATGGGATGATTACATACATGATAGATCCATATCTATTCTTAGTGTTCCCATTCTTCATAAGAATTGGACACTTGGCCTTGGGATACTAACTCCATGTAACATGGACAATTTTTCTCCCACTGAATCTGTGCATGCTGAACACTTCAGTACAGATTGCCAATGTATGCTCTCTCTTTCCAGGTCAAGAGATTTTCGAGAACTATCTCCATAGATCTCTATTCCTATCACATAGGAAACATCTCTATCTTCCTTAAAGATAATTTCCACATTCGTATTTCCAATCTAGAACATTTCCATTTCACATCAATATGTGGAATGTGAACACGCTCCCACTAAATCACAGATCCCTTCTTTATCTTTGACATATCAGTCAAAACCTTTGACTATATCATCAAAATAAAGATCCAATTTTGAGTTGCTTGAACTCAATCAATCACATTTATTAGTCCATTGTAACTTATAGACTTCATTTGCATTAGTGGATTCATAAACCTAATAGGCTGTGTCACGTACACATCTTGGTTTTATTCCTCATAGGAATGCGGTTTTAGTATCCATATGCCAAATGTCTTAGCCATTAAGTTGCAATCAACAAGCATCATCCTTCTCAAAATGTTATCCATGTGTCTTAACACTTAAGATTCATCTGCACTTATGGATATGATCCAATGAGTGCTACCATCAAGGTCATACCTTATGGTTCACATGGAAGTCATTTAGGATGTAATGGTTTTAAACCATAACTCAAGATTCGGTTCCTCATATTCATCTTCATAGTTGACTCATCACATGAACAACTCATCACATAGATAATTGAGGTGTATCTGTTAAAGATATAAGTACTCACAACCCTTGTGATTCTTAATTTCTTTATTAGTGTGTGGTATTCTTTTATTAAGAAGAATTCAGTTATTTGATAATCATTCTCTAACTCCTTAGAGTATGATTCCTTCTTGATTCAGACATCACCATGCCTTAATCATGAGTTCACTATGATACACTATCATAATCACTCATAAGGATCTCAAACATTTGGTCCAAGTATTTCATTCATTGATCTCATCAAGAATTAATACTTTACCAAATTTGTACTTCATTTATGATAATCTTGAACACTTCAAGATATTCATATTGGTATTTCTCTAAACACCATTTGAAGTAATAGCATTTATTCCAATAGGTATGCAAATACATCACATGTATTATACCTAATAGGATAATCACTCTCCCACTACATTAGTGAAGATTCATTAATCATGCCCAAGATATTCATGTCTCTTACTGGTTCTATAACCAAAAGAGTCTAGATTTATCCATCACATGGAAACTAGAAATGAATTTCTCATGATTAATGCTAATTAAATTGTTTGAGTTATCTATAACTTTTAGGTATCGTCTTATCTTATGCATATCAAATATCACAAGATAAATAAGGCATTGCCACAAAGATCATATCTTTAAGATTGAAAACATAACTTTATTAATTGCCATCATTGTCATACAATATGCAAAAATAAAGTGTTTCTATCTATTGGCAAGTATGAAATAGCAGTTCATAACTGTATTACATGCCTTATTGGCTGAAAATAAACTAAAGTATTCCTATCTATAAAGGCAACAATTGCCCCAAGTAAGAATGCTTTACACTTTACATCTTGGTATCATATACCTCAAAAAGTGTTACAAGTTTATTTACATGACACCTTCAAGTAGAGGCTTCAGTTGCATCCTTCTTCTTTTGTTCTTCCAGGTAGAGAGGACAATTCCTTTTCCAATGTCCTGGCTTTTGACAATGGTGGCAATTTCCTTTCTTTATCACGCCTCCCTTGGCCTTGAGAGCTGAAGATGGCTTGGACTCCTGGCTAGCTTCATAACCTTTCTTAGCTTTTCCCTTGCCCTTGCGCTTGGACTTTCCTTTCTTGCTCGTGATCACCATCACGGACTTAGGCTTGTCCTTCTTCATCTGTAACTCGGCTGTCCTCAACATGCCCAACAACTCTGACAGTGGCCTATCAAAGTTGTTCATGTTGTAGTTCATCACAAACTGACTGTAAGATTCTAGCAACGATTGTAGTATCACGTCAGTAGCCAACTCTTGGCTCAGTGGAAATCCCAGTCTTTGCAGGTTCTCCACATACCCAATCATCTTGAGTGTGTGAGGACCAACTGGATCTCCTTCTGTCATGACGCACTTGAACAGTGCCCTAGAAACATTGTACCTCTCTTGCCGTGCCTGATCTTCATACATGTTCCTAAGATGCAGAATCATCTCTATGACACCCATGTTCTCAAGTTGCCTCTGCAACTCATGGTTCATTGAACATAGCATCAAGCACTTTGCATCAATGGCATCGTCAGAATGCTTCTTGTAAGCATCCGTTTCTGCCCTTGGTGCATTAGGAGAGGGTTCCTCTGGAATTGGAGTATCCAGGACATAGAGCTTACGCTCTTGAGTGAGAATAATTCTCAATGTCCGATACCAGTCGTGGAAGTTCATCCCATTTAGCTTGTCCTTGTCAAGGACCGATCGCAAAGAAAAGTTGTTGTTGTTTGTTGCCATTTGAACTACAAAAAGGAAAATATGCAATTTTAGTCCAAAACTCATTTTTTGACTTATTTGATTGATTTGAAAGTTTGACGATATAATTAGGCCTTTAAATAATTATCGCTCCCACTATTTTACTTCAAATTGATATCCCTCACCATCAATTCGGAAGATTGCAGCATATAATCTTCTAGTGGGAAAGATCCTGAAATCCTCTAAATCATGAGTCAGCTTTGGCTGATCGCCCACAACTTAGATCTCTCAGGTAGGCAACTCTTGCCAATTGCATCATATGCAACTCTTGATAAAATGTCATTTACAACTCCTTGCAATGATCATCTCTATGCCTCAAGGTACTAGATCCCATCTAGATCACCTTGTTAAGTCCGACCCAAAGAAAACACGATGAATATGTACCCTACTTTGGCAGACCCACACATTCATCCTTCACGCTTCCACGAGATAGACGGTGCACCACGCTTTGGCGTGCCCACACTTGGTCGATCAAGCTTTTCACGTGTGTTGCATTTGGAAGGCATCTAAAACTTAATATTTTAATGAGGGATTTGGTTTCATATACATATACATATCCAATCACCACAATACATAGTACGTATCATATACATGCTATATCCCACAGAAAACATGCACAAACGATAAAAAGCGATGATTATGGCCATCCTAATGTGATTCCTCGAGCCAAGAGGAATCACGGTCATCTAGGTCTACATCACATGCAACCTGTACAAGATGAACTATGTGCCTTGCCATCTGAGTAGGTCAACTCATCACATGAACGATCTGTACTCTCCAGTCGGTCGTCTGGGTGCCACCAGCCGATCGGTTGGCTCCTCCAACCGATCGGTTCTCCTGGTCATCGTGCATCTCATCATGTCCGCCACCCGCTCGACTTGCTCCTCGAACCAGTCATCAACCAATCGGTTCACTCCTTGAACCGACCGTCTGGAACGTCAACCGATCGGTTCAATAGCCTTGAATCGATCGTTTCAGCTGTCGTCTTGATGTCCGCTGGTCTTTGACATAACAGGAAATAAAATCCTATTCTATTTATTACATTGCTTTAAAAGAGAAACCCCGAGTTACATTCGGGGGGAGCAAAGGTAGGAAAGAATCTCGAATTATTTCGAGTTACATCAGGAATAAGAGAGGGAAGATCGGTGCGCAGACCGAGATGCAAGAAACCACACACAACCAATCACAGATAGGGGTTTATAGGCCATAATCACGCTACACACATCCACCACAAAACTCATTTAAGGGCGACGCGTATCGAGTGCATTAATAATAAATATCATATATGTAATTTGGGATTTGTGGATTTAGGATTGGACATGCATAAAGCCAATATTATTCGCATCACATGCAATAAATAAAGGCGACAAACCAAAATCGATCATATTGATATTCCTAAAATATAGAGCAGTTGACGTGGCTCTGATACCACTGTTGGGTTCAAGGGGAGACAGAGAAGGCAGCGGAAACAAAAAAAATTTCTCCCCCAACCCATACCGAGGAAACGCGTCAACGTCTATATAATAGGAAAGGATGGTTTGTGGAATCATACCTTGTCCCGAGGCTTGCTCGGCGACAATACCTCGCGCAATGCGCGGTCATCAACTCCGGACTTCGACGGTGTCTGTGCAGCTCCTGGTCGCACCGGGACTAACAACTCCTACTCGAACCGGACTGTCGGATGACAGTTGTCCTCCTAAGCGGAAGTGTCCTCTCGCCTCTGTAGTAGTCCACACGGACCACCTGGAACTCCACTCTCCTTGTCCCACAAGGAAGTGGAAGGAGTCTCACCCTCCTGTTGACGTACTAGTTGCCAACACGCTCTCCTGCCTCCTATTGCAACTGCAGTTGTCCTTCCCTTGCTGCACCTCCCTTTTGCGGGAAACACTTGCTCGGGCTCTCTCACGGTTACCAAAACCAGAGAGAACGACAACTTGTAGAGCAACTGGTTGCACTGAGTTGTACTTTGAGAAGCCCCCAATACCCTTATATATATAGGAGAGTCATGGGACAGGGTTCTCCATCCCGGGCAATGCGGGACTAAAGCAGGAGTAGAAGGGTTCGAGAATTTTCCACAAAAAGCAACCGGTTTGCAACTTGAAATGATCGGTTCACAACTGACCCGATCGGTTCGGCCATTGAGTCGATCGGTTGGACCTGAGCCGATCGTTTGGGGCACTCCAACCGATCGGTTGGTGCCCTGAACCGATCGGTTCATGGTCCTAATCCGGCTCAAAAAGACTTTCCTTGTTTCTTTCCCAATTGGTATCGAATACCAATATTATTCCCAATTGAATTGGGCAATTTGAAACCAAAGGAAAATTCTTGCCGACATGACTTTTCCCAACTGGTCGGTTGCACCAGTTGAGCCGATCAGTTCAACCCTTGAACCGGTCATTTCAACCTGGGCATGAGCCGATCGGCCTGGACACTCCAGCCGACCGGTTCAGCAACCTCAGCCGACCGGTTCATCACATGAACCGATCGGTTGGGAGCACAGGTTGAGTAAAATCATTCAATTGCGATTTCAATCAATCTGATACTCCTAATCAATGCGTCCAACACCTTGAACCATACGATATTGAGCTATCGACTGATTGAGTGTTTAATTGAACTACTAAACTCCTTTAGTAATCAATCTAAACATTGCTTTGTGGACAAAACTCCTCTTCCAGGTTAAATCCTATGTGTGTGACCCTGCAGGTCCATTTCACATTGGCAGTGAAAGTCCATAACACTTATGACTTCACAAGCAAAGAGCGGTGCCTAGTCACACATCAGTGCTACCCAAGTGAAAGTAGAAAGTTGGAGAACAACTTTCATCCTACAATCCGTGAATGGTGTTACAGCGAATGTATAATTCCTTTGTCACTGATATCCTGAATGAATTCAAGGCATGGAACAGTCATCCTGTCAACGTTCATTCACTTTCTTGATCTCAGAGTAGACTGGAAGAGATATGTATGACATCAATATCACATACTGATTCACACATGCGTGCACGCCTTTCTCAATCCTACTCATCAAGTGGCCATGGATATCATACTCCCTCAGGAGGGACAAATCCCATATCTATCACTCACCCCTCAAAAGCCCCATGTGTCAAAGCCACCCAATCATCACCTTTATAACAACCCATGTTTCAGGACTGCGTTTGATGATGTCAAAGTGTGCCCAACGACATGTGTTGAGTGCAGTGATTTCAGGTCTAAGAATCACACTCACCACCATCACTGTGAGTACTGACTGTGACTACCAACTCATGGTTCCATGTGTCAAACTCACGGTGGGTCTGTCTGGTACACTTGTTCTCTAACAAGTACATATGTGTTTGGTTTGATATCTCTATATCATGACTAATGAGATTCTGTCATCAACCAACACCACAATCTAGTCTTGTGTGTCATTGTTGTCTATCTACCTTCCACAATGACATCCGACTAGGGACATAACAAGAATGTACAAACTCTTAGCATCCGTATGATCTCATCGTTCAGGTCATGAACCTGAAGGCATACGTCATTGAGTACTGTCATTCTTTAGACATTCAATCCGTTCTATCACTATCTCATATGACTGAACCAGAAAGAATTGGAAGCTTGCCTTTGATGTTTATCAAATCAATCTCAATGTATCCCACCAATCATCCCATGATTGGCTCTCAGGGCATACATACCAACAGTATATGCCTACAAACTCAGATCCTGGTTCTCTCTGTGGCATTATAGCTAACCTAGTACATGGCTGCCTATGGATAGGTCCATCAGGTTAGAGAAAGGCCTAGTACATGGCTACCTATTGGGTAGGTCCATCAGGTCTATGGATGACCTAGTACATGGCTACCTATTGGGTAGGTCCATTAGGTCTATGGATGACCTAGTACATGGCTACCTATTGGGTAGGTCCATCAGGTCTATGGTTGACTTAGTACATGGCTACCATTGAGGTAGGACCATCAAGTCACAATGAGTTAGATATTGGGCTATCTTCGAATAGTGCCATGCGACTCTATTACCTAAAAGAGAGGTGATATCCATGTCCACTGCAGGGACAGCCCAGAGTTCGAGAATATGTATGGATTGAGTTGTATGGTTTAAAATGTAATCTTAATTATTAAATGATTAATTGAATGATTATATTATTAACATAGTTGAACATTATCTGTTTCCTCCACATACCAGCTTCGGCTGACTGACGTTTTATTTATCGGCGTTTTGGGTACAATGAAAAGAACAAACAGTAAAGCTACACCTTGTGAATTCAAGAATTAAAGTACAAGGAGGAACTAGTTAGAATAGTTCAGCTGAGGTTAGAAGTTTAGTTTGTTCCAAACTTTTCGAAGGTATGCAAAGAAAAATTTTATTACCATTTTCAGTATAGTCTGTTAGAATTTAATAATTGTTTATGGTTATATGTCGAACCTTTGATCCGGGATTAATGGGTGCGGCTTCAACCTCTTGGTCTCCCTTAATTGGGGGTTATCAGGAGGTGGGGTCGTAACATTTGGTATCAGAGCTTAGGTTCCTCATTTAACCATTAATAATTATTAAATTTTACAAACTCCATAGAATCCAAGGGAGTTATTAGAGGAGTATCTGAAAGACGGAGGTGTCTAGAAAGGGATCACGACTGGGGGCTGGCAAGATTTTCCTCCGTACCGCTAGTCAGAATACGAGGACTCCCGGACCTGTGTGACCGTCTGGCCAAAGTCTTAGGGTATGAATCGAAATAAGATACCTTTAGGACTTCTCATCTTATTCATCCCTTCTCATCACAAAATTCTAATAAGGACCTAAAGGATTAGGGTCTTCTTTCTTCTCCTCACCCTCTTAAGGTATGGGTAAGGTTAATAAGGTTTAAGTAATCCTCCACTAAATTAATAAAAGGCATGTAAATAAGATGTCATGGACATAAGCTTAACAGATTAAGCGCAAAATAAATAATGGATACATGCTTAGGACGTATGACATAAGATGTCATGTCCTCAGAAGAGACCTGAGGCTAGACCTTATTGTCAGGTGGATAAGTTAGTCTTGGAGATAGAGATCTCCATTGCAAGTAGAGACCTGGCACATCCTCTGAGGATGATGCTAACCCTAACCCTAAGTGAAGGTTAGAGAGAGATGAGTTGGACCAGGTGTTTGAAAGGACATGCCTTTTGGATGTCATATGATCCATGGGTGACCTAGCACCTTTGGCAACCCAACCCTGGGAAGGGTCGTGCATGTTAGGGTAAAGGACAACTCCTTAGATGATGATGTTAGTGAAGGACCTTAGAAACCCTATGGGTTTGTGCAAGTAGGGTATAGCTGGCACCTAGGGCACGTCATGGTGCTGACAGTAGGATGAAACCCTGGATAAGGAATTATGATGGAGCATAAAAGGTTATGGATGATCTTGAGCGTCCATAAGTGTGAACCTAGGCTTCACCCATGTAGAGAATTCTTTGGATGTTGATCTTTCATTAAGAGAGGACCTCTAATGGTGAGGTTGGATGTGGGGTTAGCTGTAGAGAGAGCAGGAAACCCAGCAAGAAGGTTGGAAGCCTAAAACCCTGAACAATGGATGACAGTGGTTGCCTCATAAGTTGATGATATCTTGGTTGCATTTAGAGGGACCAACCCCTAGGGAGTGAAGATGAAGCATATGGTGCCTATGTACCTACAGTATGGGTGTTTACCTTCTGAGGTAGGAAAAAGAGTTCCTTCGACCTAGGAAGGTTTAGTAGCAGGTTATGAGGCCTTGTACCTTGTTGGTTGTCCTTAAGGAGGACCCAACACTAAGTGTTGCTTCAGTTGAAGGATGACAAGAAGTGCATGTCATGCCTTTTGCGTGCTTAGTTCATAGTTAAGAGATAGAGCATGCAGTGAACCTAGGGTTCCTAGGCCTAAGAGGGGAAGTGGTATACCTGATGCTTATGATGAGAATTGAGTTCCTATAGAAACGAGCATGGTACTCCTCATGTATAGAGGAAAAGGGGAGCCCTTTAATTTTAAGGTATGTTTGTTGAACCCCTCACAACTAGGTTGATGATAAAGAAAGGTATGATCTTGATCCAACATCGAGGAAAGAGGACAAGTATGACCTAACATGGTTCGATAAGTGATCTGCTTGTGCCTTAATGGCTTGCTAGGGTTAAGTAGGCTCGTGTGGATGTAAACCCTAGACCTAAGAGCTTTTGTGACCTTAGAAATAGTTTTCCTCCCATCCTGGGAGAGGGACCCCTTTGGAAGGGTGTATATCAGTTTTGTTGGTTCAAAGTAATATAAAGAGGTCTCATAGGATCATGAGAAGTTAAGTGAAAAGTACATGGTATGAGAATGAACATGTAGACCCATAGATATCCATCTCTAATAGCATATGAATGTGTTACCATGGAGGTAACCGATATGGGGCTTGACCAAGATAGGCAGGTTGCCATGATGCCTATGAAAGGATGAGAGCCAGCCCATGAATACCGAAAGAGAGATGATGAAGACTTGGGTAGGGTTCTAAGTGAACATGTACTGTAATGGAGAATCCTAAGTCTATCCTAGGGTCAGGTAGGGATAAGACCGATGAAAGTAGGAGTTGCCTAATTCCCCAGTTGCACATGACCATAGGGTCGGGAGGTAATAGCTACCATTGTCTGAGGGCCATGGGTTAGGAGATTGATCACCTTCATGAACTCATGGGACCCAAAGGGCAGATGAGTAGGGCACTCTCTTAATGCATGAGGGAAGAGGGATGACCCCAAAAGAGTCGGTACCCTATAGACCTAGAGGATATGACCAAGGATATAAACCTCAGTAGGTTCAAGACTAGTTTGATATCATGATGTTTGTGATGAAGAGACATATGTGGCACGTTGCAACTTAGATTTAAAGGTGTACTGGCAAGGTGGGATGCACCATCTCTACTCTTGGAACAGGAAGAACTCTGTATTTGGACTGCAGTCAAATGCTTATTTCCTCTTGTTATGGGGGTGAGAGATAGTACATTATGCATGTCATACACCAAGGATAAGAGATGATGTAGGTTGGAACGTTGCCACGAGAAATGGGGATAGAGAAGATATCTACCATGGTAAAGTGAATGATACATGGATGGTTTGTAAACACTAAGAGGAATGAGGTAGTCCCCTTATGAGGATGTTTTTATCATGAGCTATGTGGAACTTACAAGTTATTCCAGGTTGAGTTTGATCACCATGATGATGGAATCAGAGAGTGTTCTTATGAAGATAAACTTATAGTTTGAGGTGACGTGATAAGTGAAATACATGGAAGTGTAATGTTACCTAATACCTAAGGATGTGAAGTGGTAATGGATGCTCTGGTTGAGATACATCTGACTTGTTTGACCAGACGCTAGAAAGGGTTGATTGGCTAACCTTAAGTTCGAAAAGGAGAGGTGTTTGGATAACACTCAGATTTAACAAGATGCGTTGAAAAGTTAAGGGTTGTTTGGTTAGCCAGTCTAGTCCTTAATGCAATGAAAGGATGGTGGTAGAACCTCAGATGCACTTCTTTGGAAGAGAAGGTGACGAAACCCCGACTAGAGTGGTTTAGGGTTTCATAGGATTTGATCTTGAAAGAATCATGACATACATGAAATCATGGTTGAAGATCATCATACACCGTGGAAAAGGGCAATAGCACTTTGGATGCTTAAGATGAGGTTGCATGTGGTTTATGGCCATGCAAGCCAGGAGGTAAAGGACGAACCCCAGTAACCCAGTGTATCGATATAGAGGATAATAGAGTCCTTGAGAGGAAATGGGAGCTCAACACTATGGATGTTGTGATGGGTCTTCCCTGGGCCAAAGAAGGTCGAGATACACTGTGGGTTATGGTAGGTCGCCTTACCTAGATAATATGAGAAAGGAAGAGTTCTGTCAAGGGACAGATCTAGTTGAACTACCCATGAGAGAGATGGTTCAACTACATCATGAAGCGAGTTCAAAGGTTCTTGAGTTTGACCTAAAGGTTAACTTCCATAAAGTGGAAGTAGGTACATGAAGAACTCAATGTTAGTATAGTTTATCACCCCTTAACTATGGTTAGTATGATCCAGACTAAAGGGTCTGATGAGGGCATGTGTGCTCGTTCAGGGTGATATCTAGAGACAGTTCTTGTCCTATGAAAGATGTGACAATGACCACCATTGCCAGTATCGGGTTTTATATGAAGCTCTGTAAGGGAGGTTGTGTCGGTCACCACTTCAGTAAGGTGATGTTGGTGAAAGGACCACATGATGGTTAGAAAAGTACCACATGATGGGTAGTAAAAGGGACCCCAGTGTGTGTAGATGAAGTCACTTTGATTGTGCAAGGGTTGAAAGGAGCCTAGAGACGATGAGAGTCGTGAGCAGATGCAAAGTAGACTGACATACAAGTTACTGTGGGAGAAAATGTGACATGAAAATCCGACCCCTCTAAGTCATAACTAAGAGAGTTGAGTCCCTGATACATGGGTCCATTAGAGATGGATGGGTGGAGAAGGTTAGGTTTGACCCTACCCCTCAGGATAAAGTAATACGAGATGTTTTCCATGTGTCCAATTTAGAGCACTATGTGAGGTACCCCGACCATGTGCTGAGCAATGAACCTAGTGAGCCCCAAGGGAGGCTGAAATGGCCTGAGTCACCTGTGTAGTTTATAGACGCCAGGATGAAAGAACTCAGAGAAAAGAATATGTGATGATAAAGGTTCTTTGGAAACGCCGTGAGTACGGCAAAGCCACATAGGGGCCAATGATGGACATGGAAAAGTCTTATCCTGAATTGTTTGTTTGCTTGCCTGAATTTTGAGGACAAAATTTCTATAAGAGGGGAAGGATGTTATAACCCCAATTTTGGGGTTCAAGTGGTGAGAAATATAATTTCTCATATTAAAGATGTTTGAACAAATAATTATATATTGGGTTGAGAATAATTGGATTTCGTTTAAAATAGCCTTGTTGTTTGATTTGTGGGCTTTATTGGCTATTGGGCCCAATAACAAGGAAATAACAAAGAAAATTCAATTAGTGAATGAATAATTGCATAATTGATAAAAGAAATATGTGGAAACCTCTAGAAGGAAAATCCAAAGAGGATTTCGTGGCTCTTGGGTTCCTTGGGTTCCAAGTAGTACAAAGTGGCATAAAGAAAGCAATAAGAAAAGAAAAGATTAATTAAGTATTTCTTTATTAAGAAAGAAATTGGAAATAATGTTAATATGTGGAAAACAAGTGAAAAGAGATATAATTGAGTTATCCTTTGTGGAATTTCATATCCCAAGGATTACTAATGATAAAAGGAATACCAATGAGGAAAATAAAAGAGAAATAAAAAGAAATCCTCAAAAAGAAATATTTTAATGAGAAATAAACAAGATAGTGTGAAATAATGCACAAAGATGCATCTAGAAGGATAATAAATATCCTTGGAAAAGGATTTCAAAATAATAGAGTGCCTTGGGATCCAAGGAGTCCCAATAAATAGGAAAGAAAGAGACAATACCAAATTTGAAAAATAAAAGGATAATGTGGTACCTTATTAATGAATTATGAGATATTATTAAAAAGAATGTAATTTCTATAGAAGGAAATAGAATTTCGTGTCAATGGATTAAAAAGCAATGAAAGAGAGAATAAGTAAGAAGAAATTCGAATTCTAATATATCAAGGATAAAGAATATCAAAGGAATAATAAAGACGAGAGAGAAAACTTGCTTTCTAAAGAAGGATTTGGTTTCCTAATGGGACAAGACCTTGCAGCTTGATAGATGCAGATCTTAGGGTGTGAAAACCCTCCCCTATAAAAGGGGTAGAGCTCAGAGGCGAGTTCTAGAGAGTTGCACGTATCCTTTCTTCCCTCTTCTTCATCTTCTTTGGCAAAACCCTAACAAGAGGGTAGACCAACCTCTGGGACACGAGCATCCATGGGTTGAGTTGGACAGAACCGCGATGCTTCCACGACACCACGGGAAGCATGGCCATCTCCTCCGTGCTCTGGAACTGGTGTGGCAGCCAGCGTAGGGCTGCAGGTCGGCTTGAGTTGCGGAGCTTGGTGGGCTCGAGACAGCCACTCAAACCATGACATAAGGGTACCCTCCTAAGAGCGGAGGGGCGACGGAGGCAGGGGAAGGTTCCCTTGGGGTCGTCGGGGTCGGAGGTGAGGAGGAAGGGTCGCGCAAGACCCTGCTAGGGCGGCTGTGTGCGCCGTCAAGAGGAGGAAGAAGAAGCTCGGGATGTTGGACCTTTTTGCCCTTCACGGACTGAAGCAACGGCCGACTTAAAGGAGGGTAATTCGGTAATTCGGTTATGTTTCCAAAAGGAAGCAACTTTGCATGAGTCGGAGGTGATGTGGCGCGATCTTATTGGCTGTGGTAAGTGATTTATTACAAAAATCATAACTCCTGATTGGTAGCTCCGATGAGAACACATAATATATGAATTTTGATCAGAAAAATGCAAGGAACCCATTAAAAATGGTTTTATAGCCTGAATCTGATCACAGTTCGAAAAGTAGTGTAAATCATCATCTTTAATGAATTAAAGATTAAGAAACCTTTTTTTGATGTGATTAATGTGTTTAATAGGGTTTAATGGATCTTTAGAGTTGATATTAATCTGTTAAATGTAAAAAGGAACATTGAGTTCAAAAAGGAAGAACTTTGCACGTGATTAAGTCTAATTTAGGGTTTATGTGCTTAAATATGCATGAAATTTGAAAAGGGCATAAAGTTATCATCTTTAATGATTTAATTAAGGAAAACCCCTTAGATTTGATGATAGATGGATAATTCAAGCTGATATTAACCTGTTGTTAATAAAAGATAAAATAGGATTTAAAAATATGATCTTTTTATATATTTGGTTTAATTTAGGGTTCCGTGCATGATTATGCATTAATGAGCTTGAAAACCCTAATTTTGATGAAGATGTATTTTAATTGGTTTAATTGTGTAAATCCACGAATAAAATAGAGATGTGATGATCCTAAGCCAATTTGAGCATAAAAGATCCTTAATGTGGATAATTTGAGTAATTAGGGTTTTTATGTGTGGAAAAGTTGTTTTAGGGTTTGTTGACCTAAAAAGGGTAAAGTTTGAGAAATTGATCTAAGAAACCCTCATGCATCCTAATGAGACTTAGAAACCTTAGAAAGGTGTCCCAAGTCTATAAGGGGTTGTTTGGGATATGCTTGTGACAATTAGACATTATACATGTTTTCAGGATCAATGTTTGCTTGATTGATTGATTGGCTTGCTTGATTGTACATCTAGTTGGATTTGGATAAATTGTTGCTTGAGATCTCCAAGACAGGTATGTGGTTACGATTATGAATAACCACTATAGTTTCCCGATGGATTCTCGGATGTTTAATTGCATTGAATGCAACTAAACTGTTTGGATGTTTATATTGCAATTATAAAGTGAATATGGATATCATATAATGTATATGCCTACAAACTCAGATCCTGGTTCTCTCTGTGGCATTATAGCTAACCTAGTACATGGCTGCCTATGGGTAGGTCCATCAGGTTAGAGAAAGGCCTAGTACATGGCTACATATTGGGTAGGTCCATCAGGTCTATGGATGACCTAGTACATGGCTACCTATTGGGTAGGTCCATCAGGTCTATGGATGACCTAGTACATGGCTACCTATTGGGTAGGTCCATCAGGTCTATGGTTGACTTAGTACATGGCTACCATTGAGGTAGGACCATCAAGTCACAATGAGTTAGATATTGGGCTATCTTCGAATAGTGCCATGCGACTCTATTACCTAAAAGAGAGGTGATATCCATGTCCACTGCAGGGACAGCCCAGAGTTCGAGAATATGTATGGATTGAGTTGTTTGGTTTAAAATGTAATCTTGATTGTTAAATGATTAATTGAATGATTATATTATTAACATAGTTGAACATTATCTGTTTCCTCCACATACCAGCTTCGGCTGACCGACGTTTTGTTTGTCGGCGTTTTAGGTACAATGAAAAGAACAAACAGTAAAGCTACACCTTGTGAATTCAAGAATTAAAGTACAAGGAGGAACTAGTTAGAATAGTTCAGCTGAGGTTAGAAGTTTAGTTTGTTCCAAACTTTTCGAAGGTATGCAAATAAAAATTTTATTACCATTTTTAGTATAGTCTGTTAGAATTTAATAATTGTTTATGGTTATATGTCGAACCTTTGATCCGGGATTAATGGGTGCAGCTTCAACCTATTGGTCTCCCTTAATTAGGGGTTATCGGGAGGTGGGGTCGTAACATTTGACTTAGCAAAACAAGGTTGAAGGTTAGACCTAAATAGATGTTTAGTATAACCCTAATGAGATAATGCATGTATAGATCACCTTAATGTAACCTAACGTTCTAACATTAATCTTAGGTTTATAATGGATACATAAAATATGCCACATAACTCATTTTGGTGGTAATATGAAGATAAGAAACTTAATTGGATGAATAATTTAGATAATGGGTCGTTGATGGGACATATTACATATCTCATAAAAATAAGTCTCAAAAGTGTAAATAAACTTCAAATTCAAAATCTACATATCAAAATTAGCCTACATGTCAAATTTCAGCTAATTTTGACAACCTTGAAATATTTGGATAAGTTTAGGGGAGAGAAAATGAGTAAAAGGCATAAGTAATGAATAATGTGATTATATAAATTCAAAATATATAAATAATGGAAAATTCATATTCAACACATCAAAGATAACTTGTGGATGAAGTTTGGTCCAATTTGGATGTTTTTTGTGCAAGTTATGCAATTTTAGGTACATTCTGGACTTTTCTGCAATTTACCCAATTGGGAGGTTTTCTTTGCAAATTATCACCTGAATTTTAATCCTTAGATATCCCCTTACCATTCTCGAGATTTTTAACCATGGATCACCTGGTTGCACCTTGGTTTGAAGGTGTTTCTCTCCAAGGGCATTATAGGGATTACTCTCTTTATAAACGAGCTTATCTATAGAAGCTATCAACCAATGGGGTTATTTCTTTGATTGGAGGTCGGTTGGGATGACCTATAAGTGTCCATAAACTGAAATTTGATATTCAAGAAGCCTCTATGAGTTGTCCTCTTGCATGGCCATGAAATCTCTAGGCTAAGGACACATGGAAAGCTCCATGGACACCTCATGCTTGACTTCTTCCTTATCCATAAAGGCTTGCATGTCCATGGGCACCCTTAGCATTGGACACATGAAAAGTAACTTGACACCACATGCATGACTTCTTCCTTATCCATAAAGTCTTGCATGTACATGGACACCCTTATACATGACACATGGAAAGTCTCATAGACCCCTCATACTTGACCTCTTTCTTTATATAGCCATATCTACCCCTTCCCAACTCCAAATTTGAAAACTCTTGCCCTTCTTTCTTTCCTCTAGCTTAGAGCATAACTCCTACTCTGTTTGGCCATAAAGTTTCTGTCCCAAGGTAAAATAATGTGCCTACCTTGGCGAAGAAGGCTCCTAGGGTTCCAAATTTGCTCTATTTAGGGTTTCTAAAGCTCCTCCTTGGTTATTTCGACTAAAAATAGTAAGTTTTCTCCTTTACTTCCCTATTTTCATATTGTTAGTCTTCCTTCCACCTTCCTCCAGGTCAGAACCCTGGTCTTCCATGGTGAAACCCCACCTAGAGCCCTTAAACACCCCATCTCCATGTTCTTTTGTTAGGGTTTTTCACCTCTAAAGTGGACAATGTGCTTCTTGCTTGAGATAGGAGCTTTGTTGGAGAAACCAACCTCTCTAAGCTTGGTAACATTACTTGTTGGACCTTTCCACCTTCCCTAGAGGTTCTTTGGAGGCATAGGCTTGACTTGGACTGTTTAGACTCTGAAGTTGAGGTATGATGTATCCCCTATTCTTCTATGTTGAGCAATTCAGTTATGCTTATTCATTCTCTTTGTCCTATGGACATTATCCTATACACAATGTATTTTCTTTTGAAAATCATGGTTCATGTGAACTACCTTATTTCATATTGATCATGTGATCATGGATATTCTTTTGAACTCTTATCTTATGCTTTGTTCATGATGGAACTCTAAAAGATGACATGTGATGTCTTTTTCCCACTTATGAGGTGGATGTATATGTTGGTTACTTATGTGGTGACTAGTTTATATATTCTGACTATACTTTCTACTTGCATCTACATTTAACATGTTATGTGATTCAGTAGCACTAGAGTAGTGTAATTGCATTGGTTTTTATGGCAGATGTGTTATTTCCTGTCGAGCAGATGTGATATTTTCTGCTCTTTTGGTATGGAAAGGAACCTCATACCCAAGGCAAGATGTGTGATTCTTGGCCCAAGTTTTATATATTTGGGACATTGGCAATATTTATTTCTCTATCATGTTTCAAATTTATGAGACTTGGCCGCCTTTGTGTTTATATTATTCTAGGGCTATGTTTATCTCACATGCATGCAGGTTGATGATATGGGGTGTGTGCCCTAATTCTTTACATGTGCTTGTGTGGCACAATCTTTATGTTTTATTAATAGCAAGTATTCTTTTATTATCATATGATTTCAATTCCTTTTCTCTTGATACCCATTTGGGTGGTCCTTATCCTTTCTATGGGAAGCCTTTTATATTTGATGTCTTTTATTCCATATATTGCTCAATTTCAGGCTGGTATCATATATTTTCTCTTCTTGCTGGGGGTATGCTTCCAACCCTAGGTGAAGGACTTGGATGATAAGGCATGAAGTTTTGGACTAGCTTAAGGAGTCAAAGCTTAGAGAAAAAGTTATTATGGTTTAGATTTCCCTCTACTTAGATCCTTATGGTGTATCATACATGTAAACCCTTATGTGATATTATGATGTACTTTTGTAATCTTTTGTGAAAATTGAATATAGTCATTATTTTTATTTTGCTGCTAACTTTGGTATTTTACATACCATTATAATAAATTTGGAAAATATATACCTATTCCAACATACCTTTGAGTGTGTTTGGAATGGATATTAATTATTCAATTTTTTTTAGTAAGGGGGTGATCTCGCCTCCTTACAGAGTTGGATCCTTCTTTTCTTCTTCTTTTGATTCTTCATCAACTACCACCTCTTTTCGTTTGTCAATGATGTTGAGCTCTTTTAATCTAGGAATAACCTCATCTACAACACTATCATTCATAATATTCTTTGAAATAGAGGGATTAGTTTCAACAAATTTAACATTGATGAATTCTTCTACTTTAGACAACTCAATGTTAAAAACTCTATATGCTCTACTAGTAGTGTTATAGCCAAAAAAGAAAGTGTTGCATGATTTAGTATCAAATTTGTTTAAAATAAACAAGGACAACCACAAAAAAATGAAAGAAATCAATGTAGCAATTTTTACTATGACATTACCCATAGAGGGTTATCTTTAAGGAAGGATGAGTGAAAACCTGGTTTTTCACAAAACATTAGGTGCTAACAGATTCAGCCAAAAATTTCTTTGGAGTATCATACTCTAAAAGTATGGTCCTAGCCATTTCATGTAAAGACATATTTTTTTCTCTATAAAACCTCATTTTGTTGAGGTATATGAGGGGAAGAAAAGTTGTGGGAACACAAAATTTCTCAAACAAATCATTTTTAAAATTCTGCCCCATGATCACCATGGATAGAGACGATTCAACAAGAAGCTTCGATTTCAACCCATTTGCAAAAAGTAGATAAAACATCGAGAGTATCACTTTTTGAAACTAAGAAGAAGGTCCAAGTAAAGCGATAGAAATCATCAACAATCATGAGGTAATACGTGCTACCACGAAGCGATTACATTTTCTTTGATCTGAATAGAACAATGTGAAGAAGTTTAAGAGCTCTCTTAATGCTAAGGACTCCTTTGGATTTAGAGGAGGATTTGGTTTCCTTTCCTTGTGTACAAGGTTGTCATTCCTCATCCTTCTCAATTAGTCCAATTTAAGAAGTCCTTTGACCAATTCATTTTTACTCAACTTCTTCGATTGATGCATATTTATATGACCAATCCTATAGTTCCACAAAGAAATATCACTTTTGTCAACAACACGGGATTTATCAAGAACGGGCTTAAGAAAATCAAGGACAATAACATAATGGTTTCCATTTCTAGTTCCCTTGTATATGACATTTTAGGAGAGAGAATCTAGAAGCAAACATTCAAGAGAGATGAATAAAAACAAGATAACCATTATCACATAATTGGATAACACTAATAAGATTGTGATGTAGGACATTCACAAGAAGAACATTTAGGATGCATAGTGAATCACCGACATCACCCTCACCTCTAACTTTAACTTTGTTGTTATCTCCAAAAGTCACTGATCTTTCTTCTTTGTGAAATTCTTGAAGTGGCTCATCTCATAGGTCATATGCTTGGAGAAACCAATATCAACAATCCATTTTCCTTTTATCTCACATATTTCTTCCTAGTTTAAGCTATGAGAGCAAGGTGACATTTTCCTTCACTGGAGCTGGAATCACTAGAAGAAGACTCCTCCCATGTGGAATGGGTTGCATCCTTGCTTCTTCTTTTCATATTGTCCTTCCTCTTGAACTTGCTATCCTTTTTGTAATCCTCCTTCTTAGAGTTGCTCTTGTGGTAGGACTTCTTTGCCTTGGGACAATCATACTTGTAGTGTCCTTTTTGTCCACACTCATAGAACCTTAGAGTGGAGGAGGAGGGCTTTCCTTTGAAGTGCTTTCCCTTGGAGTAGTTATCTTCATGATCACTAGGCGCTTCATCTTCATTTTTGGAGGGAGTAGCTAGACAAGTAAGATGTTGTTGAAGAACAATATACTCCAGTTGAGATTTGAAGGTATTTTCCTTCATCTTCTTGGACTCCTTCTCTTCTAGCTATTCTTCATCTTCTTTCTTGTCAAGTCTAGGATAATAGGCTTGGAGATTCTAAATGAGCTCTTCATTAGCTAATCTCACCAAGGCTTCTTGTTTCTTCAATGGAGGCCACCTTGGATTGCCATCTCTTGGGAAGAGACATAAGGATCTTGGAGTTGATGGTGCCTTGATCCATGGGTTGGCCCAAAGAAGCAAGTCCATTCACAATGGTGTTGATCCTTGAGTACGTCTCAACCGCTGTCTCTTTCTTATCCATCTCGAAGTTCTCAAGGAAACCTTTGAGCATGTAGGCATTAAAATCCTTGACTTGCTTAGTCCCTTCATAGGTGATGCATAGTTCGTTCCATATACAATAGGCAGTGTCCTAAGAAGAGATCCAGTTGAATCCAGAAGGAGCGAGGGCAGCATAAATGATTCTTAAGGCCTTTGCATTCATCTAGGCTTTCTTTGAGGTTGCTTCATCCCAAGTAGACACATCTTCTCCTAGCTCCTTATAGGGAAGGATGACAACTTTCCACATGTCATAGTTCATCCCTTGTAAGTAGAACTACATCCTCCACTTCCAATTGAGTAAGTTTGTGCCATTGAAGGCTGAAAGTCTCATAGAGAATCCACCCTCCAAGTTCAGAGAATCTAGAAGGTTGTTTCCCATCTTCTTGTCTCGTGGGAGATCTTGTTGGAGAAGACTATGCCTTTGATACCACTTGTTGAATCAATGGCCTCTAGAAGAGGGGGTTGGATAGGGCTAAAATACCGAACAAGATTCCTTAGACCTTCAAATTACTTTGATGAGATAAGATTGCAAATATGAAGTTTGTGTGAAACTAAACATACATAGCAAGGATGAGAGAGGTTGAATGAGATCAAGAACAAGCTATGTATAGTGGTTCCAAACTCCAAACTAGGAGAGTGTACATCCAATACCTAGAGAGGTCAACCTCTAGAATTTTACAACCATTGCATACTTATATTCCATTATAAGACATACAATAAGACCTTCCTTTTACAGGGCAAGGATACATATCCTTCCTTTTTAAGGATGAAAATGAGCCAATAAACCTTACAAGGTCTTATCTATACTTCAAGCAAGAGTCTTCAACCTCTACAAGGGCTTACTCACTTTTGCAACAAGTTGGACACCCTCACCAAGGAGTTCCCCTCTTGCAACAAATTTTCCACCTTGAAGGAATCACCCACTCTTCTCAAGGATCTTTTCACGGAGCCGAAATCCCAACCCCATGAACCAAACGAATACCAAAGACAACATGCGGAAGCGTGAAATGCATAGCATACTGAACAAGTAACAAGATAATGACACCAACAATATCTCAACATTCAATAGTATTATTAAGCAACATCCTTTTAGTACAAGATTTCACTTACATATTCAAGAGTACAGTTTTGCAAGAGTGTTCATGTATACTAGGGATCCTACAACAAGTACACCTGACATAGCTCATTAATCCCATTAGTTCTAGCCATCTCAGAACCTCTAAAATATGTGAAATAAGGGGGGTCAAGCACACAAGGTATCGAGTACAAGGCTAAAAGATACATATACATAAGCTTTGCATAATTTGAAAAGATTTGCAAAAGTAAACAAGCAAGAATAAACAAGTTAAGTATTTAGCAAAGTGAGAATCCATGTTTTAGATCAATTTTCTCCACTTATACCAACAACATCATATATCACAAGGCCTTTGACCAAATTCCCATTGGACGGGTCAGTAAGGGTGCTCAAGATTATCTAACCCTTTTTATATGTAAGCAACCTCAAGGCCATCGCCAAGAGATAACCCTTCTATCAACATGGTTCACCCTATCTTGACAACTCAAGTAGGACACCCAGCCTCATGTCCTTACCCTGAGAATACAGGTAGGTGCAAAAAGTTTGTATAATGGAGTTTCTATTTTATGTTTGCAAGCTATAAATCAACGATACGAGACAAACATTGAGTACAATACTTGAATACTACATGGTAATATTTAAGCAAGTAAATAAGCATACATATGTATCACATTCAATCAATAAAGCCATAGTCATATAATTATTAAAGCCCATACCTAATTTAGAGATATCATAACCTATCCTTGACCATCTAGATCACAAGCAACCACCTGGTTAAGAACAAGATTGTATACATGCATTAGATTCTCATCATTACCCTACTAGTTCTATTTTTAGGGCTTGGCCAAGTTAGGTGTAACATCGTTTATTAGTGCATTAGATGATCCTTTATTGATCTAGGGGCCATTATCCATGTGGGGTTCAAGTTTCAAGTCATTTTGACGTACCATTGACATTATAAACGTATTTCAAGATTCAAGTCACTCATGTACATAACTAGGTCATAAGACTCACAATAGGGTAAACATGGTCAAGATTCATCAAGACATGAGGACCAAGCATAGATGATGGTTTAGATCAGCCAGGTACATACAATATTAGCAATCTCAATATGGGTGGATGGTCACCTAGGTCTAGCCTCATAATATGGGTGGATGGTCACCTAGGTCCAAAACATCATCACAAAGGAGTCTCATTCATACATTGGGTGTTAGGAAACAACCATTGCAAAAGGGTATTAAATCAGATATTAGAGTCATATATAAGTGCATAACTTACTTATATTCAAGATTTGGATAATTCTAGACGTCCATTAGAAGCAAGATTAGCAATCTATGGTAAAGTGCACCATTGAAGTCACATCATAGCCCTAGTCACGCATTAGGATCATCCCAGAGAAACATGTGTAATTAGGAGTTCTAGTACATTAAAAGGTACTGATGTGATGATTATGGATGTAAAGGTGCACCATTCTTTCAAGATTCATCATTATTTTGCATTCAAAGTGGTCAACATAGTCAAATATCACTTATTTAGAAAAATATGGGAACAAGAAGAAGATTTTGGGTCTGAAAGTGTGTTCATTGTGTAGGTCTCGTCAAAATGATCAATTTGGTATATAGGTTCATATATTTTGGCCAAAGGATTATGATTCATAATTCATGAAACTTAGATAAAAGTGCAAATTAATGCCACACATGGTGAAATTGATCATCGATGTGATGAAATTGGAGCATCATCACATTCAAATTATGAAATTGACATTGGACTGAGAAAGAGGCCACTTGATGAGAGAAAGATAGAAATAGAGGAGAGACAAAAGGCCATGTTGTCACATCCTTTCCTCCTTAAAAGAAATTTTATCCTCAAAATATGTTAGAGATCATAGTCAAATGTCAAAGTAAAAAACCATCGAGTATAGGTATCCAACCATGATTTATAAGGAATTCCCTTCAATGGGATAAACACTTAGGTTATCATCATCAAAGGTGTAATCATCTCGATATATACATATCCACTTGTATGTCTTTCCTTTTGAGTTGACCATCATGCCATAATTTTGTACGTTCTTTGTAGATTTTTGCATTCTCGTAGGTTGTCATTCGAAGTTCTTCCAACTCCTGAAGTTGTAGAATCCTAGATTCGCCAGCTTTCTTCATGTCAAAATTCAGTTGTTTGATTGCCCACCAAGCTTTGTGTTCAAGTTCTATGGGCAGGTGACATAATTTTCCATAGATCAATCTAAAGGGTGTTGTTCCAAGGGGAGTCTTACAAGCAGTTCTATAGGCCCACAAGGCATCATTGATTTTTAGTGACCAATCCTTTAGGTTGCGACCTACTATCTTTTCCAGTATAGCTTTTAGTTGATGATTTGACACCTCTACATGTCCACTTGTTTGCAGATGGTAGGGGGAAGCTACCTTGTGATTCACACCATATTTTCTCAATAGAGCATCATGGCATTAGGTTTTTCCCATCCCTTTGTCCCTGCATTAGGGTTTTTGTTCATATTTTCATACGAGATCAAGGTGTAGTATCAAACTCTATGTTACCAATCCTCAAATGAATGTGTTCATGGTCAAGACTTTCAAATGAGATCATCATCGAATGTGTATTTCATCATTATACTAAGTTTCATGCATGTTTTAGTCTCCCCAAGTTATGCCACTCATCAAAAATTATGTTCTTTACCTCTCCTTAAGCTTGAAATTAAGCAATTTATTCACCATGCCATTCGATTTAAGACCCAAAGAATATCTTTATATTTGAGTTAATCTTTTTTTTGGGTATGAGCTTAGGCATGTTACCCTTGATTATTCAAGATAAGAGCTCTAGGCATCATCATGCCAAGTTCATGATTTAAAACTTACATATTTCATGTATGGTATGATTTTATACTAGGTCTAGCTTATGAGAGTGACTTATAGTACATATATCGAGTTTTAAACATAAGTGAGATGTGGCATGCATCAAGCATCATTCCAAGAACAACATTATCATCAAATATCAAGGTTCCATGATTATCTCACTTGTATCTAGAAGGAGCTCCACAAGCTTGAGCCACTCAATCTAAAACCTATCAATGTTAAGACAAAGCATGCTAATCACCAAAATCTACCCATACCAAACTTTTCTTTTTACCCAACTCTCAAGGAACAAGGGAAACCACTAGATTTGTGTACATACAACCACTAACCTGAGCATGAGGCTCATCATGGATATCACACATCATGTACATCATCTTAGGGTCTTGGGACATCTCCCTCACCTTTATAGCAAGCATCAAATTTTCAATTGCCTCTTCTCCAAGGTTAGATATTTTCATAGAAAATTTAGGGTTCAACATTTTTAAGGGAACCACACACTAGGTGTGTTATGACCCACATTTCGTTTTACCAGTAAGTACCTTGGTTAGTGCATAATTGAACTAGTTATGTTGAGATGAGTACTTTCTTTTGTTAATAGTGTTTTGAGCTTTGAGCTAGTGTTAATGTATCATTAGCTTGTTCTCTTGTCCTGAGGTTGAGGACAAGTTTGTGCTTGATCCGTTGCCAGAGAAATCACGCGAAACCGACCTAAGAGTAAAAAGATATGAGCTTTTTAGCGAGCAGGGACCTATATGTAATTTATGAAAGTTCTTGGGTAATTTGCATCCGGCCCCCCTGGGCGCCCTTCCTTATCCCTTCTTTAGTTTTTCCTTTATTAGCTTTGTTAGCCGACCTTGAATGGACGATATGTTCATTCCTTCAGTTGCCGCTTGAGAAAAACAGAGAAAGGGAGAGGGAGAGAGCGAGCTAGAGGAGAAAGTTGGGCAATCAAGCCCCTCCTTCTCCGTTCTTCTTCGATTCCTCATCTTCTCCAGCTGAATCAGCCAGCCACTTCACCTTCTTCCCCTTCCCCTTTCTTCTTCCCCGTTCCTGCTGCCCGGCCAAGATAGGAGCCGGCCAAGGAGGTGCTAGGAGCGGCCAAAGACGTGAAAAGCAACGTCTACGGGTTGCTGCTAGGTTGTCTTGAAGTTCCCAAGGTATTTCGTGCAGAGATTTCCCACAAATCGACCCCGAATCCACCTTCTTCCTCGGGAATTTCCGTTTCTGCGCAGGTTGCACGGCGTGCAAATCAGTTTGCACGGCGTGCAAAGTTACAGAAAAGCTGATGTCGGGGATTTCTATTTCTACACAGGTTTACACGGCGTGCAGATCAGTTGCACGGGGTGCAGATCAGTTGCACGGGGTGCAAAGTTGCAGAAAAACAGAACAGAAGTGTTTCTGCCCAGATTGCACGGGGTGCAAATCAGTTGCACGGCGTGCAAAGTTGCAGAAAAGCAGAATTAGGCGTGTTTGTGGACGATTTCGGTGTATACGAACACACCGAAGTGGGTGAGTAGTATTTCATTTATTTATCACTATCGAACTTGATTTCATTGTATATATTGCTTCAGTATCAGTTGATATAACTCCTAAATAGTGTAGCACATACAATAGTGTATGATAGATTTTCCGGTATTACGGTAGTAATGTATACGCTGATTAAAGACGGTTGTTTAGCATTGAAATTGGACAAGTGATATTGAGTCATATTTAAAGATGAAAAATGATATTTATATGTGCTTTCAAGTGATGTTCAGAATGTGAAATGAGTATGAAATGTGATATTCATGTTTAAGTGTTTATATGATAATCAGTTAATAGACTTAGGTGCTCCAACACCGTAGAACCCCATTGCGCGGTCTGTACCTTTGGGGTGAAACGACCGATCTAGCCCTGAGTCTAGATGGTCGGTGACCAGTGTTCAACAATAATCCGTGTGTGTGTCACAGTGGCACTGGAGTAATATAGGGGTTATTCAACAATAATCCGTGCGTGTGTCACGGTGGTAACCCAGACCCTCCGACTGTGCACTACAGGTTGCGGGAGGAGTCTAGAGCACTCAGAGTTAGTGCAGTGAGGCCCTTGAGTGCCTAAGAACTGCAGTGAGACCCTTGAGAGCCTGAGAGTGTTGTGAGGCCCTTGAGTGCCTGAGGCCCTTGAGAGCCTGAGAGTCTTGTGCAGACCAGGACGGGAAGTCAGACTTAGCATTTCCCGGGTGTGTCGCTAAGTCTTGTACGGTGAGATCGTAGTTCGCTACAGATCTTCATATGCAGAGTGTGCTGCATATGTTTGGGGCATAATAATAATATAATCATGTAATCACATAGGATCACAGTAGATTTAATATGTTAAAAGGTTTGAACTTCTGTGCCAATTCTCTAAGGTTGTTTATTTGTTTAAAATATCAGATGTTGCTTTGAAATGAGATTGTTATTTGTAAATCTGCTATGTCATTAGAACTGCCCTACTTAATACTGCACTTATGCTTTATTTCAATTTTATATATTTGATGAGTTATTTAGTGATAGCTAAATGAAATGCTATTCACTGAGCCAGTAGGCTCATCCCTCTACTCAAACATTTTCAGGTCAATATCAGCATCAGGAATCTGAAGGATCTTTTCATCCCAACGCTTAGTCTATAGAAGGTTTGTAGTTAGTCTAGTTAGAGGTCTCTTAGTCCTTTCCCCTCGATCCTTGGAACATGATGTGGGTGAGAGAGAATATGTAAGGCGAATGTGAAAAATATGTAAATTACCTGTTATGCGTTACTTAATGTCAAATAATGTATTATGCTGTAGATTTTGTTTATATCTCTTGTCAGTTTAATAGGAATGCTTCTGCAGTTTGTTTAGTTTTAGTTTACAGCATAAATCTGGTTATCATTTTTAATGTCTTAAAAAATGTTATTAAAAGTGATGAGTGGTTGGCTTGTGTGTAAACCCCATCTTTCGTGCCCTAATCTCGTGGTTTGTGGTTAGTGTGAGATCGGGGCGTGACAATTTTTGGTATCAGAGCATAGGTTGAGTATATGAATACTCTAAGTCAAGGTCAGGGGACGATAAGAGATCAATAGGATTAGGACTTAAGTGTCTTCCTTCTAACTGCAATTTTCTAACAGGAAGTGTTCTGTTATACTATTGCAGATGGCAGGAAGAGGATGTGGTCACGAGAATCAAGTTGAGAATTTAAGCTGAGTTATCAGGGATCATTAGGATCAAAAGATAGTATTATAATTAAGATGGATAAGAAGTGATGTGTTTCTAGCTCTGGGAAGTCTGAGTGTTTAGATACCCTGGCCAGTTGTCTAAATACTTAGATTGACCAGTATCAAGCTACTCTGTCTATTCTTCTCTGGATGCCCTGGCCAGGTATGCAGAGGAAGGATAGGCTAGAGAGAAACCCTGGAAATCTTAGGGTTAAGGAAACCGAAAATTAATGTAGGAGTAAGAGATTAAAAATAGGATGTGATACAACTCTTTATTTGATTGAAAATCACTAGAAATGCTCTTATATGCATGAATTTAGATTTTCAGTTTGTAAAGTAAATGTGATTCTTTTATATTGTTGCGCGTCATAAATTGGTTTATTTATTGTTTATATTCCTTGTATTAAGTAGACCAGAAGTTATGTTTAAATGAGTTTTCCCTAAGTGGATATTATTTCCACATGTTTGAGATTAATAGGAGTTGGTTAATCCTGAGTAACTCTTGGCTTCAGGACTACAGGTTCGGCCTGGTCCGGCTGGCAGGATGCGTTACTGGGATCTAATGACTCCTATTAAAAGTATAATAAGAGTAGACTCTGGATAATTTGGACCCGAATCATAGTGAGAATGTATATACACTAAGAGATTGAGGTATAAGGAAAGATTAAAACAAATAAGAAGTAGCTGGAAATGATATCAGAGGCCCAAATGTTGGAGTCTCATATGAGCAATCCTTAATTATGCAATAAGTACATAGAAATAAAGAGCCTTTGGAAGAGCAACATGATATACACGAAGAAACGTGTAAATTAGAAAATGAAACATATATGGTGCATAACTACCATGGTAGAGACGTTTAAGTAAGTAAAATGATGACACACAATATGATGATGAAAACCCTAGCAGGGTAAATTGAGAATGTAACTTATTTGGATGTTCAAGTAAGAGGAAGGAAATTCCAGTGATAAGATAAGCAAGACTTTAGTAAAACTTATGAGATCCAAAGTTTGATTGTCAAACTAAGGGAGCAAAGTCACATCACATAATGCTATGTTACTAATAAGGACCAAACCCTAGAATGATTAGAGTTGAAGTAGTTCAAGGGATGTCGCTAGTGATTTGACCTTGAATACTAGCATCTCTATAAAACAAAATCATGAGATTTGCACTATGAAAAGTAAACTAGTATTAATAGTAATCCAGGGTTAAAAGGTAGTTAACCTGAAGGGTATATAAACAATATGAAAATGATTCAGAAGGAAAGAGTAAGATACAAATTTGAAATGTAACAAATGTGATTGAAACAAAAGGAGAATTACTCGTTACATGAACTGGAATTAGTTGTTGTAGTTCATGCTTATGAGATATGATGTTACTATCCTTATGGTGAGGTGTGCCAGGTGTTTATAGATCATAAGAGCTTGAAATATACCTTTACCCATAAGGACCTAAATCTTAGATATCGGAGATGATTAGAATTTATTAAGGATTATGATATAATGATAGACCATCATCCTAGAAAAAGTGGATATGGTAGCAGATGCCCTCAGCAGGAAGTTAGGTTCAACAACCGATGCATTCTCTATGGCATGTTTCAAGAGAGGCTTGCTAGTAGAGATGCGGAAGTTGAACTTAGACTTAGGGGTGATTGAACAGAGTGGTTGATTTGCACAGATGCAAGTTAAGCATATCTTTTATGATCAGATTAAGGAACTTCAGTAGAGTGATAGTGAGTTACAGTAGATCATGCATGACATGACAGGGGGAAAAGACCAGAGTTTATGTTTCGGATGATGGTGTGTTGTATTAGCGTGACATGTTGCATATACCTCGAGATAATGACTTGAGAGAATAGATTCTTGAGGAAGCGCATGCATCGATGTATGCCATGCATCCAGGTAACACTACGGTGTACGTGAATCTCAATGAGTTGTATTGGTGGCCTGGTATGGAAAGAATGTAGCTGAGTATGTGACTAGGTGCAGTGTGTGTCAGCAAGTTAAGGCTGAGCACCAGAAACCTGTAGATACATTGTAATCTCTTCATATACCAGAATGGAAATGGGAACATATCACAATGGATTTTGTGATAGGGTCACCCATGACACCTAGAGGTTGTGACTCAATATGGTGATTTTGGATAGACTTACTAAGTCTGCTCACTTTCTTCATATCAAGTCAACCTCTGATGTTCCGAAGTTGGCTAAGATATTCATGGATGAGATAGTCAGGTTGTATGGTATCCCAGTTTCAATTATATCAGATAGAGATCCTAAATTTACATCCAGGTTTTTGGAATTAGTTGCATCGTGCTTTGGGCACAAAGTTGAGGTTTAGTACAACTTCTTACCCACACACAGATAGTCAGTCTGAGAGAACCATTCAGACTCTTGAGGACATGCTGAGGGTATGTGTTTTGCATTTCAGTGGAAGTTGGGAAGAACATTTAAGCCTTATAAAGTTTGCATACAACAATAGTCACCATTCCAGTCTTGGTTTGGCCCCGTATGAAGCTCTGTATAATAGAAAGTGTAGACTGGACCAGTGAATTTACATAGTTCATCGAAACCCAAATTGCTTAGTGTAAATGTTGAGTTTAGAAATACACAACTGATAATGGTACGGTTTGAGTCTAAACCCAGACAATACAGATTTGGTAAATCATCAGGTGCATGATTTCAAGAAAGTATGATAGTATTAAAATATGCAAATAAACCTAGTTGCATGCTTCCTGTTATGTTAATGTGTGTGACTTAACATTTACATGAATTGGCACATTTCTCTGAGATATTACTAGAAATTCTCAAGCATTATTAATTATTTGTGTTATGATACGTAAGCAACTCTTAATTGAGTTATGTGATGCACAAACCAGGATTTGGGTTAATGTGCACGTTCTTCAAGAAATTTCAGATAATTGATAAATATTATAGATGATTTCTTATATGTGAAGTAAATTACTCTTATTGGTGCAATAGGATGTTCAATTGCATGAATTCAGTATGTATGTGACAAAAAATTGATATGAGTTTGGGATATTTATGAATTTTAAATCTGCCTGCATGCATGATATAAGAATTACTCGGTAATTACAATGATTTTGAATATACTGCTCTGCCAGTTCTAGAATGATACCGTATTATGATTTGAAATGCAATCAAATAAATGAGATAACTGGAACCCTAAGAATGGGGTGTTGCCATGTGACTAGTGAATGAGGTAACTGAAACCCTAAGGATAGGGTGTACAATGAATCAAGTATTTTGATATCAAATTTCTCAGTATGAGATGTGGTGATGTTTAACAGTTCAATTGCATGATTTTTAGTATAAACTGCCAAATTGACATGCATTCTGTTTATTTAAGAATTTTATTTTGTCTACATGTATAGTATGATAATTTCTCAGTAATTACCATAATTTGAGTTACTGTTATAACAATTCTAGAAAGACAATGTATTTTGGTTTGATCTGGAATCAGATCAGATGTGTCCTATGTTGAGGGACCAATACAGATAGTTGATCAGAGGATCAAGAAGCTTAAGAATCGCGAGTTATCTTTAGTGAAAGTTTTGTGGAGGAATCACAATATAGAGGAAGCTACGTGGGAGCTTGAATCAGAGATGCGTAACAAGTTTCCTTTTCTCTTAGGAATTTCGGGACAAAATTCTTATAAGGGAGGGAGATTTTTATGACCCACATTTCGTTTTACCAGTAAGTACCTTGGTTAGTGCATAATTGAAATAGTTATGTTGAGATGAGTACTTGCTTTTTTTAATAGTGTTTTGAGCTTTGAGCTAGTGTTAATGTATCATTAGCTTGTTCTCTTGTCCTGAGGTTGAGGACAAGTTTGTGCTTGATCTGTTGCCAGATAAATCACGCGAAACCGACCTAAGAGTAAAAAGATATGAGCTTTTTAGCGAGTAGGGACCTATATGTAATTTCTGAAAGTTCTTGGGTAATTTGCATCCGCCCCCCTGGGCGCCCTTCCTTATCCCTTCTTTAGTTTTTCCTTTATTAGCTTTGTTAGCCGACCTTGAATGAACGATACGTTCATTCCTTCAGTTGCCGCTTGAGAAAAACAGAGAAAGGGAGAGGGAGAGAGCGAGCTAGAGGAGAAAATTGGGCAATCAAGCCCCTCCTTCTCCGTTCTTCTTTGATTCCTCATCTTCTCCAGCTGAATCAGCCAGCCACTTCACCTTCTTCCCCTTCCCCTTTCTTCTTCCCCGTTCCTACTGCCCGGCCAAGATAGGAGCCGGCCAAGGAGGTGCTAGGAGCGGCCAAAGACGTGAAAAGCAACGTCTACGGGTTGCTGCTAGGTCGTCTTGAAGTTCCCAAGGTATTTCGTGCGAAGATTTCCCGCGAATCGACCCCGAATCCACCTTCTTCCTCGGGGATTTCCGTTTCTGCGCAGGTTGCACGGCGTACAAATCAGTTTGCACGGCGTGCAAAGTTACAGAAAAGCTGATGTCGGGGATTTCTGTTTCTGCACAGGTTTGCACGGCGTGCAGATCAGTTGCACGGGGTGCAGATCAGTTGCACGGGGTGCAAAGTTGCAGAAAAATAGAACAGAAGTGTTTCTGCCCAGATTGCACGGGGTGCAAATCAGTTGCACGGCGTGCAAAGTTGCAGAAAAGCAGAATTAGGCGTGTTTGTGGACGATTTCGGTGTATACAAACACACCGAAGTGGGTGAGTAGTATTTCATTTATTTATCACTATCGAACTTGATTTCATTGTATATATTGCTTCAGTATCAATTGATATAACTCCTAAATAGTGTAGCACATACAATAGTGTATGATAGATTTTCCGGTATTACAGTAGTAATGTATACGCTGATTAAAGACGGTTGTTTAGCATTGAAATTGGACAAGTGATATTGAGTCATATTTAAAGATGACAAATGACATTTATATGTGCTTTCAAGTGATGTTCAGAATGTGAAATGAGTATGAAATGTGATATTCATGTTTAAGTGTTTATATGATAATCGTTTAATAGACTTAGGTGCTCCAACACCGTAGAACCCCATTGCACGGTCTGTACCTTTGGGGTGAAACGACCGATCTAGCCCTGAGTCTAGATGGTCGGCGACCAGTGTTCAACAATAATCCGTGCGTGTGTCACGGTGGCACTGGAGTAATATAGGGGTTATTCAACAATAATCCGTGCGTGTGTCACGGTGGTAACCGAGACCCTCCGACTGTGCACTACAGGTTGTGGGAGGAGTCTAGAGCACTCAGAGTTAGTGCAGTGATGCCCTTGAGTGCCTAAGAACTGCAGTGAGGCCCTTGAGAGCCTGAGAGTGTTGTGAGGCCCTTGAGTGCCTGAGGCCCTTGAGAGCCTTAGAGTCCTGTGCAGACCAGGACGGGAAGTCAGACTTAGCATTTCTCGGGTGTGTCGCTAAGTCTTGTACGGTGAGATCGTAGTTCGCTACAGATCTTCATATGCAGAGTGCGCTGCATATGTTTGGGGCATAATAATAATAATATAATCATGTAATCACATAGGATCACAGTAGATTTAATATGTTAAAAGGTTTGAACTTCTGTGCCAATTCTCTAAGGTTGTTTATTTGTTTAAAATATCAGATGTTGCTTTGAAATGAGATTGTTATTTGTAAATCTGCTATGTCATTAGAACTGCCCTGTGTAATACTGCACTTATGCTTTATTTCAATTTTATATATTTGATGAGTTATTTAGTGATAGCTAAATGAAATGCTATTCACTGAGCGAGTAGGCTCATCCCTCTACTCAAACATTTTCAGGTCAATATCAGCATCAGGAATCTGAAGGATCTTTTCATCCTAACGCTTAGTCTATAGAAGGTTTGTAGTTAGTCTAGTTAGAGGTCTCTTAGTCCTTTCCCCTCGATCCTTGGAACATGATGTGGGTGAGAGAGAATATGTAAGGCGAATGTGAAAAATATGTAAATTACCTATTATGCTTTACTTAATGTCAAACAATGTATTATGCTATAGATTTTGTTTATATCTCTTGTCAGTTTAATAGGAATGCTTATGCAGTTTGTTTAGTTTTAGTTTACAGCATATATCTGGTTATCATTTTTAATGTCTTAAAAAATGTTATTAAAAGTGATGAGTGGTTGGCTTGTGTGTAAATCCCATCCGTCACGCCCTAATCTCGTGGTTTGTGGTTAGTGTGAGATCGGGGTGTGACAAGGTGACTCAACTCTTATACATCATCGTGTATTTCATCGTGCATATTTTTCAACATTTAACATATTTTGGAGTTTAGGTACTCCGAGCTTCTCCCGTGGTGGGTTGACTCATATCAAGTGATCACCTTTTTCGTTTGTCCCATGCTAGAGGTCGTTCTTTGTAAAGAGATTGAAGCCTGTGTTGGTCTCAGACCATATATCACATGTCATATCTCAACACATACAAGACTAGGCATAAGCAAGCATGCCAACCTACTACCTATGTTTAGCACGTCAACCAAGTTACATGCATCATACAAGGTGCTAGGTTTAGCTAGGATTGCATGGCCAGACTCATCTCATATTGTCAAACATAATTGACCCTATCAAAACAAACTTAGGTCATCATCATCATCATCATCATCATCATCATCATCATCAAATCATCATCATCATCAACAACAACAAAAACAACTACTTCGGTCATCTAAGCTACTTACTAGCCTAACATGTATCATGGCTCTAGACAACTCTAGAGGCTACATTTGTCATCTAAACTCTCTCATCTAGACTTGATGTTACATCTCCTTCTCTTAGGCTACATTGACACTCACTGCCTTTTTGTGTGTGGTAACATTTTTCATATGTACATATAATAATTCTTGAAATAGGTTTTTCCAACGTTGAAACAGGCGATGAAAACCACCATACTCCATTCTAATTAAACCAAACCCAAAATGAATTACTACACTCATTAGGCAGTCTAGTATCATGACACCTAGAGAACTAGCAAGAATATGGGGCACACCTGTGTAGCTGCCCTAAGCACATGCCCAGGACATATGTCTAGGGTGGTAATAAAAACTCCCTTTTCTCACCCTTCATAACCTACAGCCCATACTACAGGACACAAGGAGGAGAAAAAAAGGATGCTAGAGATTACACAAGTGTATACCTAGTTCTAGAATATCTAGGCTCTAACCTAGAGGCTAAGTCAACTTAGTCCACAAAGGACAACACATTAAGTTTCTAGATTTGAGATGTAAGGTGAGTTTTATTTGTGTTTCATGTGAGCAATGTTGGTGAAGTTATTGTTCATGCTCTAATACCATCTGTCACAGAGCCAAAATCCAAACCCATGAACCAAACAAATACCAATGACAACATGCAGAAGTGTGAAATGCTTAGCATACATGAACAAGTAACAAGATAAAGACACCAACAATATCTCAACATTCAACAATATTATTAATCAACATCCTTTTATTACAAGGTTTCACTTACATATTCAAGAGTATGGTTTTACAAGAGTGTTCATGTATACTAGGGATCCTACAACAAGTACACCTGACATAGCTCACCAATCCCATCACTTCTATCCATCTCTGAACCTATAAAATAAGTGAAATACGGCGGGTCAAGAACACGAGGTGCCAAGTACATGGCTAAAAGATACATATACACAAGCTTTGCATAATTTGAAAAGATTTGTAGAAGTAAACGAGCAAGAATAAACAAGTTAAGTATTTAGCAAAGTGAGAACCCATGTTTTAGATCAATTTTCTCCAATTATACTAAGAACATCATATATCATAAGGCCTTTGACCAACTTCCCATTGGAATGGTCTGTAAGGGTGCTCAAGATAAGCTAACTCTTTTTATACGTAAGGGACCTCAAGGCCATCACCAAGAGATAACCCTTCTATCAGCATGGTCCGCCCTATCTTGACAACTCAAGTAGGACGCCCAGCCTCATGTCCTTACCATGAGAATACATGTAGATGCACAAGGTTTGTATAATGGAGTTTCTATTTTATGTTTGCAAGTTATAAAGAAACGATACAAGACTAACATTGTGTACAATACTATAATATTGCATGGAAATATTTGAGCAAACAGACAAGCATACATATGTATCACATTCAAGTAAGAAAGCCATAGTCATATAATTATTAAAGCTTGTACCGGATTCAAAGATATCATAACCTATCCTTGACCATTTAGATCACAAGCAACCATCTGGTTAAGAACAAGATTGTATACATGCATTAGATTCTCATCATTACCCTACTAGTTCCATTTTTAGGGTTTTGTCCAAGTTAGGTGTAACATTGCTTATTAGTGCATTATATGATCCTTTACTGATCTAGGGGCCATTATCCAGGTGGGGTTCCAGTTTCAAGTCATTTTGACATTCCATTGACATTAATACACGTATTTCAAGATTCAAGTCACTTATGTAAATAACTATGTCATAAGACTCACAATAGGGTAAACATGGTCAAGATTTATCACGACATGAGGACCAAGCATATATGATGGTTTAGATCAGCTAGGTACATACAATATTAGCAATCTCAATATGGGTGTATGGTCACCTAGGTCTAGCCTCATAAGGGTCATCCTTATATTTAACATTCCAACATACATAGCTTATAGATTCCACATGTAACTTAGGTGAACCATCCACATAGAAAGTGGTCATTAAGATTAGGGAAAACCTTGATTTTAGGAGGGAAGACATAAGATAAGATCCACATCAAGAAAATGGAATATAGGAGCATGATCAAGTCACATATGCCCCCATAAGAGGCCAAA
This sequence comes from Alisma plantago-aquatica, assembly GCA_963693085.1. Taxonomy (NCBI): domain Eukaryota; kingdom Viridiplantae; phylum Streptophyta; class Magnoliopsida; order Alismatales; family Alismataceae; genus Alisma; species Alisma plantago-aquatica. Next base: position 1,027,101,900 of record OY856409.1, on the reverse strand, counting down.
AAGGGTGAAATAGGGCCACATACATCATATAAGCCAAAAGAGGTTGGCCTTAGACATGTAGTCACAAAACATCATAATGCTACTGATGTTACATATCTACTAGGGTTGAGAGCATCAAAATAGGTCAAGGACCTCATTGGTTCAAAGTCCAAAACATCATCACAAAGGAGTCTCATTCATACATTGGGTGTTAGGAAACAACCATTGCAAAAGGGTATTAAATATGATATTAGAGTCATATAGAAGTGCATAACTTACTAATATTCTAGATTTGGATGATTCTAGATGTCCATTAGAAGCAAGATTAGCAATCTAGGGTAAAGTACACCATTGAAGTCACATCATAGCCCTAGTCATGCATTAGGATCATCCAAGAGAAACGTGTGTAATTTGGAGTTCTAGTACATTCAAAGGTACTGATGTGAAGATTATGGATGTAAAGGTGCACCATACTTTCAAGATTCATCATTATATTGCATTCAAAGTGGTCAACATAGTCAAAGATCATTTATTTAGAAAATCAATTAAACCAGGATTAAAGTAGTAATGTTCATGAGGCCATATCTTTGGCTATGATTGTCCGATTGAGGCAATATTGGTATAGTTAGATAGATAATCAAAAGATATACAACATGAAGTACATTAGGGATCAAATTGATGACATTAATTAGTTTCCAAATATCTTGCAAGATTATGATTCATAATTCATGAAACTTAGATAAAAGTGCAAATTAATGCCACACATGGTGAAATTGATCATGGATGTGATCAAATTGGAGCATCATCACATTCAAATTATGAAATTGACATTGGACTGAGAAAGAGGCCACTTGATGAGATTCAGGGTATATCCAAGTTTAAATTTTAGTGATATTATGTAAGATATATTGTATATGTTTTATGGATAATAAATATCAAACAATAGCCTAAAATTATGATAAAGTGTTAGTAAATACATAATCATGATTATAATCATATGATGTTAGATATATAATATTGATGCACGAAGTCATATAAAAAGCTTCATCTAGTTATTTTGGGATAGTAGCACTAAATAAAATATAATAAATAAGTTGATAACCAATAAATGATAGAAATTTCATTACAATCCCATATCAGTACCAGGAACATTGTATGTAATCCTAATATTAGTTTGACACATGTAACTCATGTTAATATGATGTTCCTCATAATATATGGATTTGAATTGATAATTGGATTGATGAATGTGACATAAGGTTAATATTTGCATATAATTACATGCAACAACATATTCAGATGATTTCTATTGATCTGTCACATAATTGGAAAATAAGATCAGTGAGAATACGTTAAGACAACAAGTTGAGAAATAGTGATCGGAATATCTTAATGAACTAAGTCAAACCCTAAAAATGTACACTACAAGGGTCATGATGATAATCTAATGATGGTACATGTAATCTTATTTAATCAGGGTTTGATCAAGGATATAGTTGACATTAGGAATGATTGGATTAGATTATCTTTGTTGAAGGTACGCTTTACCTCTTACTTGGCCTACTATACAATATGGTTGTATTATATGCGTAAAAATACTTGGCATATGATATTGGATGAAATGATTGTTTTTGTATATTATCTTTCTTGATTTTCCATACATATAGTTATGAACACATCCAAACATAATATATATGTTCCATCATATGATAGCACTAAACTCTTTGGTAGTACAGTGAATTGAAATGATATAACTTTGTGTTAGGAGATCATATTGAATATATATCTAACTCTTTGGTAGGAGATGATAAGGCCTAAAAGCATTTATCCCTTTCGTTGCTACTGCCATGTATAAAGCTTTATCTTATTGGCAATTCTTAGTAATGAGAGGTATATAAAAGATATGTAGGCATATTTAGTACAATATTTTAGAATATTGTTTTGACGTGTACCACATCATGTGACGTCCCCAGACTTTCAATGCCTTCAGCACGCGTTTGATGTCCAAATTGAAACCCTCACATTAGCTAGAATCCCAATTCAAATGTCGCACGCTAGGCCAAGAAGGAGAAAATTAGAGGAAGTAAAAAGGAAACAATGGTGTCAGAGCATGAACAATAGCAAAGCCAGGAATTTTCTCATTATGCAACTCTAAATATATCAAACCTTGAACTTGAAAATCCTTAGGGTTTATATTTGTCATCTTTTATAAATTAGATATGAACTAGCCTCTAGGTTAGTACCTAGATGTCTGAGAACTAGGTCTATACTAGTGCTTGTTATATAGAAAATCCTAAGATGCCATTCTTTCCTTATAATGTGGTGGTATGGGTTCTTTTGTAACTAATTTCTTATGAACATGATAAATATTTGATGGAACCCGCGATGCTTGGGTAAAGTGAGCATGTAAATTCTAAAATGTAAAAGGTGTTAAGAAAGTAACCTAAGTTTATAAACCCTTGTTTCAACCTTGTATGAAGTGATGGTGCACCCAAGATGCTTGAAACCTCATAGGAGTGGTTAAACAAGTCCCAAAACTCTTGCACCGGAAATGGTTCCCTACATCTGGATGTAGACCTATTAGTTTTTCCTTGGAGTACGAGAATGGCTTAATTTCAAGGATGAAATTTCTTTGAAGATGTATATGATGTGATGGACTGGATTTTTTCCTTTATTTTGAGGACAAAATTTGTTTTAAGGTGTGTACGATGTGATAAAGTGAGATTTTGATATTCTTAATTTTACACATTATGATGGCGTAATGGTAGTCCATAAAGTGTGTTTGGATGATGTGAAGAAACTCAGATTGGTTTGAAAAGATTTGCAAATCATTTGATGTTGAAATCATGGTTAAGATCCCTAGATTGATGTCTTTGATGTATTTATTTGACCATTCAAACAAATGAGTTTTGGCACCAAACATGAATGAAAAATACCTTGAATTGTGTAAAATTATGGTTTAAATTTCATGAATATTAGAGTATCCTAGAGGCAGTTATTAAGGTTTGAAATTTGGAAAATAATGTGCATTATTGAAGAATGATGGACCAAAGTTGTGAGTTGTTAGCCTAGGTTAGCTGTGCCACGCACCCATGGGTCCTTGGCTTGGTTGTGTGGCTAAGTTATGGCCTTAGATTCCTAATCCAGTAGACACGGCTCCAACATTGAGGTCACCACAGATCCAACATGGCGAGGAGAGATTCTAGCCTTAGATGAGATCAGACGGCCAAAATACACCATCTTCTACCTAGCCGTTAGAAGGTGATTATGTATAGCCAACTTCTACATCGTGGTGTGCCCAAATCATGGAGTGTAGGATGATTCTAATTGTGTAGTTGGTTTCATCATTCCCAAATCATCAAGGTGAGCCTTCATAAAGGTATCTGAGAGGTTGGAGGGAGGTTCTCTCATCATGGTTCATCCCTTACTTCTCCATTGCAGCACACAAAGCGGAATAGGGAGAAAATCAAGGAGAAAAAGAGGGTTTGTGAAGGGGTTTTGGTAGGGAAAAGGAAGAGCTAAATTGAGGGAGTTCAATCCACGAATCTGCATTCTTACCCAATGAGCTTTCATGACCGACGACCTTCATCTTGCCTGAGAAGAAGGGAAGAACTGGAGACACTGATCGGGGACTACAGCTCAAACCGGACGTCCCCTCGGGTCTTTTGAAGTCCGAAGAAGATCTTAAGTGCCTCATCCATGAGATTTGAGGTGGGGAAGTCTTGTTTTCTTTCTAGATCCTCCATGGAGGTGATGGCACTGGAGATGTTGGTGACCTCGAGAGATGGGAACCTAGGAGAGGAGAAGCGGCCAACAGCGCAGAGGGAGGAAGGTAGAAGCTCAAGGAAGTATAAGTCATGTGCGAGGACCTAGGAAGTGGATGTCATGCCTCACCGGAGATCAACCCCAAATCAATGACCACGACACAAGAAACAACGCTTGCAGATGACGGGCATGTTTGTGTTCTCACAAGAGGGAGAAGCGTGGATGGGGTTAGGTCAAACCTAGGTGGCCCAGATGAAAAACCTGAAAGGACCCAGATCAGGTCGGCCGACTCGAACCTGAACCAGGTGTGCCCATGAGTGTTAGTCACATCCCTTGGAAGACATGTGGTGGTGCCTGAGTGGTAAAAAGGTATGGAATACTTATAAAATATGTAGATATTCTATAATTCACAGTAATTAGATCATATGTTAGAAACATACAAATAAGATATCCAAATTCTCAAAAAAAATCTGTGGAATAATATGAAACCATAATATCAGTCCTTTGATGTTTAAATATTAGCGATATTATGTAAGATATATTATACATGTTTTATGGGTGATAAATATTAGATGATGGCCTAAAATTATGATAAAGTATCAATAAATACATAATCATGTTTATAATCCATCTAATGTCAGATATATAATATTGATCCATGAAGTCATATACAAAGCTTCATCTAGTTATTTTGGGATTGTAACATTAAGTAAAATATAATAAATAAATTGACAACCAATAAATGATAGAAATACTAGTATAATCTCATATTGGTACCTGGAACGTAATATGTAATCTTAATATCCGTTTGACACATGTAACTCATGTTAATATGATGTTCCTCATAATATATGGATTTGAACCCCTATTTGGATTTATGAATGTGACATAAGGTTAATATGTGCATATAATTACATGCAACAGCATATTGAGATGATCTATAGTGATATGTCATATAATTGGAAAATATGATCAGTGAGAATATGTTAAGAAGACAAACTGATAAATAATTATGGGTATATCTCAATGAACTAAATAAAACCCTAAAAATGGACACTACAAGGGTCATGATGATAATCTAATGATGGTACATGTATTCTTATTTAATCAGGGTTTGAACAAGGAAACAGTTGACATCAGGAATGATTGGATTAGATTATCTTGCTTGAAGGTATGCTTTACCTCTTACTAGGCCTACTATCCAATATGGTTGTATTATATGTGTACAAATTCTTGGCATATGATATTGGATGAAATGATTTCTTTTGTATATAATCTTGCTTGACTTTGTTACCTATAGTTATGAACAAATGAGACACAATATATCTGATCCATCATATGATAGCACTAAACTCTTTGGTAGTACAGTTCATTGAAGTGATCGAACTCTTTGGTAGGAGATCACATTGTATATATGATCTAACTCTTTGGTAGGATATCATTAGGCCTAAAGCATTTATCCCTTTGGTGCCAATTTCATGAGTATATGATGGAAATGTGCTTAAAATATGTGTTCTCTTCTAGTAATAAATATCTTTGTTCAAGTATGCTTTTGTTATCTTTTGTTACTGCCAAGTATTAGCTTTATATTATTGCCAAGTCTTAGTAATGAGAGGTATATAAAAGGCATGTAGGTGTACTCAGCGCAATATTTTAGAATAGTGTGTTGATGTGTACCATGTGTAATCTCTTTTTTAGGTGATGTGGACATGTGATCTTGAAGAGCTTGATAGTTGAGAGTTGTACGGTGAGTTGATGTACAGGTGGACCTATTGTGATAAGATCCTATTGTAGATTTAGTACATACATATGTAAAATTTTATTGTTCAATGTGTAATATCAATTTGTAATAATTCATTTTATAATGTTATGTTGAACGGTGAGTTGTGTTTGTATGGCTTGTTTATTGTTCATGTGCATGTTCTACTATTGTTTCATTTTGACTTCCTCAGATTTTCTCCTTCTTGGCCTAGTGTGCGGCATTTGAATTGGGATTCTTGCTTATGTGAGGGTTTCAATTTGGACGTCACACGTGTGGTCAAGGTGTTGAAAGTTCGAGGACGTCACAATAGACTTTCATGTACTAAACATTTGGGCATTGTGTCTAAGGTTTATGATTTTCATATCTTGTTGCTTTTCTTCATTGTTCTATAGTCTTTCATCTACAGAGGACATATATTTTGTTGTAATCTAATTATATGTACCTTAACTCTATGCTTGGATATATCTCTTGAGCTATTGGTATGTACTTCCATATTTTGATTATAAATCTAGTATGTTTTCTTCTCTTTGGTTTTTGGTTGGTGCTTGCATATGGTGGTTTCTTTTGTCATTTGTGCCTATGGATAAGACATATGTTTTATCTCTTTTACCCCCTCCCTTTTTGATATTACAAATGGGGAGAAATGAGCTCAGTGCATATCGAATTGTGATCTTTTTCTAGTTAATTCCCTAATATATCATGTGACTATGTAAGAGGACTCAAATAGTATATATGTGTTATGGTTATGCTTTTTGGAAGAACTAATCATATAGGCAAAGGTAAGCATGAATTGAGGGGGATGAATAGCTATGGTTCATTCATGTATCCCCTTAAAATTCACAAGGTAAAAGTTTAAATTACAAGTCCTTTTCAATATGTCGAGGAATGGTATTCTAAGTCCTTTTCAATATGTTGTGGAATGGTTTGTCATCTTCAAAAAGGGGGAGAATGTTGACCTAACAGTTATACATTGTCCATATTTTGATGATGACTTAACCATTCCATTCATATGTATCTAATATGTCTATTTGAGATTGATTTTAGGTATTAAGTATATGAAAAGGATCAATCCCTAGATTGACTAAATACAAATAAAAGTCAATGCAAATGCACTTCTATGGAAAACCCCTAAAACCCTTAGGATATTGTAATCATTTATATTGATGTTATGACTTGTAACTAAGACGACAAAAAATTAGGAGACCTTAAAATGAATGTTTAAACAATCAAATGACATTTTTCAAAATTCATTGTAGGGACCCTTGTCAGCTGAGTTTCATCTTTGATAAACTCGACTGAAACCCTTGATGGATTTTGTGAAAATCCAGGGTCGGCCGAGTTTCCCCAGGACAAACTCGACCGACACCCCTGCACATCCAAAACATATTTAAGCCGTCGGTTGAGTTTCATCTAGGATAAACTTGATTGACACTTCAAATTTGCTTTGTCACACAGTGATATCAATCGAGTTTACTTTATAGAAACTCGACTGATCGCACTATACAGAGTGTGCATAAAAAGTGTTTCTAGCTATTGGAGTGTTGCACACATAAAAAATAGATCTGTTGCAACACCCCAAATGACTAGAACTTGTTGACAAGTGCTTCTACTGGCTAGTAGGCATCCCCAACTATAAATAGGTACCCTTCAACTTCATCCCAAGTTTGCTTCTTATGATCCTATCAATAGTTGAGTTGATTTGTCTACTAAGAGCCCCTTTCTCTCTCTCTCTCTCTGTTACTAATCAAAACATCAATCTAAATGATATTGGTACTTGTGAGAGAGATACTTCATTGTAATCCTTGTGAAGTTATCAATATTCTATTTCCCCAACCACTTTCCTTGAAGCAAAGTTGGGGAAAGCTACTCCTTGGTGAAGGAGAATGTCAAGGTTGAAGATCCTTGAGAATAGTGAATAATTCCTTCAAGGAGGAAGACTTGTTGCAAGTGGGGAGCTCCTTGGTGAAGGTGTCCAACTTGTTGCAAAATTGGGTAACCCCTTGTAGAGGTTGAAGACTCTTACTCGAAAGATAGTTAACACTTTGTACGGTTTATTGTCTCCTTTTGATCCTTAAAAAACAAGGTTAGCTATCATTTCCCTGTATAAAGAAGGTCTTATTGTATGTCTTCTAATATAAGTATGCAATGGTTGCAAAATCCTAGAGGTTGACCTCTCTAGGCATTGGATGTACACCCTCCTAGTTTGGAGTTTGGAACCTTTATACATAGCTTTTTTTTATCTCATTCAATCATTCTCATCTATGATATGTATGTTTATTTGTAGACAAACTCCATATCTGTAATTTTATCTCTTAAAATAATTTGCAGGTCTAATGAATCTTATTTAATTGTTTTAGCTCTATTCAACCCCCCCCCTTCTAGAGCCCATTCATCCAACATATGTGATAACTTGGACTTTTCTATCTCCTCATGTGGGTGCTAAATGATTTATCATTGCATTGATATTCTCACTCTAGCCCCAGTTACATGATTGGAGTTGTTTTGATGCTCCTTTAATTATTATGTGTGCATAGACAAGTGGTGACACTTCTTTTGATATAAAACCAAAGTTGCACTTAGTTTATACATCCTTCTACTTCATCCGTTTTATATCATATATTGGACTCTTATTACCCTCAACTTGTTTTCTCCATGTATAGGGCACTCTCACATTTCCAAAGCATCAAAATTTTCTCAATTTCGACCTAGGATGAGAGATATATGCTCATTTGAAAATTTCATTGGCTTAACTTGATTTCTAGCTCTTTTCAAAATGAAAATAGCCCTTCTAGGTCCAAATTATGGTGCACTACTGATTTAACAAGAGGCTCCTCCTTTCCAAAACAATGATCCACCCCCTTCTTTTTATGTTGATCCCATCCATCCTTTGTGTTGGCCATAGATTCAACTTGTTATTCGATGACACACTTTGTCTTCAACATTTATACAAACCATGTGTTTTAGCAAAGGAGGAGTAATGAAGAACTTCTTTTCATACCTCCTTAGGAATTTACAACCTTCAAACCTTCCTATTTAACCCCCTCCTTCCTTTTTAATCTTCCTTTGCATTTTCAGGCATCCTAACACCCCCTACACTTCTTCTTCTACCTCAAAACCCTAAACATTCATCCATGGCCATCAACCATCCACCTTAGATCCAACCCCTTGTTTCCCCTTCATTATCACTTCTTTTAGTCTCATTGGTTGCACCAGCTGTGGGCGTCATGGAGCGGAATATTCCCAAGCCTCACCGCAGCCAGCAACATGCAACCCAAGCTGGCCAGAATTCACCCCACCACAGCACCATTGTGGCTACAGGAGCAGATAGGATGTGGCAGGTTGAGCGTCAGGTCAGGAATTTGGGTGTAGTCATGGTTGGGCCCATTCCCGAAGTCATGTAGTATGTAACGTCCCAAGATTTGATGCCTCAGATAGAATGATCTTAAAAGGAATGATTGGACTACCCATATCACCAAGGTGCACCTCCTTTTCTAAGAGCCCGTCACTAAAGAACTTCATAGTTAAGCGGGCTCATCTTGGAGTAGTACTAGGATGGGTGACTAGTCAGGAAGTTGACCTCAGCTTATGCATGAGTGAGGACAAAACATGCAGTTAAGGCTAGTGGTGGTCTGTGGGGCCAGTCGTCATTCTTAAAACTCTACTAGAGCCTTAGGCAGTGGGCCCCGGTGTTACAAATGGTATCAGATCCATAACCCCTCTAGTAGGTGGAGCCCACATGGACATGTGGCATGCTAGTCTTAAGCCGAGTGGTCCACACATGTTGGAAAGGGATATCCAAGTTGATGGAGCCGCCCATGCGTTGGTAGTGTCCAGACACATTGTAAAGGGTTGTCCAAGTTTATGGAGCCACCCTTGCGTTGGTATCCATGATCGGGAGCTGGGTGTTCATGGGCCATTTTGGGTCTACACTGAACTGGGGAAATATTATGAGGCCATATAGTTGAGCCTTGATAAGGACGTCAAGAGTCTAAGTGGGGGAGATTGTAACGTCCTAGGATTTGATGCCTTAGATATAATACTCTTAAAAGGAATGATTGGACTACCCATATCACCAAGGTGCATCTCGTTTTTTGGGAGCCCATCACTAAAGAACTTCATAGTTAAGTGTGCTCAGCTTGGAGTAGTACTAGGATGGGTGACCAGTCGGGAAGTTGGCCCCAGTTTGTGCGTGAGTGAGGAAAAAATGTGGAGTTAAGGCTAGTGGTGGTCGATGTGGCCATTCGTCATTCCTGAAACTCTACTAGAGCCTCAGGCAGTGGGCCTTGCCCAACCAAGGGTGCCTCCTCTTAGGGACATGTGCGTATGCGACCCTTGATGGGAGGATCTATGTCTGAGATCCTTCACTAAATATTTGGTAACACCCCCTCTCTTCTACAAGGTTTTCAATGCAAATATTCAAAATTTGACATCATCCACATACTTTGGAAAATATGCCATAAAATATATGACTTTTTATCCTCCTGATGAGGTCTATCCATTGAAACTAGTTTTGGAACCTAAATCCTCTTATAGTTCTATTGTTTCCCCAAAAATGCTTACTTTGAGACTTTTGAAGATGATTAATTCTACTAACTGATCAACTTTTGATTCCTTATGTATCAAAATATGTTGTATTCCTAAATCAGTAAACCTTACTTCACTTTTGATATGGTTAATGCCTTGTATCATATGTAAATACCCTAAATGACTATCTTGACTAAAACATGACTCTTTTATGTACATACCTGATATCACTTGATCAAGTTTAGGAGTTTGGCTTATTTTTTCATCATCTAATCTCTTAACCTAGAAATCAGTGATCCTTATAATGCTTCATGCCATGTTGGACTATTATCTTTTTCCTCTTTGCCTCAAGTACCTCATATGACCTAAAAAGACCTATGTTTGTACACTAGTATGCCCTAAAGGTGATGTTAATGTACTTATAGGTTTGGACCTTTAATCCTTGTGGATAAAGTGGATCATTGATTTTAAATTTCTAAGTTTGCCTTCAAATAAGACCCTATAATGATTTATTTTTTGAATTGTCATGTAACATACTCATGTTCCCCCATTGACTAGATGTAACATCTAGTGTGACCTGAATGCATATGTTGATTGTTGATCTCCAACCTTGATATATCATGCTCTAATGTTATCCATGTATCTAAGTGACTTCAATTCATTAGACTATAGCTCTAAATCATAACTTTATTAACTCCTTTCACCCTAATGCCCCTTTGACTTGGAAATGTGACCATGTTGCATGAAATTGATCTAATATGACTAGTTATGATCTTGCATGATTAAACCATGGTGATAATCTAAATAGCATGCTTTTGAAACTTCTAAATCAGAGTTTACCTTTATCTTGTATCACTCATGATGTTGATGTTTCACCTATACCTAGGGCATAATGGTGATATTTGGATTATTCTAAATCTTTGCTTGCATGTTTGGAACATTGGATCTAAAGAATGAACTATTTAAGACCTAGTCTTAGGGAAACATTCACATGACTGATATTATTTTTATCTTATCAAGATCCTATTGATATGAGACCCCATATAATATGTTTTTACAAATTAGGTCCCCTTGGGTTGGACCTTGTCTAGGAATGTTACTCGTGGATTATAGCTTGCTCACTACTCACAAGGTATGTTGAATCTCTTGACCCTTTTATGCATGGGTTTTTAGTCATTTTCATCGGCATATTTTCCTTGATTTTATGTGTTGATTTGTCATTTATTTGATTAATTATGCATGAAATGCTATCAATGGCCAGTTCTATCTAAATGTATCACATTATATGATTTTTATTGTTTAAAATGGTTTAATATTCATCCCGAGTACTTATCTACGATCTCATGCAATTTTAGGTACAATTGAGCTTCACAGACTCGATACTACCGACGCCAAAAGTCGGTAGTACTAACTTCACGTCAGTTTGGACCAAAAGATTTGCCCAGACTTGATACTACCGACACTCGAAGTCAGTAGTACCAAAATGACATCATTAAAGCACAAGAATGAATCAAGAAAACTCGATACTACTGAGTCCACCGACTTGGTATAACCGAGATGGCGTTAGGGAGGTAGTGCTCGAGTGACCTAAAGATCCGATGCTATCAAGACAAGTCGATAGTACCAACATTGTGATGAATCGTGGATACCCTAGAAACATGGTACTACTGACTTTCCAGATGGTACTACCGAGTCTGCCTGATTAGGAAATCTAAAGATAGCACTCTAATCCAACGGCTGGCTTTATTTTGTACATTAAGTGGTTCCTATGACTTGAGGGGAGTTTGTCTAAACCTAAGGAGGCAGTCTTTTTCCATTGCATGACACCAGATAGAGAGGAGAGAAGAGAAAGGAACTAAAGGCTTCACCCAGGATGATCTGAGCACCTCGGGAGGGCGAATCTATAGTTGAAAGACAGCAGATTGCACGCACGACGTAGGGGATCATCTGGATCAGCCATTCTCTAGGGGTTACTTTAGTTTTTCTAATGTTTCCCATGTTTTATCTTTCTCTACCATGTATTCATCAATGAAAACCATGCGGGGCTAAACCCCTTTATTCCTTAGGATCCAAGAGTAGCCCAGATATGCATTGTAATTGATTTCCATGCATTAATATCATCTTTATCCCTATTTTCCTAATATAAATCTATGTCATCGTCTTGTTTAGTTTATGCTTGATAACCATAGATAGATTATCAGACCCTTAATCATTTTAGGAGAGAGGTTAAGGGTTGTAAAAGTATAGATTTACCCATTTATTGCACCCCTTGGGAAAGGTGGAGAGTAAACGGGAGAAACCTAGAGATTAATTGTAAAGAACCTAACTAATCAACCAATTACTATGGAAATGGGATTGGCATTAGAATAGGTAGTGAACTACACTACGGGAGTGGGTAGTTCTGGCTCTAGGCTCTTTATCCAGGGATAGGGGTAATAGATATTAGTGTGTGGAGTTAATTGTAATGCTATCTGTGGTGAAACTAGTGTCCTGAGGAATTCCCTTAAATCTGAGTAACTTAATCCTTAAGCTTGTTTTGTTTCTAAAATTGTTTCTATTCAATCAAACCAATTCACTTTTACCGGCCTAGCTGATTATATCATAGTTAGTAGTAGTATTCTGGAGAACATTTTCATGTGTTTGACTCGGGCGTCAAAAGGCCTATATTACTTCGATACGTTCACTTGTGTATAACGCATGATAAACACGTGTCACCCTTCTCTAATATTGGCTTGGTTGTATGTATGCTCATTTGAATGCTTATTTAGTTAGTTACTTAATTGAGATGGTGTTCCTATGAATGTTACTTTCATGTTTTATTATACTATGTTGAAAAACCTTAAACATATGATAGAGAAATCATTATATAACCTTGTGTACCTACCTAAATTCTCAGGTTAAGGGCACTAGGCATGATAGAAATAATATGAGATCATTAACTTTGGTCTTGAGGGGCTTGGCGTAGAAATAGGGTAACATATAGGCTTTGATGCCTCAAATGGCCCTCACAGACCCTTCTTTTGGAAGTGGTCAAAAGGCCTAATGTTGATATAATGGATAAAATAAACCTAAAACATGCTTCGTATAGAATAATGTCATTTAAAGTGTTCTTGTCTTATTTCTACTTCTTTCTTGATATCATGTTTCTTGCTAAGCAACTTCATATTACTTTTAAAATGTATTTAATTTTCCTTCCATAACATACTTAATGTTTTGCATTAATATATTTGATTTATCAACTTTTTAGTCACCAAGTGAAGATATGTTGCACTCAAGGATCTATGCTTATAAATAAAACACCAATTGGATATCTTTAAATAAAAATGGGTAGGTGTCTCTATCTCCTTCTATATCTTGTTATCTATTTAGTTTTGGTTATTGCCCTTTTCAAGTGTTGATTGTGAGAAACTATGTGCCATTTTACAGATAGATGCTCAAACCCACTACCACTAACGTTGTATTCATTGGGGGTAGGAAGAGTGTAACAAATAGTTTTGTGACACCATCCTTGGAGGAACCAGAGTCCATGGAGGACATGAACCATCTAGAGTAACCTTTCTAAAGTTTTATAGATCTCTTCACCTTCCTCCCTTCTTTTTTATTACTTATTGAGCATGAGGGGCTAAACCTCCATTTTTTAACTTGGAAGCATCTCAGTGTTAACTATAAGAATGTTCATATTTTGATTTAATACAAAATAATATTTTTCTTTAGATTTTGATAATGAAAGCTTAACTTCCTTATTAACGATTGATCGCCGGAGCCGACTCGAGCGGGTATAGAGTTGAGAGGATCCAAAGGCTCGAGCGCTAGTGAGGGTATATCTCAATCCGGGTTAGAAAAACTGAGTTATGAGTTTGAGCATGAGTTTGAGTTATGAGTTATGAGTTTTAGGAGTTATGAGTTATGAGCCTGAGTCACAGATATATTAAACTTGAAGAGGAAAAGGCAAAAAAGATCTCTGGGAACACGGAGTCGACACATTAGTATGAGCATGCCATAAGTATTTATGTATATAGTGAGATGGGTTGTGCCATTGAAAATATCCCATTTTCATCCATTATCCTTGTGGTTTAGTACCGAGAGTAGTGTGTTTCCATTAACAATGAGAAGTCTCATACCAACAAAGAGATTATGGGTTTCAGATACCATACAACACATGTAGCTCTTGCAACCACAAATTCCATATCCCAAGAACTTGTATGGAAGACCTGGGGGAATAAGGACACTTATGAATTTTGTATAAGTAGGGCTTCAGCCAATGTAACAAATTTGAGAAGTGACAAATAAGTGCAAGCATATAAAGTTCATATGAGAGTGAACCTAAAATATTCCTCACCACCTTGTCTACTCCTCAGTTTCAAGAAAATATGCCCACATAGCAAGAGTAGGTGAAAGTTCTACTTTGTAGTGGAACATACACAATCGACAATGAGTCATACAAGTCTGAGAAGGGAATGTCAAGTTATGTTGATACCAATCCCATTGTAGTGGAGGATAATCTCAATTCAATCTTAGGGAAGGAAATCCCTAAGCAACCATACATTCCTCTGCATAATCATCATGTCTCACCACCTCCAATCACAATGCATACAGCTGAGAGTCATATTTTATCTACGAATAGCCTAAAGGATGAGCAGTCCAAGGAAATTTTGAATACTTTTTACCAACTCAACATCATTTTCCACTGGTAGAGACCATTGAGAAAACTCTAGAATATGTGAAGTTTCTAAGGGAGATCATCACCAAAAAGTGCAAGATCAAATATTTGGACATTTTGGAAATGAATGAAGTGATGAGTACAAGGATTCAAGGGAGGCTGCCACAAAAAAGGAAAGACCCATGATGCTTCAACATCCCATGTTCAATTGGGTGTGTAAATTTTAGAGAAGCAATCTACAATGTTGGGGCAAGAATATCTAATGCATATTGCCACATTTAGAAATCTTGTAATGAGGGAACTCACCAAGACTAGTATTGCATTCCAACTTACAGATGGCTCCATAGCCAAACCTATGGGTATTTATGAAGACGTGTTGGTAAGGTTAGATAAAACACATGTACCCAGTTGACTTTGTGATAATGGATATACCATAAAATGAAAGGTTCATAGTTAGTTGTATGTTGACCATTTCAAACTACTTTAGATGTAATTGTTGTTATGGGTTGAGGATACTTAATTGTAGGGATTTAAAACAACATGGTGGAATTCTCATTGCTAAACAATTCTCCACCACTCACTCGTGACAACCCATGATAGAGGTAAATATAACATTAAGCCTAGGACATAAATCAAGGGTGCTTTGTGGGAGGCAATCTAGACTTTTTTTTTGTTATTTTTCATTTAGTAGTTTTTTTTGTAGTTGTCGTTTGATTAATTTTGATGCATTATTATGGTGCATGATGACTGCATTGTGTGTGCAGAAATATGGAGAGGTTGATACCATCGACACCTTCTGGTGGCACCCACTCATCATTAATAGGGTATATGCATTTTGGTAGTAAAATTTTGGTACCTCGACACCTTTCGGTGGAACCCACTTAGAATAATTGATGCACAAAGTTCTTTTGACATGATCAAGCCAGTGTTAGAGATTTAGTTTGGTACCACTGATATGAGGGAAGAGTGTGATTTGTAGCCTCAAATCTGACGACCAAATGTGTGTAGATCCAATGTTGAATAAGAAATCAAGTTGTGTATTCCTATGAGTTGGTACCATGGACCCCCATGAGTACCACCAGCACTGTGGATATGCCAGCCATTACTTCTATAGATCATAGCCTTAGGAATCAACAACAGTTACTGAAAAAGCACATGGACAGAAGTGATGTTTGTGCCACCGACTTGAGTCAGTGGAACTAACTTTTTACTATTATGTGCCTTTCCTTCTATATAAGGAAAAGTATTTCATTTGGATTTCTCATGACTCAATCATCCACTTCTCAATCACTCCTCTACAAGATTCCCCAAGTGCTTTTTCACTAAGAAACCACTTCACCAAGCTCTCATCCTCTCCCTATTTCTTCAATAATGATGAGCAAGCGACCCTGATAAGAGGCATCCAACTCCTTCCCAATTCATTCTAGACCATGACTTGTGATAGATATTGGTGCACATAAAAAGAAATATGTTGGGCTTGTGAATCATGATGTCAAAGCTACTCACTATGGTGATGTGACCTTCATCTTGTAGCTGGGCTTCACCCACAACTTGCATAGGGTGTGCACAACCCAAGGGATGGCTTCCATTGGCCCCTTCATAGGGGGGGTGACCAATGTATAAGTAGATTAAATTGGAATTCTTAGCATCCATATAGGTTTGTTTCTAACACAACACAGTGATGACTGGAAGATGGTATGGATAAAGTCTAGGATTTACAACAACACCCACCACCTTATTGTAGAGGCATTCAATGCCATATTTAGGTGGGCAAACTACAAAATGCGATGTTGTGAATCTGGAGATTTAGTCACTCCATGGAATGGAGTAAACTCATAGCAGCATCAGCTTGTGACAAGGCCAAGTGACATCATTGTAGAATTACCAACATCGAGCACCCCTCTTCCCTCATTTTTCATTGACTTCTGAGGAACACCTTTTTTTCCTATCCACTCATGGGAAAGGAAAGGTCCAAGCCATAAACCTATTCATGCTTTGGGAACTCCTCTCACTAGAAAGGGAGAATATTATACTTGGGCACATTGTTCCTTGGACATGCGCACGTGGTAGACAAAAGTGAGAAGAGGAAGTTTTCCATCCATTTTGGTAGTTTCATCAAGAGACTAGCCATTCATTTCAACTGTGATCTCTCTGGTCTATAGCACATGGAGTTGAAGGGAGATCTAGACTTTAGACAATTTTTATTGCCAAGATTCTTGACCAGATTGGAGGTAGAATCCATGCAATAACTAAAATAGGCATAAGAGAAATTCCATACTCCATATTTAACATCATCCATCTTGATGATCTACAATGGTTAGCTGACATGAGAGAAACAAACTAGGAGGAGGACATTGACAATCTGGTTAGGATGACAATGACGAGATCAATGAGGTAGAGGTTCTACCTTAAGGGACTTCTAGGAGGCCACATCATAGCCCACATGCCTATGGAGCCTCATCTTCTAACCAAACCCATCACAAGATAACCCATATTGATTTGAGGTCATGTATCATATGATCAATACCATTCAAATAGGTCAGCAACAGTAGTAGGAGGTAATGACTTGGATCACCTCCAAGTAATAGAGGATCTTCCACAACTAGGAGTAGATCTTCACACATCAACAGACAATGTTCAATAATGAGTGCCTTCTTTAAGTAATCAAGATAACTTCCATCAGCATCTTCAATGTGTGGGGTACACTCAACAACCTCTCTACAATCAATACTAGAGCCAGGGCTGATTCTCTGACTACCCACAACCACAACCCATGCCATCTGACCCACCCCAGTTCACCTACACATTCTATCCACAAGATCCCAAAATGACTCTTAGAATATTTTATCCCCCTGGAGCCTAAATCATCTAGTAAACCTATTCCATCTCTGAGTATATTTTTGACAATGAGGACATTCTCAAATTCAAGATTAGGGGGTAAATAGTGTTTTTACTACACATATTAAACACAAGTGCACATATAAAAATAGTATAGGCCTATGAGGCTTGAATGTCAAACTCAAGAAAGCATATCCCAAGACTACTACTAACTATGACTCAATTAGCTAGACCTATTGAAAAAGGTGATTGAGTGATTAATTGACTAATTGCAAGAACAAAAACTAAATTACTAAGGTTGTGATCACAAATGGAATGGATTCCCTAAGAATACAGTTTCACCATGGTTTATATTGCAATTAGCATTATTTATTAATATTTAGTTCTCCTAACCCTAGACCAAGGAACCAATAGTGAGAATTACCCTCTTTTGTAGTGTAATTCATGACCTAATCTAATACAAACTCAACTCTCATAGAAATTTAATTATTAGTTAGGTGCTTAACGAATCCTCTGGGCTAAACCCTTCATAGTCATAAGCCCTCTCTTGAGGCATGGTCTAGGCTATGTAAATCTATGACTTATCCAACCCTTAATCCCTCTCTCAAAGCAATTATGGTCTAAGAAATCAACTATGGTGATCAAGCATAGATAATATATGAAGCAATCATAGAGTTATGTCTAAGAATTAGGAAAACATATATATTAACTCATAATGTCAAGTACAACACATAACTGAGCTACTCCCAATCCTAGGGAATTAGGGATTAGCCCTGCATGATTTTAGTTGCCATACACATAGATGGAGAAGATTAAGGTGAGGAAAACATTAAATAATTAATGGAAACCCATAGAGAAGATGATCTGGATGACTCTCTCTGACGAACATGACGGTTTGCTATCTTCTAGATGCAAGTCCATCCACTGAGATGCTTGAATTGTCATGAACATTGCTTTTCCTTTCCTTTCTCTTCTTATGACTCTCCTCTATTGTGCAATAAACTGTAGTGTGATGATCAGGTCTGGACGAAATCCCCCCTAGTCATAAGATTGACTTAGGGTAGCTTCAAGTTGTGGTCTTTGGATTAATTACCATCTTTACTCTCGCCTGATCATGACAAGTCGGTACACTGAAGGGGTGTCGGCGGCACCGAGTCCTCTTCTAGTTCATGACTCCAGGTGAGTGTCTGTACTACTGACTACTACATTGATAGCACCGAGTTGCTCCCTGACATCTCCTGACGATCTTTCCATGTACAAGTTGGTACCACATACTTGAGGTTGGTGGCATCAAACTGTTGGTATGTATGCCCTGAGAGCCAATCATGTGATGATTGGTGGGATACATTAAGATTGATTTGATAAACATCAAAGGCAAGCTTCCAATTCTTTCTGGTTCAGTCAGACGAGATAGTGATAGAACAGATTGAATGTCTAGAGAATGACAGTACTCAATGACGTATGCTTTCAGGTTGAGGACCTGAACGATGAGATCATACGGATTCTAAGAGTTTGTACATTCTTGTTATGTCCCTAGTCGGATGTCATTGTGGAAGGTAGATAGACAGCAATGACACACAAGACTAGATTGTGGTGTTGGTTGATGACAGAATCTCATTAGTCATGATATAGAGATATCGAACCAAACACATAGGTACTTGTTAGAGAACAAGGTACCGGACAGACCCACCGTGAGTTTGACACATGGAACCATGAGATGGTAGTCACAGTCAGTACTCACAGTGATGGTGGTGAGTGTGATTCTTAGACCTGAAATCACTGCACTCAACACATGTCGTTGGGCACACTTTGACATCATCAAACGCAGTCCTGAAACATGGGTTGTTATAAAGGTGATGATTGGGTGGCTTTGACACATGGGGCTTTTGAGGGGTGAGTGATAGATATGGGATTTGTCCCTCCTGAGGGAGTTTGATATCCATGGCCACTTGATGAGTAGGATTGAGAAAGGCGTGCACGCATGTGTGAATCAGTATATGATACTGATGTCATACATATCTCTTCCAGTCTACTCTGAGATCAAGAAAGTGAATGAACGTTGACAGGATGATTGTTCCATGCCTCGAGTTCATTCGGGATATCAGTGACAAAGGAATTATACATTCGCTGTAACACCATTCACGGATTGTAGGATGAAAGTTGTTCTCCAACTTTCTACTTTCACTTGGGTAGCACTGATGTGTGACTAGGCACCGCTCTTTTCTTGTGAAGTCATAAGTGTTATGGACTTTCACTGCCAACGTGAAATGGACCTGCAGGGTCACACACATAGGATTTAACCTGGAAGAGGAATTTTGTCCACAAAGCAATGTTTAGATTGATTACTAAAGGAGTTTAGTAGTTCAATTAAACACTCAATCAGTCGACGGCTCAATATCGTATGGTTCAAGGTGTTGGACGCATTGATTGGAGTATCGGATTGATTGAAATCGCAATTGACTGATTTTGCCCAACTTGTGCTCCCAACCGATCGGCTCATGTGATGAATCGATCGGCTGAGGTTGCTGAGCCGGTCGGCTGGAATGTCCAGGCCGATCGGCTCATGCCCAGGTTGAAACGACCGGTTCAAGGGTTGAACCGATCGGCTCAACTGGTGCAACCGACCAGTTGGGAAAGTCATGTCGGTAAGGATTTTCCTTTCGTTTCAAATTGCCTAATTCGATTGGGAATAATATTGGTATTCAATACCAATTGGGAAAGAAACAAGGAAAGTCTTTTTGAGCCGGATTAGGACCATGAACCGATCGGTTCAGGGCACCAACCGATCGGTTGGAGTGCCCCAAACGATCGGCTCAGGTCCAACCGATCGGCTCAATGGCCGAACCGATCGGTTCAGTTGTGAATCGATCATTTCAAGTTGCAAACCGGTTGCTTTTTGTGGAAAATTCTCGAACCCTTTTACTCCTGCTTTAGTCCCGCCTTGCCCGGGATGGAGAACCCTGTCCCATAACTCTCCTATATATAGGGGTATTGGGGGCTTCTCAAAGTACATCTCAGTGCAACCAGTTGCTCTGCAAGTTGTCGTTCTCTCTGGTTTTGGTAACTGTGAGAGAGCCCGAGCAAGTACTTCCCGCAAAAATGGAGGTGCAGCAAGGGAAGGACAACTGCAGTTGCAACAGGAGGCAGGAGAGCGTGTTGGCGACTAGTACGTCAACAGGAGGGTGCGACTCCTTCCACTTCCTTGTGGGACAAGGGGAGTGGAGTTCCAGGTGGTCCGTGTGGACTACTACAGAGGCGGGAGGACACTGCCGCTTAGGAGGACAACTGTCATCCGACAGTCCAGTTCGAGTAGGAGTTGTCAGTCCCGGTGTGACCAGGAGCTGCACAGACACCGTCGAAGTCCGGAGTTGAAGACCGCGCATTGCGCGAGGCATTGTCGCCGAGCAAGCCTCGGGACAAGGTATGATTCCGCAAACCATCCTTTCCTATTATATAGACGTTGACGCGTTTCCTCGGTATGGGTTTGGGGAGAAAATTTTTGTTTCCGCTGCCTTCTCTGTCTCCCCTAAAACCCAACAGTGGTATCAGAGCCACGTCAGCTGTTCTATATTTTAGGAATATCGATATGATCGATTTTGGTTTGTCACCTTTATTTATTGCATACGATGTGAATAATATCGGCTTTATGCATGTCTAATCCTAAATCGACAAATCCCTAATTACATATATGATATGTATTATTAATGCACTCGATACGCGTCACCCTTAAATGAGTTTTGTGGTGGATGTGTGTAGCATGATTATGGCCTATAAACCCCTATCTGTGTGTGGTTGTTTTTGGTTGCTTGCATCTCGGTCTGCGCACCGATCTTCCCTCTCTTATTCCTGATGTAACTCGAAATAATTCGAGATTCTTTTCTACCTTTGCTCCCCCCGAATGTAACTCGGGGTTTCTCCTTTTTAAAGCAATGTAATAAAATGGATAGATTTTATTTCCTGTTATGTCAAAGACCGGCGGACATCAAGACGACTGCTCAGACGATCGGCTCAAGGTGTGAACCGATCGGTTGACCTTCCAGACGGTCGGTTCAAGGAGTGAACCGATCGGTTGATGACCGGTTCGAGGAGCGAGACGAGCGGGTGGCGGACATGACGAGATGCACGACGTCCAGGCGAACCGATCGGTTGGAGGAGCCAACCGATCGGCTGGTGGCACCCAGATGACCGGCTGGAGAGTATAGATCATTCATGTGATGAGTTGATCAACTCGGATGGCAAGGCACAGATGTTCATCTTGTACAGGTTGCAGACGTAGATGACTGTGATTCCTCTTGGCTCGAGGAATCACATTAGGATGGCCATAATCATCGCTTTTTATCTTTTGTGCATGTTTTATGTGGGATATAGCATGTATATGATACGTACTATGTATTGTGGTGATTGGATATGTATATGTATATAAAACCAAATCCCTCATTAAAATATTAAGTTTTAGATGCCTTCCATTAGCGACACACATGGCAAACTTGATCGACCAAGCGTAGGTTACGCCAAAGCGTGGTGCGCCGTCTATCTTGTGGAAGTGTGAAGGGTAGACATGTAGGTTCTGCCAAAGCAGGGTGCATGTTTACCGTGGCGGCTTTTGGGTTAGACTTAACTGGTGATTCTTAGAGCGTCTAGGCCCAGAGGCAAGGAATGTTCATGGCAAGGTGTTTCGCATGTTCATTCAACAAGAGTTGCATATGATGCAATTGGCAAAAGTTGCCTACCTGAGAGATCTAAGTTGTGGGCGATCAGCCAAAGCTGACTCATGACTTAGAGGATCTCAGGATCTTGCCCACTAGAAGGTTGTACGCTGCAATCTTCCGAATTGATGGTGAGGGCTATCAATTTGAAGTAAAATAGTGGGAGCGATAATTAATTAAAGGCCTAATTATATCGTCAAACTTTCAAATCAATCAAATAAGTCAAAAATGAGTTTTGGACTAAAATTGCATATTTTCCTTTTGTAGTTCAAATGGCAACAAACAACAACAACTTTTCTTTGCGATCGGTCCTTGACAAGGACAAGCTAAATGGGACAAACTTCCACGACTGGTATCGGACATTGAGAATTGTTCTCACTCAAGAGCGTAAGCTCTATGTCCTGGATACTCCAATTCCAGAGGAACCCGCTCCTAATGCACCAAGGACAGAAAGGGATGCTTACAAGAAGCATTCTGATGATGCCATTGATGCAAAGTGCTTGATGCTATGTTCAATGAACCATGAGTTGCATAGGCAACATGAGAACATGGGTGTCATAGAGATGATTCTACATCTCAGGAACATGTATGAAGATCAGGCACGGCAAGAGAGGTACAATGTTTCTAGGGCACTGTTCAAGTGCGTCATGACAGAAGGAGATCCAGTTGGTCCTCACACACTCAAGATGATTGGGTATGTGGAGAACCTGCAGAGACTGGGATTTCCACTGAGCCAAGAGTTGGCTACTGACGTGATACTGCAATCGTTGCCAGAATCTTACAGTCAGTTTGTGATGAACTACAACATGAACAACTTTGATAGGCCACTGTCAGAGTTGTTGGGCATGTTGAGGACAGTTGAGTTACAGATGAAGAAGGACAAGCCTAAGTCCTTGATGGTGATCACGAGCAAGAAAGGCAAGTCCAAGCGCAAGGGCAAGGGCAAAGCTAAGAAAGGTTCTGAAGCTAGCCAGGAGTCCAAGCCATCTTCAGCTCTCAAGGCCAAAGGAGGCGTGACCAAGAAAGGAAATTGCCACCATTGTCAAAAACCAGGACATTGGAAAAGGAATTGTCCTATCTACCTGGAAGAACAAAAGAAGAAGGAGGCGACTGAAGCCTCTACTTGAAGGTGTCATGTAAATAAACTTGTAACACTTTTTGAGATATATGATATCAAGATGTAAAGTGTAAAGCATTCTTACTTGGGGCAAGTGTTGCCTTTATAGATAGGAATACTTTAGTTTATTTTCAGCAAATAAGGCATGTAATACAGTTATGAACTGCTATTTCATACTTGCCAATAGATAGAAACACTTTATTTTTTGCATATTATGTGACAATGATGGCAATTAATAAAGTTGTGTTTTCAATCTTAAAGATATGATCTTTTGTGGCAATGCCTTATTTATCTTGTGATATTTGATATGCATAAGATAAGAAGATACCTAAAAGTTATAGATAACTCAAACAATTTAATTAGCATTAATCATGAGAAATTCATTTCTAGTTTCCATGTGATGGATAAATCTAGACTCTTTTGGTTATAGAACCAGTAAGAGACATGAATATCTTGGACATGATTAATCAATCTTCACTAATGTAGTGGGAGAGTGATTATCCTATTAGGTATAATACATGTGATGTATTTACATACCTATTGGAATAAATGCTAATACTTCAAATGGTGTTTAGAGAAATACCAATATGAATATCTTGAAGTGTTCAAGATTATCATAAATGAAGTACAAATTTGGTAAAGTATTAATTCTTGATGAGATCAATGAATGAAATACTTGGACCAAATGTTTGAGATCCTTATGAGTGATTATGATAGTGTATCATAGTGAACTCATGATTAAGGCATGGTGATGTCTGAATCAAGAAGGAATCATACTCTAAGGAGTTAGAGAATGATTATCAAATAACTGAATTCTTCTTAATAAAAGAATACCCCACACTAATAAAAGAAATTAAGGATCACAAGGGTTGTGAGTTCTTATATCTTTAATAGATACACCTCAATTATCTATGTGATGAGTTGTTCATGTGATGAGTCAACTATCAAGATGAATATGAGGAACCGAATCTTGAGTTATGGTTTAAAACTGTTACATCCTAAATGACATCCATGTGAACCATAAGGTATGACCTTGATGGTAGCACTCATTGGATCATATCCATAAGTGCAGATGAGTCTTAAGTGTTAAGACACATGGATAACATTTGAGAAGGATGATGCTTGTTGATTGCAACTTAATGACTAAGACATTTGGCATATGGATACTAAAACTGCATTCCTATGAGGAATAAAACCAGGATGTGTACGTGACACATCCTATAAGGTTTATGAATCCACTAATGCAAATGGAGTCTATAAGTTACAATGGACTAATCAATGTGATTGATTGAGTACAAGCAACTCAAAATTGGATCTTTACTTTGATGATATAGTCAAAGGGTTTGACTGATATGTCAAAGATAAAGAAGGGATCTGTGATTTAGTGGGAGCGTGTTCACATTCCACATATTGATGTGAAATGGAAATGTTCTAGATTGGAAATCCGAATGTGGAAATTATCTTTAAGGAAGATAGAGATGTTTCCTATGTGATAGGAATAGAGATCTATAGAGATAGTTCTCGAAAATCTCTTGACCTGGAAAGAGAAAACATACATTGGCAATCTGTACTGAAGTGTTCAGTATGCATAGATTCAGTGGGAGAAAACTTGTCCATGTTACATGGATATTAGTATCCCAAGGCCAAGTGTCCAATTCTTATGAAGAATGGGAACAGTAAGAATAGATATGGATCTATCATGTATGTAATCATCCCATTATCTTGCATGTATGACATGGCAAGAATAAAATGCATTCATCATCTTGTATGTAGGACATGGCAATATGATGTGCTCATCCTGAAAACTCGTATGTGGGACATGACGAGTGGATGTCTGTCTGTTTCCAGTAAGGGTTACTGGAATACCATGAGAACTTGATAAGTGCTTATGAAGCACTAGTTCTATGGAGAAGAGTTCGATGTAAAGAGTTACATTGATGCGAACTTCTGAAAGGACAGAAAATTAATCGCAATATATATACATGAGATGTATAAAAGTGAAAGTTTGTTGATAATTGGAAATGTTCCAATAAAGCCATTTAAAAGGGAAATGCCGAGTATCTATGTGTTAGTGAACAGCAGTGGATACTATATGGATCTGAAAGTTCATGAGATGAACTTATATTCCACTCATTGATGACAAGTCTGGAATCCTTGATCATGCAATGTGGCTAAAGGTTAGCAAATGGAATACAAGATCGCATATTACGGCAACTCCATCTCATACGTGTGACGTACAGCGAAGAGATGAGAGACATGCAATTTATACAGACTTTGGCAAGGTGTTGCCATTACTCACTATGTTGGCACTACAGCACAGAAACATGTGGGACATGTTTGAAGATCACTATGAATATGATTCATGGGTGATTGGCTCGCAGTGCAAGTGGGAGTCTGTTGGTATGTATGCCCTGAGAGCCAATCATGTGATGATTGGTGGGATACATTAAGATTGATTTGATAAACATCAAAGGCAAGCTTCCAATTCTTTCTGGTTCAGTCAGACGAGATAGTGATAGAACAGATTGAATGTCTAGAGAATGACAGTACTCAATGACGTATGCTTTCAGGTTGAGGACCTGAACGATGAGATCATACGGATGCTAAGAGTTTGTACATTCTTGTTATGTCCCTAGTCGGATGTCATTGTGGAAGGTAGATAGACAGCAATGACACATAAGACTATATTGTGGTGTTGGTTGATGATAGAATCTCATTAGTCATGATATAGAGATATCGAACCAAACACATAGGTACTTGTTAGAGAACAAGGTACCGGACAGACCCACCGTGAGTTTGACACATGGAACCATGAGATGGTAGTCACAGTCAGTACTCACAGTGATGGTGGTGAGTGTGATTCTTAGACCTGAAATCACTGCACTCAACACATGTCGTTGGGCACACTTTGACATCATCAAACGCAGTCCTGAAACATGGGTTGTTATAAAGGTGATGATTGGGTGGCTTTGACACATGGGGCTTTTGAGGGGTGAGTGATAGATATTGGATTTGTCCCTCCTGAGGGAGTTTGATATCCATGGCCACTTGATGAGTAGGATTGAGAAAGGCGTGCACGCATGTGTGAATCAGTATATGATACTGATGTCATACATATCTCTTCCAGTCTACTCTGAGATCAAGAAAGTGAATGAACGTTGACAGGATGACTGTTCCATGCCTCGAGTTCATTCGGGATATCAGTGACAAAGGAATTATACATTCGCTGTAACACCATTCACGGATTGTAGGATGAAAGTTGTTCTCCAACTTTCTACTTTCACTTGGGTAGCACTGATGTGTGACTAGGCACCGCTCTTTGCTTGTGAAGTCATAAGTGTTATGGACTTTCACTGCCAACGTGAAATGCACCTGCAGGGTCACACACATAGGATTTAACCTGGAAGAGGAATTTTGTCCACAAAGCAATGTTTAGATTGATTACTAAAGGAGTTTAGTAGTTCAATTAAACACTCAATCAGTCGATGGCTCAATATCATATGGTTCAAGGTGTTGGACGCATTGATTGGAGTATCGGATTGATTGAAATCGCAATTGACTAATTTTGCCCAATCTGTGCTCCCAACCGATCGGCTCATGTGATGAACCGATCGGCTGAGGTTGCTGAACCGGTCGGCTGGAATGTCCAGGCCGATCGGCTCATGCCCAGGTTGAAATGACCGGTTCAAGGGTTGAACCGATCGGCTCAACTGGTGCAACCGACCAGTTGGGAAAGTCATGTCGGTAAGGATTTTCCTTTCGTTTCAAATTGCCTAATTCGATTGGTAATAATATTGGTATTCAATACCAATTGGGAAAGAAACAAGGAAAGTCTTTTTGAGCCGGATTAGGACCATGAACCGATCGGTTCAGGGCACCAACCGATCGGTTGGAGTGCCCCAAACGATCGGCTCAGGTCCAACCGATCGGCTCAATGGCCGAACCGATCGGTTCAGTTGTGAACCGATCATTTCAAGTTGCGAACCGGTTGCTTTTTGTGGAAAATTCTCAAACCCTTTTACTCCTGCTTTAGTCCCGCCTTGCCCGGGATGGAGAACCTTGTCCCATAACTCTCCTATATATATAGGGGTATTGGGGGCTTCTCAAAGTACAGCTCAGTGCAACCAGTTGCTCTGCAAGTTGTCATTCTCTCTGGTTTTGGTAACCGTGAGAGAGCCCGAGCAAGTGCTTCCCGCAAAAAGGGAGGTGCAGTAAGGGAAGGACAACTGCAGTTGTAACAGGAGGCAGGAGAGCGTGTTGGCGACTAGTACGTCAACAGGAGGGTGCGACTCCTTCCACTTCCTTGTGGGACAAGGGGAGTGGAGTTCCAGGTGGTCCGTGTGGACTACTATAGAGGCGGGAGGGCACTGCCGCTTAGGAGGACAACTATCATCCGACAGTCTGGTTCAAGTAGGAGTTGTCAGTCCCGGTGTGACCAGGAGCTGCACAGACACCGTCGAAGTCCGGAGTTGAAGACCGCGCATTGCGCGAGGCATTGTCGCCGAGCAAGCCTCGGGACAAGGTATGATTCCGCAAACCATCCTTTCCTATTATATAGACGTTGACGCGTTTCCTCGGTATGGGTTTGGGGAGAAAATTTTTGTTTCCGCTGCCTTCTCTGTCTCCCCTAAAACCCAACAGTGGTATCAGAGCCACGTCATCTGTTCTATATTTTAGGAATATCGATATGATCGATTTTGGTTTGTCACCTTTATTTATTGCATACGATGCGAATAATATCGGCTTTATGCATGTCCAATCCTAAATCCACAAATCCCTAATTACATATATGATATGTATTATTAATGCACTCGATACGCATCACCCTTAAATTAGTTTTGTGGTGGATGTGTGTAGCATGATTATGGCCTATAAACCCCTATCTGTGTGTGGTTGTTTGTGGTTGCTTGCATCTCGGTCTGCGCACCGATCTTCCCTCTCTTATTCCCGATGTAACTCGAAATAATTCGAGATTCTTTTCTACCTTTGCTCCCCCTGAATGTAACTCGGGGTTTCTCCTTTTTAAAGCAATGTAATAAAATGGATAGATTTTATTTCCTGTTATGTCAAAGACCGGCGGACATCAAGACGACTGCTCAGACGATCGGTTCAAGGTGTGAACCGATCGGTTGACCTTCCAGATGGTCGGTTCAAGGAGTGAACCGATCGGTTGATGACCGGTTCGAGGAGCGAGACGAGCGGGTGGCGGACATGACGAGATGCACGACGTCCAGGCGAACCGATCGGTTGGAGGAGCCAACCGATCGGCTGGTGGCACCCAGACGACCGGCTAGAGAGTACAGATCATTCATGTGATGAGTTGATCAACTCGGATGGCAAGGCACAGATGTTCATCTTGTACAGGTTGCAGACCTAGATGACCGTGATTCCTCTTGGCTCGAGGAATCACAGTAGGATGGCCATAATCATCGCTTTTTATCTTTTGTGCATGTTTTATGTGGGATATAGCATGTATATGATACGTACTATGTATTGTGGTGATTGGATATGTATATGTATATAAAACCAAATCCCTCATTAAAATATTAAGTTTTAGATGCCTTCCATTAGCGACACACATGGCAAACTTGATCGACCAAGCGTAGGTTACGCCAAAGCGTGGTGCGCCGTCTATCTTGTGGAAGTGTGAAGGGTAGACATGTAGGTTCTGCCAAAGCAGGGTGCATGTTTACCGTGTCGGCTTTTGGGTTAGACTTAACTGGTGATTCTTAGAGCGTCTAGGCCCAGAGGCAAGGAATGTTCATGGCAAGGTGTTGCGCATGTTCATTCAACAAGAGTTGCATATGATGCAATTGGCAAAAGTTGCCTAACTGAGAGATCTAAGTTGTGGGCGATCAGCCAAAGCTGACTCATGACTTAGAGGATCTCAGGATCTTGCCCACTAGAAGGTTGTACGCTGCAATCTTCCGAATTGATGGTGAGGGCTATCAATTTGAAGTAAAATAGTGGGAGCGATAATTACTTAAAGGCCTAATTATATCGTCAAACTTTCAAATCAATCAAATAAGTCAAAAATGAGTTTTGGACTAAAATTGCATATTTTCCTTTTGTAGTTCAAATGGCAACAAACAACAACAACTTTTCTTTGCGATCGGTCCTTGACAAGGACAAGCTAAATGGGACAAACTTCCACGACTGGTATCGGACATTGAGAATTGTTCTCACTCAAGAGCGTAAGCTCTATGTCCTGGATACTCCAATTCTAGAGGAACCCGCTCCTAATGCACCAAGGACAGAAAGGGATGCTTACAAGAAGCATTCTGATGATGCCATTGATGCAAAGTGCTTGATGCTATGTTCAATGAACCATGAGTTGCAGAGGCAACATGAGAACATGGGTGTCATAGAGATGATTCTACATCTCAGGAACATGTATGAAGATTAGGCACGGCAAGAGAGGTACAATGTTTCTAGGGCGTTGTTCAAGTGCGTCATGACAGAAGGAGATCCAGTTGGTCCTCACACACTCAAGATGATTGGGTATGTGGAGAACCTGCAGAGACTGGGATTTCCACTGAGCCAAGAGTTGGCTACTGACGTGATACTGCAATCGTTGCCAGAATCTTACAGTCAGTTTGTGATGAACTACAACATGAACAACTTTGATAGGCCACTGTCAGAGTTGTTGGGCATGTTGAGGACAGCCGAGTTATAGATGAAGAAGGACAAGCCTAAGTCTGTGATGGTGATCACGAGCAAGAAAGGCAAGTCCAAGCGCAAGGGCAAGGGCAAAGCTAAGAAAGGTTCTGAAGCTAGCTAGGAGTCCAAGCCATCTTCAGCTCTCAAGGCCAAAGGAGGCGTGACCAAGAAAGGAAATTGCCACCATTGTCAAAAACCAGGACATTGGAAAAGGAATTGTCCTATCTACCTGGAAGAACAAAAGAAGAAGGAGGCGACTGAAGCCTCTACTTGAAGGTGTCATGTAAATAAACTTGTAACACTTTTTGAGATATATGATATCAAGATGTAAAGTGTAAAGCATTCTTACTTGGGGCAAGTGTTGCCTTTATAGATAGGAATACTTTAGTTTATTTTCAGCAAATAAGGCATGTAATACAGTTATGAACTGCTATTTCATACTTGCCAATAGATAGAAACACTTTATTTTTTGCATATTGTGTGACAATGATGGCAATTAATAAAGTTGTGTTTTCAATCTTAAAGATATGATCTTTTGTGGCAATGCCTTATTTATCTTGTGATATTTGATATGCATAAGATAAGAAGATACCTAAAAGTTATAGATAACTCAAACAATTTAATTAGCATTAATCATGAGAAATTCATTTCTAGTTTCCATGTGATGGATAAATCTAGACTCTTTTGGTTATAGAACCAGTAAGAGACATGAATATCTTGGACATGATTAATCAATCTTCACTAATGTAGTGGGAGAGTGATTATCCTATTAGGTATAATACATGTGATGTATTTACATACCTATTGGAATAAATGCTAATACTTCAAATGGTGTTTAGAGAAATACCAATATGAATATCTTGAAGTGTTCAAGATTATCATAAATGAAGTACAAATTTGGTAAAGTATTAATTCTTGATGAGATCAATGAATGAAATACTTGGACCAAATGTTTGAGATCCTTATGAGTGATTATGATAGTGTATCATAGTGAACTCATGATTAAGGCATGGTGATGTCTGAATCAAGAAGGAATCATACTCTAAGGAGTTAGAGAATGATTATCAAATAACTGAATTCTTCTTAATAAAAGAATACCCCACACTAATAAAAGAAATTAAGGATCACAAGGGTTGTGAGTTCTTATATCTTTAATAGATACACCTCAATTATCTATGTGATGAGTTGTTCATGTGATAAGTCAACTATCAAGATGAATATGAGGAACCGAATCTTGAGTTATGGTTTAAAACCGTTACATCCTAAATGACATCCATGTGAACCATAAGGTATGACCTTGATGGTAGCACTCATTGGATCATATCCATAAGTGCAGATGAGTCTTAAGTGTTAAGACACATGGATAACATTTGAGAAGGATGATGCTTGTTGATTGCAACTTAATGACTAAGACATTTGGCATATGGATACTAAAACCGCATTCCTATGAGGAATAAAACTAGGATGTGTACGTGACACATCCTATAAGGTTTATGAATCCACTAATGCAAATGAAGTCTATAAGTTACAATGGACTAATCAATGTGATTGATTGAGTACAAGCAACTCAAAATTGGATCTTTACTTTAATGATATAGTCAAAGGGTTTGACTGATATGTCAAAGAGAAAGAAGGGATCTGTGATTTAGTGGGAGCGTGTTCACATTCCACATATTGATGTGAAATGGAAATGTTCTAGATTGGAAATCCGAATGTGGAAATTATCTTTAAGGAAGATAGAGATGTTTCCTATGTGATAGGAATAGAGATCTATAGAGATAGTTCTCGAAAATCTCTTGACCTGGAAAGAGAAAACATACATTGGCAATCTGTACTGAAGTGTTCAGTATGCACAGATTTAGTGGGAGAAAACTTGTCCATGTTACATGGATATTAGTATCCCAAGGCCAAGTGTCAAATTCTTATGAAGAATGGGAACACTAAGAATAGATATGGATCTATCATGTATGTAATCATCCCATTATCTTGCATGTATGACATGGCAAGAATAAAATGCATTCATCATCTTGTATGTAGGACATGGCAATATGATGTGCTCATCCTGAAAACTCGTATGTGGGACATGACGAGTGGATGTCTGTCTGTTTCCAGTAAGGGTTACTGGAATACCATGAGAACTTGATAAGTGCTTATGAAGCACTAGTTCTATGGAGAAGAGTTCGATGTAAAGAGTTACATTGATGCGAACTTCCGAAAGGACAGAAAATTAATCGCAATATATATACATGAGATGTATAAAAGTGAAAGTTTGTTGATAATTGGAAATGTTCCAATAAAGCCATTTAAAAGGGAAATGCCGAGTATCTATGTGTTAGTGAACAGCAGTGGATACTATATGGATCTGAAAGTTCATGAGATGAACTTATATTCCACTCATTGATGACAAGTCTGGAATCCTTGATCATGCAATGTGGCTAAAGGTTAGCAAATGGCATACAAGATCGCATATTACGGCAACTCCATCTCATACGTGTGACGTACAGCGAAGAGATGAGAGACATGCAATTTATACAGACTTTGGCAAGGTGTTGCCATTACTCACTATGTTGGCACTACAGCACAGAAACATGTGGGACATGTTTGAAGATCACTATGAATATGATTCATGGGTGATTGGCTCGCAGTGCAAGTGGGAGTCTGTTGGTATGTATGCCCTGAGAGCCAATCATGTGATGATTGGTGGGATACATTAAGATTGATTTGATAAACATCAAAGGCAAGCTTCCAATTCTTTCTGGTTCAGTCAGACGAGATAGTGATAGAACAGATTGAATGTCTAGAGAATGACAGTACTCAATGACGTATGCTTTCAGGTTGAGGACCTGAACGATGAGATCATACGGATGCTAAGAGTTTGTACATTCTTGTTATGTCCCTAGTCGGATGTCATTGTGGAAGGTAGATAGACAGCAATGACACACAAGACTAGATTGTGGTGTTGGTTGATGACAGAATCTCATTAGTCATGATATAGAGATATCGAACCAAACACATAGGTACTTGTTAGAGAACAAGGTACCGGACAGACCCACCGTGAGTTTGACACATGGAACCATGAGATGGTAGTCACAGTCAGTACTCACAGTGATGGTGGTGAGTGTGATTCTTAGACCTGAAATCACTGCACTCAACACATGTCGTTGGGCACACTTTGACATCATCAAACGCAGTCCTGAAACATGGGTTGTTATAAATGTGATGATTGGGTGGCTTTGACACATGGGGCTTTTGAGGGGTGAGTGATAGATATGGGATTTGTCCCTCCTGAGGGAGTTTGATATCCATGGCCACTTGATGAGTAGGATTGAGAAAGGTGTGCATGCATGTGTGAATAAGTATATGATACTGATGTCATACATATCTCTTCCAGTCTACTCTGAGATCAAGAAAGTGAATGAACGTTGACAGGATGACTGTTCCATGCCTCGAGTTCATTCGGGATATCAGTGACAAAGGAATTATACATTCGCTGTAACACCATTCACGGATTGTAGGATGAAAGTTGTTCTCCAACTTTCTACTTTCACTTGGGTAGAACTGATGTGTGACTAGGCACCGCTCTTTGCTTGTGAAGTCATAAGTGTTATGGACTTTCACTGCCAACGTGAAATGGACCTGCAGGGTCACACACATAGGATTTAACCTGGAAGAGGAATTTTGTCCACAAAGCAATGTTTAGATTGATTACTAAAGGAGTTTAGTAGTTCAATTAAACACTCAATCAGTCGATGGCTCAATATCGTATGGTTCAAGGTGTTGGACGCATTGATTGGAGTATCGGATTGATTGAAATCGCAATTGACTGATTTTGCCCAACCTGTGCTCCCAACCGATCGGCTCATGTGATGAACCGATCGGCTGAGGTTGCTGAACTGGTCGGCTGGAATGTCCAGGCCGATCGGCTCATGCCCAGGTTGAAACGACCGGTTCAAGGGTTGAACCGATCGGCTCAACTGGTGCAACCGACCAGTTGGGAAAGTCATGTCGGTAAGGATTTTCCTTTCGTTTCAAATTGCCTAATTCGATTGGGAATAATATTGGTATTCAATACCAATTGGGAAAGAAACAAGGAAAGTCTTTTTGATCCGGATTAGGACCATGAACCGATCGGTTCAGGGCACCAACCGATCGGTTGGAGTGCCCCAAACGATCGGCTCAGGTCCAACCGATCGGCTCAATGGCCGAACCGATCGGTTCAGTTGTGAACCGATCATTTCAAGTTGCGAACCGGTTGCTTTTTGTGGAAAATTCTCGAACCCTTTTACTCCTGCTTTAGTCCCGCCTTGCCCGGGATGGAGAACCCTGTCCCATAACTCTCCTATATATAGGGGTATTGGGGGCTTCTCAAAGTACAGCTCAGTGCAACCAGTTGCTCTGCAAGTTGTCGTTCTCTCTGGTTTTGGTAACCGTGAGAGAGCCCGAGCAAGTGCTTCCCGCAAAAAGGGAGGTGCAGCAAGGGAAGGACAACTGCAGTTGCAACAGGAGGTAGGAGAGCGTGTTGGCGACTAGTACGTCAACAGGAGGGTGCGACTCCTTCCACTTCCTTGTGGGACAAGGGGAGTGGAGTTCCAGGTGGTCCGTGTGGACTACTACAGAGGCGGGAGGACACTGCCGCTTAGGAGGACAACTGTCATCCGACAGTCCGGTTCGAGTAGGAGTTGTCAGTCCCGGTGTGACCAGGAGCTGCACAGACACCGTCGAAGTCCGGAGTTGAAGACCGCGCATTGCGCGAGGCATTGTCGTCGAGCAAGCCTCGGGACAAGGTATGATTCCGCAAACCATCCTTTCCTATTATATAGACGTTGACGCGTTTCCTCGGTATGGGTTTGGGGAGAAAATTTTTGTTTCCGCTACCTTCTATGTCTCCCCTAAAACCCAACAGTGGTATCAGATCCACGTCAGCTGTTCTATATTTTAGGAATATCGATATGATCGATTTTGGTTTGTCACCTTTATTTATTGCATACGATGCGAATAATATCGGCTTTATGCATGTCCAATCCTAAATCCACAAATCCCTAATTACATATATGATATGTATTATTAATGCACTCGATACGCGTCACCCTTAAACGAGTTTTGTGGTGGATGTGTGTAGCATGATTATGGCCTATAAACCCCTATCTGTGTGTGGTTGTTTGTGGTTGCTTGCATCTCGGTATGCGCACCGATCTTCCCTCTCTTATTCCCGATGTAACTCGAAATAATTCGAGATTCTTTTCTACCTTTGCTCCCCCCGAATGTAACTCGGGGTTTCTCCTTTTTAAAGCAATGTAATAAAATGGATAGATTTTATTTCCTGTTATGTCAAAGACCGGCGGACATCAAGACGACTGCTCAGACGATCGGTTCAAGGTGTGAACCAATCAGTTGACCTTCCAGACGGTCGGTTCAAAGAGTGAACCGATCGGTTGATGACCGGTTCGAGGAGCGAGACGAGCGGGTGGCGGACATGACGAGATGCACGACGTCCAGGTGAACCGATCGGTTGGAGGAGCCAACCGATCGACTGGTGGCACCCAGACGACCGGCTGGAGAGTATAGATCATTCATGTGATGAGTTGATCAACTCGGATGGCAAGGTACAGATGTTCATCTTGTACAGGTTGCAGACCTAGATGACCGTGATTCCTCTTGGCTCGAGGAATCACATTAGGATGGCCATAATCATCGCTTTTTATCTTTTGTGCATGTTTTATGTGGGATATAGCATGTATATGATACGTACTATGTATTGTGGTGATTGGATATGTATATGTATATAAAACCAAATCCCTCATTAAAATATTAAGTTTTAGATGCCTTCCATTAGCGACACACATGGAAAACTTGATCGACCAAGCGTAGGTTACGCCAAAGCGTGGTGCGCCGTCTATCTTGTGGAAGTGTGAAGGGTAGACATGTAGGTTCTGCCAAAGCAGGGTGCATGTTTACCGTGTCGGCTTTTGGGTTAGACTTAACTGGTGATTCTTAGAGCGTCTAGGCCCAGAGGCAAGGAATGTTCATGGCAAGGTGTTGCGCATGTTCATTCAACAAGAGTTGCATATGATGCAATTGGCAAAAGTTGCCTACCTGAGAGATCTAAGTTGTGGGCGATCAGCCAAAGCTGACTCATGACTTAGAGGATCTCAGGATCTTGCCCACTAGAAGGTTGTACGCTGCAATCTTCCGATTTGATGGTGAGGGCTATCAATTTGAAGTAAAATAGTGGGAGCGATAATTAATTAAAGGCCTAATTATATCGTCAAACTTTCAAATCAATCAAATAAGTCAAAAAATGAGTTTTGGACTAAAATTGCATATTTTCCTTTTGTAGTTCAAATGGCAACAAACAACAACAACTTTTCTTTGCGATCGGTCCTTGACAAGGACAAGCTAAATGGGACAAACTTCCACGACTGGTATCGGACATTGAGAATTGTTCTCACTCAAGAGCGTAAGCTCTATGTCCTGGATACTCCAATTCCAGAGGAACCCGCTCCTAATGCACCAAGGACAGAAAGGGATGCTTACAAGAAGCATTCTGATGATGCCATTGATGCAAAGTTCTTGATGCTATGTTCAATGAACCATGAGTTGCAGAGGCAACATGAGAACATGGGTATCATATAGATGATTCTGCATCTCAGGAACATGTATGAAGATCAGGCACGGCAAGAGAGGTACAATGTTTCTAGGGCGCTGTTCAAGTGCGTCATGACAGAAGGAGATCCAGTTGGTCCTCACACACTCAAGATGATTGGGTATGTGGAGAACCTGCAGAGACTGGGATTTCCACTGAGCCAAGAGTTGGCTACTGACGTGATACTGCAATTGTTGCCAGAATCTTACAGTCAGTTTGTGATGAACTACAACATGAACAACTTTGATAGGCCACTGTCAGAGTTGTTGGGCATGTTGAGGACAGCCGAATTACAGATGAAGAAGGACAAGCCTAAGTCCGTGATGGTGATCACGAGCAAGAAAGGCAAGTCCAAGCGCAAGGGCAAGGGCAAAGCTAAGAAAGGTTCTGAAGCTAGCCAGGAGTCCAAGCCATCTTCAGCTCTCAAGGCCAAAGGAGGCATGACCAAGAAAGGAAATTGCCACCATTGTCAAAAACCAGGACATTGGAAAAGGAATTGTCCTATCTACCTGGAAGAACAAAAGAAGAAGGAGGCGACTGAAGCCTCTACTTGAAGGTGTCATGTAAATAAACTTGTAACACTTTTTGAGATATATGATATCAAGATGTAAAGTGTAAAGCATTCTTACTTGGGGCAAGTGTTGCCTTTATAGATAGGAATACTTTAGTTTATTTTCAGCAAATAAGGCATGTAATACAGTTATGAACTGCTATTTCATACTTGCCAATAGATAGAAACACTTTATTATTTGCATATTGTGTGACAATGATGGCAATTAATAAAGTTGTGTTTTCAATCTTAAAGATATGATCTTTTGTGGCAATGCCTTATTTATCTTGTGATATTTGATATGCATAAGATAAGAAGATACCTAAAAGTTATAGATAACTCAAACAATTTAATTAGCATTAATCATGAGAAATTCATTTCTAGTTTCCATGTGATGGATAAATCTAGACTCTTTTGGTTATAGAACTAGTAAGAGACATGAATATCTTGGACATGATTAATCAATATTCACTAATGTAGTGGGAGAGTGATTATCCTATTAGGTATAATACATGTGATGTATTTACATACCTAGTGGAATAAATGCTAATACTTCAAATGGTGTTTAGAGAAATACCAATATGAATATCTTGAAGTGTTCAAGATTATCATAAATGAAGTACAAATTTGGTAAAGTATTAATTCTTGATGAGATCAATGAATGAAATACTTGGACCAAATGTTTGAGATCCTTATGAGTGATTATGATAGTGTATCATAGTGAACTCATGATTAAGGCATGGTGATGTCTGAATCAAGAAGGAATCATACTCTAAGGAGTTAGAGAATGATTATCAAATAACTGAATTCTTCTTAATAAAAGAATACCCCACACTAATAAAAGAAATTAAGGATCACAAGGGTTGTGAGTTCTTATATCTTTAACAGATACACCTCAATTATCTATGTGATGAGTTGTTCATGTGATGAGTCAACTATCAAGATGAATATGAGGAACCGAATCTTGAGTTATGGTTTAAAACCGTTACATCCTAAATGACATCCATGTGAACCATAAGGTATGACCTTGATGGTAGCACTCATTGGATCATATCCATAAGTGCAGATGAGTCTTAAGTGTTAAGACACATGGATAACATTTGAGAAGGATGATGCTTGTTGATTGCAACTTAATGACTAAGACATTTGGCATATGGATACTAAAACCTCATTCCTATGAGGAATAAAACCAGGATGTGTACGTGACACATCCTATAAGGTTTATGAATCCACTAATGCAAATGAAGTCTATAAGTTACAATGGACTAATCAATGTGATTGATTGAGTACAAGCAACTCAAAATTGGATCTTTACTTTGATGATATAGTCAAAGGGTTTGACTGATATGTCAAAGATAAAGAAGGGATCTATGATTTAGTGGGAGCGTGTTCACATTCCACATATTGATGTGAAATGGAAATGTTCTAGATTGGAAATCCGAATGTGGAAATTATCTTTAAGGAAGATAGAGATGTTTCCTATGTGATAGGAATAGAGATCTATAGAGATAGTTCTCGAAAATCTCTTGACCTGGAAAGAGAAAACATACATTGGCAATCTGTACTGCAGTGTTCAGTATGCACAGATTCAGTGGGAGAAAACTTGTCCATGTTACATGGATATTAGTATCCCAAGGCCAAGTGTCCAATTCTTATGAAGAATGGGAACACTAAGAATAGATATGGATCTATCATGTATGTAATCATCCCATTATCTTGCATGTATGACATGGCAAGAATAAAATGCATTCATCATCTTATATGTAGGACATGGAAATATGATGTGCTCATCCTGAAAACTCATATGTGGGACATGACGAGTGGATGTCTGTCTGTTTCCAGTAAGGGTTACTGGAATACCATGAGAACTTGATAAGTGCTTATGAAGCACTAGTTCTATGGAGAAGAGTTCGATGTAAAGAGTTATATTGATGCGAACTTCCGAAAGGACAGAAAATTAATCGCAATATATATACATGAGATGTATAAAAGTGAAAGTTTGTTGATAATTGGAAATGTTCCAATAAAGCCATTTAAAAGGGAAATGCCGAGTATCTATGTGTTAGTGAACAGCAGTGGATACTATATGGATCTGAAAGTTCATGAGATGAACTTATATTCCACTCATTGATGACAAGTCTGGAATCCTTGATCATGCAATGTGGCTAAAGGTTAGCAAATGGAATACAAGATCGCATATTACGGCAACTCCATCTCATACGTGTGACGTACAGCGAAGAGATGAGAGACATGCAATTTATACAGACTTTGGCAAGGTGTTGCCATTACTCACTATGTTGGCACTACAGCACAGAAACATGTGGGACATGTTTGAAGATCACTATGAATATGATTCATGGGTGATTGGCTCGCAGTGCAAGTGGGAGTCTGTTGGTATGTATGCCCTGAGAGCCAATCATGTGATGATTGGTGGGATACATTAAGATTGATTTGATAAACATCAAAGGCAAGCTTCCAATTCTTTCTGGTTCAGTCAGACGAGATAGTGATAGAACAGATTGAATGTCTAGAGAATGACAGTACTCAATGACGTATGCTTTCAGGTTGAGGACCTGAACGATGAGATCATACGGATGCTAAGAGTTTGTACATTCTTGTTATGTCCCTAGTCGGATGTCATTGTGGAAGGTAGATAGACAGCAATGACACACAAGACTAGATTGTGGTGTTGGTTGATGACAGAATCTCATTAGTCATGATATAGAGATATCGAACCAAACACATAGGTACTTGTTAGAGAACAAGGTACCGGACAGACCCACCGTGAGTTTGACACATGGAACCATGAGATGGTAGTCACAGTCAGTACTCACAGTGATGGTGGTGAGTGTGATTCTTAGACCTGAAATCACTGCACTCAACACATGTCGTTGGGCACACTTTGACATCATCAAACGCAGTCCTGAAACATGGGTTGTTATAAAGGTGATGATTGGGTGGCTTTGACACATGGGGCTTTTGAGGGGTGAGTGATAGATATGGGATTTGTCCCTCCTGAGGGAGTTTGATATCCATGGCCACTTGATGAGTAGGATTGAGAAAGGTGTGCACGCATGTGTGAATCAGTATATGATACTGATGTCATACATATCTCTTCCAGTCTACTCTGA
The DNA here is from genome assembly GCA_963693085.1 of Alisma plantago-aquatica. Classification (NCBI taxonomy): domain Eukaryota; kingdom Viridiplantae; phylum Streptophyta; class Magnoliopsida; order Alismatales; family Alismataceae; genus Alisma; species Alisma plantago-aquatica. The sequence continues at coordinate 1,027,061,565 of OY856409.1, read as the reverse complement.
GATCAAGAAAGTGAATGAACGTTGACAGGATGACTGTTCCATGCCTCGAGTTCATTCGGGATATCAGTGACAAAGGAATTATACATTCGCTGTAACACCATTCACGGATTGTAGGATGAAAGTTGTTCTCCAACTTTCTACTTTCACTTGGGTAGCACTGATGTGTGACTAGGCACCGCTCTTTGCTTGTGAAGTCATAAGTGTTATGGACTTTCACTGCCAACGTGAAATGGACCTGCAGGGTCACACACATAGGATTTAACCTGGAAGAGGAATTTTGTCCACAAAGAAATGTTTAGATTGATTACTAAAGGAGTTTAGTAGTTCAATTAAACACTCAATCAGTCGATGGCTCAATATCGTATGGTTCAAGGTGTTGGACGCATTGATTGGAGTATCGGATTGATTGAAATCGCAATTGACTGATTTTGCCCAACCTGTGCTCCCAACCGATCGGCTCATGTGATGAACCGATCGGCTGAGGTTGCTGAACCGGTCGGCTGGAATGTCCAGGCCGATCGGCTCATGCCCAGGTTGAAACGACCGGTTCAAGGGTTGAACCGATCGGCTCAACTGGTGCAACCGACCAGTTGGGAAAGTCATGTCGGTAAGGATTTTCCTTTCGTTTCAAATTGCCAAATTCGATTGGGAATAATATTGGTATTCAATACCAATTGGGAAAGAAACAAGGAAAGTCTTTTTGAGCCGGATTAGGACCATGAACCGATCGGTTCAGGGCACCAACCGATCGGTTGGAGTGCCCCAAACGATCGGCTCAGGTCCAACCGATCGGCTCAATGGCCGAACCGATCGGTTCAGTTGTGAACCGATCATTTCAAGTTGCGAACCGGTTGCTTTTTGTGGAAAATTCTCAAACCCTTTTACTCCTGCTTTAGTCCCGCCTTGCCCGGGATGGAGAACCCTGTCCCATAACTCTCCTATATATAGGGGTATTGGGGGCTTCTCAAAGTACAGCTCAGTGCAACCAGTTGCTCTGCAAGTTGTCGTTCTCTATGGTTTTGGTAACCGTGAGAGAGCCCGAGCAAGTGCTTCCCGCAAAAAGGGAGGTGCAGCAAGGGAAGGACAACTGCAGTTGCAACAGGAGGCAGGAGAGCGTGTTGGCGACTAGTACGTCAACAGGAGGGTGCGACTCCTTCCACTTCCTTGTGGGACAAGGGGAGTGGAGTTCCAGGTGGTCCGTGTGGACTACTACAGAGGCGGGAGGACACTGCCGCTTAGGAGGACAACTGTCATCCGACAGTCCGGTTCGAGTAGGAGTTGTCAGTCCCGGTGTGACCAGGAGCTGCACAGACACTGTCGAAGTCCGGAGTTGAAGACCGCGCATTGCGCGAGGCATTGTCGCCGAGCAAGCCTCAGGACAAGGTATGATTCCGCAAACCATCCTTTCCTATTATATAGACGTTGACGCGTTTCCTCGGTATGGGTTTGGGGAGAAAATTTTTGTTTCCGCTGCCTTCTCTGTCTCCCCTAAAACCCAACACAAACCACTTTGTTCGTGTTACTATTGATAAAGTTGGTAGTATCGAATCTGATGTCAATACCACCGAGCATTTTCGACTCATGTCTGTCTTTTTCTTCCATTATTGGTACCACTGACAATGTTGTCGGTAGCACTGAGCTGATCTAGGACTCACCTGAAATTTAGAATAAAGAACTTAAGTCCAATAGTTTATGATAAATTAATATAAAATAGCAACAATAGATAATATTTGATGCACCTGAAATTTAGAATAAAGAACTTAAGTCCAATAGTTTATGATAAATTAATATAAAATAGCAACAATAGATAATATTTGATGCAAGCATTTGTCACAGGCTAATGATAATAAACCAGGCACACATAGTATCAATCATGAGAAAATATACATGAAATACATAATAAAATAGCATGTGAAAAGAAGATAATATTCGGTACATCAAACTCCCATAAGCTTAAATGTTGACCGTCCTCGAGCAACACTACCTTCGGATTTATTTGAGACAAGTTAGCAAAAGGATAGACAATATGAATTTTATTTCTCAACTACCCCCACCTGATGGTCCCAAACCGACCCTTACCAGAACAAATAACTACTCTCAAGTGACCAAAATGTTCATTAAAGATGTCTACCCCTATATTAGTGAAACACTATCAATAGAGAAACTAATATCATAGTCAATAGGGCATTCTCTTGGTGCATCATGTGATTCCCTATCTACATTGCTCTTTTCCTACCTACCAAACTAATTGGAAGTAGTTCTCCTTATAAGAGTGAATGAGGAGATCAATTATATATGTGGATTACCATAAAGAGCAATGGGTGGAATGAAGTAGGTGGCTTATGAATAATCACAAGTAACTTCTGAATCATTTATGTAAAAATAAACAAGATGAACCTACAAAATGAAGGAAGTAAGAAATGCATGAATCCTAATGCCTACTATTTTTGGGTGTAGTGACACATGCACTAAAAGTTTCATCTGGTTGATAAGAATGGTTTAAGAAAATCAATCTTATAATTTTTGTCATCTCCTTATGAACAACAATACAGTACCGAGGTCAATACATTCTTCTCTCCCTCTTTATTTCATGATATGTTTTCCTTTCTTTGCCCAACTATTTTGGCGTGGTTGAAGAGTATGCTCGAGGTTCACTATAACAACTCATAAAAAAGTTTATTTTGTGGGGTATGGATGGCAATCTCTACACTTTACTTTCTATGAAAAACAACATCGGTACATGATGAAAGAATGAATGGTGCATAAAAATATGCCATCTACATGAATTTTGTTATGCAACTAATTGATATGCACACAATTTTTTTCATTTTATAACTGATGTAATAACTAATGCAACAAAAAGACTAACTATCATTTCACCTATTATGCTATACATTGCAATCAAGAGGAAGCCATTCGGGTTACTTAATCATCTTAAGGTGGTGAATCAAATGTATCAAAAGTGGATGGAACCACAAGATGAAGAGGCAATGCCTTTATTAAATTATGATTTGTCCCTTTCTTATCAACATGTGTACATTGTAACCTGAAGATTTCTTTTCAAAATTCTCATTTAATGTCTCATTATTTGTTTGGTTGGTTCGCGCTCAAACCCCATCATCATGCTCAATTCATGGATAGTATAAATTTTTTGTTCATATCAAGTGTCCTCAATTTTTCATTCATACACTTCCTCTAGGTGATGTTGCCTTTAGAATTTGCAACTAAGCTTTTGAATGATATGACAATTTCTAGATTTTTATTTGATTTTCGTATTTCATTGCAAAAGCACAAAAGAACACACTCCATGATGAAGGCAAAAATCATGACAACTATGATCCATGATTACTCTAGATAGTTGCAGATTCTGCAAACTTTGAATGATAAAACTAAAAAGTAAAATAAAGATAGAGTCATTCCATCACCCCCCTAAGCTTTAACTTAATTATGTCCTCATAGTCAAAATTCAATCAAAGAGGTGGAACAGTGGTACAAAATCAGAATGTTGGTGGTGGCATGTTTGGATCTAGCGGGTAGAAAGTTCCAGTGAAGTTGGGTGGCTGGTTTTTGGCATCTCTGGAGGTTGTGGGTAGCTGGCAAACTACTCTTGACTCCAGTAATGATCATATAGTGGTTGTTGGTAGTGCTCAATCCATTACAGGTGAGTTTGCATATTGTCCTGGTTGTCTAGGAGAGATGCTCATTATCATAGACAGCCTCATGTTGTTGTAGAAGCCACCCTTGAACGTCAAGGATTTATACCATTGTTGTTGATTGGTGTTTCTACCCCTGTTAAATTGATTGTAGCATCCCACACATACCTACCATTAAAAAAGAATCATCTTGCTAAGCAGGTGGTGGAGTGGCAGAGCTTGATGCTCCATGTCTCTGTGAAGATTGACAGATGACCCGCCGTTGTGTGAATGGCATGGTTTCCTCCTCCTCCTCATCTTCATTGTTTTAAAACCGCTCTAGCTTGGGGTCATCTTGCTCCTTCGGTACCACTTTTGCACCCTCTGCTGGCCACCTCAAGAAGTGCACCCCTCATAAATGGAAGATAGGGTCAGGGAGAGCCCTTTCCCTTAGTTGATTATCCACATTATAGAAGGAAAACACCTTGACCTCACACTTGTTGATGAGGAGTGACCTCTTAAAGTGTTTGAAATCTGGCTGGGAGGAGGTCCTCAAAGGGTTGGAGGTGGAGAGGTCAAGGTTGAGGTGCATTGCCACTGGTGTAATGAGCCCTCCAAAGTGGATTGGGGGCTTCCTCTACACCTGATACTTGACTTCCAGCGTGTGTTACAAAAAGAAAGATATGAGGTCAACCATTCTTTCCCTCAAGACAAGAATGCCCAAAGGACAAAAAGATCAACTTGTTGCACCTTCCCATGCCCTTGTGTAGACCTAGAAAAAATGGTGTTGGTAAGATACCTATGTAGGATCTGGGTGAATGGATTCTCGACGTCCATGATGGATGATTGGTGCAAGTTAATGGTGAATCCTTGTGGAAAGTCTATCAGGATCTGTCGTGCCCATGTGTAATCAAAGTCGACGGGCGTCTAGCGTACATTCTCTGCTAGACATCCATAGATGGTGTTAAACTTTGCCAATGTGAAGTGGTGGATAGTGTTGTAGAGGTGAAAGCACACCCATACTTCCTCTCATCCTTCCCTGATCTCAAGGATGCTGCAAAATCTCCAAGGATACCAGGAACTCATATACAATCTCCTAATAGGTGAGCCAATCACCAAGGAAGGGATGAGCATCCATTGTGCCTTGTCCAACACACACTTGTTGAAGGCTCTCAATGAAAACTGCATTGTTGAGGAAGGCACGGTCACCATACCGTGTTGGTATTAGCTCCCTCTTTATCAGGATGCCAAAGATCTTCCTTTAGTCACCATTGATGTGAGCTATGTGTGCCAGTTTAGGCACCATCATGATATGTCTCATGTTGTTGATGAAGATGACCTCCTTTTCTCCATGGATTCGAGGAGAGAAAAGAGATGAAGACTCTGATCGCCTTGGAGCTCTGGTGCTTCTCTGATTGCAAGGGTGATGGTGTGGGTGTATTTGAATCACAACCCACACCTCTCCTTCTATAGCCCATGAACTCCCCTGATGTATCGTGTCAGTACCACTGACAGGTGCATCGGTAGCACTGACTCATTCCCCCAATTCTTGTGAAATTGATATCCGTTGTTGATATTGATAGCTCGTGTTTGTCGATGTAGAGACACATGGATTTCTCTACATCGGTGGTATCGACACAATGTCAGTGGTACCGACTTCTAGAATGTGTCGTCAGATTGGTACAAGTGACCATTAGATGGAGAAGACCTTGTCCATCAAATCATATATCCACAGATTTTGTGTTTTCAAATGTAGGTACCACTGATTGCTATGTCAGTGGTACCGAGCTGCATTTTGGCCACCTCTGTTGAAAATGTCGGTGCTACCAACTTTGTCAGTCGATGGTATCGAGTTGTTAATTTCCTCAGTAATCTCGAGCGGCGCCTCAATGTCTTGAACCTAGAGCGCCATCAGGTGTCGGTGCTACCGACGTGATGTTGGTGGTACCGAGCCTGCATAGTAAATACAACTCTGGCTCTTCCAAGTAATCGGTTCCATCGACTGTCTTGTCAGTGGTACTGAGTGGATCTTCAACTTTACTGTTGATTTTGTTAGTTCCACTGACTGGCTTGTTGATGGTACCAACTAGCACTTCAAATTTTACTATTGATTTTCACATGTGTCTCGATTCCACCAAAATAAGTGTCAGTGGTACCGACTATTCTACTGCCTGGGTAACATACCCATCTCTAGGTACATTACATATCCATCCCATTTCCTTAGAACCTTTATCAAATTAAACCAAATCTTTTTTTCTCAAAAATGACAATAGTTTAGACACAATTTCAACATGCTTCACATATATATGATGAAAATGATCTAAATGTAGAATAATCAAAATAAAATGTAAAGTAGGAATTGATGTACAAATACCCAGAATAATAAAGTTTAACCTCTAGAATACTCCTAAGAGTAAAAGGTGAAAATACTAATCAATATAAGATATCGTACACAATGGTGTCACTAAAGGAAATAAGTATATTATGTAAATATTTAAAATGGAGGTAGTGAAACATAATAACAGATGTTTACAAAAGGAAATCTGAGGGCAAATTTGGATTCCTTATTTCCTAATTACCCTAAATGCTTATTTTCAAGTCAATCATATGTTAATTGATCCCCTACTAAAATTTGGAAAGAAAAGTGTAAAAATCAATTGGATTGATAGGCTAATTTGACCGCAATATATGTTCTTGTAAATTTATTGAGGTAACACAGGGTGTTACCTTCCCTTTTGCTCATCCACCCATCACGCACATTAAATTTGTGCATAACTGATACCACCATCCCCTCTACTTTATCTCCTACTCCGTTCTTCCCTTTCCCCTCGACCTGTTCTTTCCTAAGCCCTAGCCGCCCTAGGTCCTTTCCTCCATATGCTGCAGCCTCCATGATAACATGTCCTCTGACAAATTCGTACGATCATCAGCCTTCTCCTACTGATGTGTTCCAACCACCAACGTCGGCGCCTAGGTGCTCTGGACTAAGAGACGACTGCCGGTAGGGGTCACAGATTCCACCGGAGGCATCAACCAGGTGATGCACCACCCACTGAAGAAGTGGTGGTGATGTACCTTCCCCCAACAGAACATGTGCACTACCATCTCTGCTTGCTTGTGACAGTCCTCTTCCTTCATGACTAGCGCCGCCACCCCTCATCCTGCAACCAGATTCCTAGTCTCCCATAACCATGCCGCACCTCTCCTCCCTTGTACCACTTCCATGGGTGGTCACCGTCAAGGCCAACAAGTGGTCATGTCAAGGACGAGGCCATCTTAGAGCACCCTAGCCTCAGAGTTCTCAATCCTAGCCCTTAAGCCTGCGAGTTGTAAACTTTGATTGATGGTTGTTGTTACATTTCTCCTCTTCTTCTTCTTCTTCCTCTTCCTCCTGGTGCCCAATTACCACGATGACATAGAGAGTCTGCCACCATTGCTAGAGAAGATCTAGCCCCCCGCATTCAGTGTCTAATAGAGAGACAACCAGTGACATGATGCCCCAGTCTGCACAACATCCTCCATTCCCCATATGCCGCCACCCAGCACCGCCATGCTCGACCATGGCGCCCAGCAATTAGGCCGTTCAATGTCAGTAGCCTACAACACACGACGCCCTTGGCTCTTTGCCTCGATGGTGATCTGCAACGCAGTTGTAACTCAACTTTCCAACCCTGACAACCTACATCGCTACCTCTTCTCTCAGTCTGTAGACCTGCTCAGATCGAAGAAATTTGCAGGCCGCCAGTCTCCTTGCTCATCTTTGTTGGACACTGCAACCACCTCACAACCCCTAGCTCTGATCCGACCACTACAATCTCTAGATCCTCTACCAATGCCTACCAGCCATGGTCTCTGAGATAGCCAGAACAACCCAGAAACCCCTCACCGCAATGAATTTTTGGCGAACAGATAGACATCTCCATAACACCAAGACGACATCCGTGATGGTCAGATCTTTTTATGCTCGAGCCATCTCACCATGGCAGACCTGACGCCTGAAGAAGGGAGTAGCGGCAGAGTTTTACCCCAACTTGCAGATGACGATGAGGTCACCTTGCTTTGTCTAGTTTTGTTCGTATATTGCTTATACAACCACCTCCACTCGTTATTCAGAGAATCTGCGGACTAACGTTCACCTTAATCAAGGTAAGATACCTCTTCCTGTCAACGGTTAATCAATGTCTCTTGGGCATCCCTATATAATGATCTAATTATAGTAAAAATGATCAAATAATGATTAGGATGATTTGATTGGTTAAATCCACCTCCGGTATACATCAAGACTTAAGTAATTGACTTACTATTATACAGTAGTATACACACCATGGTTTATGCATGTTAATAACTAGTAAGTTGTATGCATCATGATTACGATAGTAAACCTAATTATTGATGTTTTAACTTAGTATCTTGCATATGAGTATTGGTTTACATATAAGTATGAGAGTTAATAAAAATGTTAAGCGGTGGCTGACAAGTTTAGTGGTTGTTATAAAGAGTCTTGATATGATCTCATTCTTCCTTTTTATATCATACATTCCCTACGTAGGATACATCAGTATATATATATATATATATATATATATATATATATATATATATATATATATATATATATATATATGTATCAGTCAAGGATTACAAACCATGTGAATCTAGGGTACACACATATCTAGAATGATCGATTGACCCTATAATTTAATAAAAGTAGATATATGTTAGCCTATGTATTGAGTCCTACAAATTCTGATCTTTGACAGACATTCAATAAAGCTTGACTATAATGGTAATCAAGGTTTATTGATTCATCATCTTATTATGTGTGTATTCAAGAGTATCAATTAGAATCATTTCATGAAATGAAAACCCAAATTAGAAATACAAGTAATTACATAATTGACGGTAATTAGAAATAAGAAAATGTATATTCTAACTATGTTGGTCGGTTTATGAATAAATGGTGAAAGAGAGAGAAATAAATATGAGGGTGCATTTTGTAAGTATGTATATGTAGATGACTCACATCTTGATAAAATATGACACTAAATGACATGTTAGCTCGACTATATATGACTATATTATATTATGAAATTGTCAATTGATTGTACTCATAGATGTTGAGATCTATGTATGAGTATATGACCAATTTATATAGGTAATTATATGCCTTGCTAAACCCTAACATTCCCGATAATGATATTTTGATAAAAAAAATAACTAATCCTAAACCCACATTAGTTAACTAATATTAGGTTTTCAATTATAAACTAATAGTTGAGGATGAATGCATATATGAAATACATTTAGGTCAAGAAGGACAAAATGTGATTGGACCCCTAGAAATAGGGTTAGCCATGAAGATAAGGTATGTACTCCTCTATATTTATAACTGGCCATTTATATGACTAAGTTTTCCCATAATGAGGCAACTTTTGAAATACTTGCTTTTGTTCCATGTGTTGGACAATCCATATACTCTCAATTGAACTTATTGTTATTCTTCTGAAATTACTATTATCATGTTGAATTGGGTCAATGACCCCACCTACTAGTGTGCTTAAATCATGCCATGTATGTTTGTGAAAAATGTATCTTTCCAATTTATTTTCACATTTTAGATAATTCAACTAGTTGAACTTTCATATACATTTATGCGTAACCACTAGGGTATGTGTTTCTACCCGGGGTATGCAATTCTACCCTTATATATACAGAGCCGTGCTTTTCTGCCTAGGATGTGCTTTTCCACCCATTTTACTTAGGCCAATGACTCAGTGGTGTCATGGCCCTACTATAGTTACTTTAGTCCAATATATGTACATGTAAATATGTGTTATGATACTGATGATTGATTACGGCAAGAATTGTTGTTTAATGTTTTACTTATATCGCCTCATTCTTTTGGAAATTCCTTCTCTTGTTACTTCTCATTGAAACTTACCTAGCTTTAATGGCCCCCTTTTTTTGAGAACATCTTACTTTTATTTTGCGATAATTAATGCCCTAGTTAATTTTCTAATGTACATACTCAGCTTTTGCTGATACATACCTTGTTTTCCTATTTTTTTGGGTGTTCCCTCCACCCAGGTGTAGGTGCTTTATAGGGTAGATACTTGGGATGATAATGAGCTAATTGGTGGACATAAGGACTTGAGATATCCTTGTTACCCTCTATATAGGGGCTTATGTGTATATAGATGTAATTTTTTTACTTTATGTACCACCCTTAGTGGTGAGAAAGTTATGCACATGAGAACATTTTGTAACTTTGTGAATAGTTATGTTTTCCACTTCTTAAATATTTCATGGCACGTGTTTATACTATTGAGTGGGCCCACTATCAGTTCTGACTCTTTACAGCATGCACACCAAACACAAAGGATCAAGCTACCTTTTTTACATCTAAAAAATATCTAGTAATTAGAATGTGAATTATAACAATGAAAACTCCTAAAAAAGACTATAAAAGACAAAAACTAGCATACAGTAAAATAAAATTGAGTTGCCTCCTAATAAGCGCCCTTGTTTTACATCATGGGCTCAATGATTAGATCACGCAAGACATCAATGAAGCTCAAGGAGCTTCAACTCCTCTCCCTCATGTATCAACTCTCCCCAATAGTAGTGTTTCAATAATTGTCCATTTATGAGAAATGGATCAGCTCCATCACTAATCCCCACTGCTCCATGAGGTAATGCCTTAGCTACCACATATGGGCCACTCCATCTAGCTCTTAAATTTCCCAAATGCAATTTCATCCTAGAATTCAATAAACGAACCTTTTGTCCTAGAATAAACACTCTATGCAATATATGGCAGTCATGGACCTTCTTGGTTTTATCATTATATATCCTGGAGATTTCATAGGCAACTAGCGTGAGCTCATACAATTCATTGATCTCCAACATGTGTTTCTTTCCTGCAACATCAATATTGAAATTCAGCTTCCTCAAAGCCCACTCGGCTTTGCATTCCAACTCTATAAGTAAATGACAAGCTCTCTCATATATCATATGAAATGGAGTTGTTCCTATTGGTGTGTATGCCCTGAGAGCCAGTCATGGGATGATTGGTGGGATACATTAAGATTGATTTCATAAACATCAAAGGCAAGCTTCCAATTCTTTCTGGTTCAGTCATATGAGATAGTGATAGAACAGATTGAATGTCTAGAGAATGACAGTACTCAATGACGTATGCCTTCAGGTTGAGGACCTGAACGATGAGATCATACGGATGCTAAGAGTTTGTACATTCTTGTTATGTCCCTAGTCGGATGTCATTGTGGAAGGTAGATAGACAGCAATGACACACAAGACTAGATTGTGGTGTTGGTTGATGACAGAATCTCATTAGTCATGATATAGAGATATCAAACCAAACACATAGGTACTTGTTAGAGAACAAGTGTACCGGACAGACCCATCGTGAGTTTGACACATGGAACCATGAGATGGTAGTCACAGTCAGTACTCACAGTGATGGTGGTGAGTGTGATTCTTAAACCTGAAATCACTGCACTCAACACATGTCGTTGGGCACACTTTGACATCATCAAACGCAGTCCTGAAACATGGGTTGTTATAAAGGTGATGATTGGGTGGCTTTGACACATGGGGCTTTTGAGGGGTGAGTGATAGATATGGGATTTGTCCCTCCTAATGGAGTTTGATATCCATGGCCACTTGATGAGTAGGATTGAGATAGGCGTGCGCACACATATGTGAATCAGTATGTGATATTGATGTCATACATATCTCCTTCAATCTACTCTGAGATCAAGAAAGTGAATGAACGTTGACAGGATGACTGTTCCATGCCTCGAGTTCATTCGGGATATCAGTGACAAAGGAATTATACATTCGATGTAACACCATTCACGGATTGTAGGATGAAAGTTGTTCTTCAACTTTCTACTTTCACTTGGGTAGCACTGATGTGTGACTAGGCACCGCTCTTTGCTTGTGAAGTCATAAATGTTATGGACTTTCACTGCCAACGTGAAATGGACCTACAGGGTCACACACATAGGATTTAACCTGGAAGAGGAGTTTTGTCCACAAAGCAATGTTTAGATTGATTACTAAAGGAGTTTAGTAGTTCAATTAAACACTCAATCAGTCGATGGCTCAATATCATATGGTTCAAGGTGTTGGACACATTGATTGGAGTATCAGATTGATTGAAATCGCAATTGACTGATTTTGCCCAACCTGTGCTCCCAACTGATCGGTTCAAGTGTTGAACCGGTCGGCTGAGGTTGCTGAACCGGTCGGCTGGAGTGTCCAACCGATCGACTCATGACCAGGTTGAAACGACCGGTTCAAGGGTTGAACCAATCGGCTCAACTGGTGCAACTGACCAGTTGGGAAAGTCATGTCGGCAAGAATTTTCCTTTGGTTTCAAATTGCCCAATTCGATTGGGAATATTATTGGTATTCGATACCAATTGGGAAAGAAATAAGGAAAATATTTTTGAGCCGGATTAGGACCATGAACCGATCAGTTCAGGGCACCAACCGATCGGTTGGAGTGCCCCAAACGGTCGGCTAAGGTCCAACCGATCGGCTCAATGGCCGAACCGATCGGTTCAGCTATGAACCGATCATTTCAGGTTGCTAACCGATTGCTTTTTGTGGAAAATCTCAAACCCTTCTACTCCTGCGTTTAGTCCCGTATTGCCCGGGATAGAGAACCATGTCCCATGACCCTCCTATATATATAGGGGTAGTGGGGGATTCTCAAAGAACAGCTCAGTGCAACCAGTTGCTCTGCAAAGTTGTCGTTCTCTCTGGTTTTGGTAACCGAGAGAGAGCCCGAGCAAGTGCTTCCCGCAAAAGGGAGGTGCAGCAAGGGAAGGACAACTGCAGTTGCAACTGGAGGTAGGAGAGTGTGTTGGCGACTAGTACGTCAATAGGAAGGTGCGACTCCTTCCACTTCCTTGTGGGACAAGGAGTGTGGAGTTCCAGGTGGTCCGTGTGGACTACTACAGAGGTGGGAGGACACTACCGCTCAGGAGGACAACTGTCATCGACAGTCCGGTAGGAGGAGGAGGAGTCAGTCCCGGTGCGACCAGGAGCTGCACAGACACCGTCCAAGACCGGAGGTGAAGACCGCGCAAGGCGCGAGGTATTGTCTCCGAGCAAGCCTCGGGACAAGGTATGATTCCACAAACCATCCTTTCCTATTATATAGACGTTGACGCGTTTCCTCGGTATGAGTTTGGGGGAGAAATTTTTGTTTCCGCTGCCTTCTCTGTCTCCCCTAAAACCCAATAGTGGTATCAGAGCCACGTCAACGGTTCTATATTTTAGGAATATCGATATGATCGATTTTGGTTTGTCGCCTTTATTTATTGCATGCGATGCGAATAATATTGGCTTTATGCATGTGCAATCCTAAATCCACAAATCCCAATTACATATATGATATGTATTATTAATGCACTCGATACGCGTCGCCCTTAAACGAGTTTTGTGGTGGATGTGTGTAGCGTGATTATGGCCTATAAAACCCTATCTGTGTGTGGTTGTTTGTGGTTGCTTGCATCTCGGTCTGTGCACCGATCTTCCCCTTCTCCTATTCCTGATGTAACTCGAAATAATTTGAGATTCTTTCCTACCTTTGCTCCCCTCAAATGTAACTCGTGGTTTCCCCTTTTAAAGCAATGTAATAAATAAGATAGATTTTATTTCTTGTTATGTCAAAGAACGGCGGACATCCTGACGATAGCTGAGACTATCGGTTCAAGGCGTGAACCGATCGGTTGACGTTCCAGACGGTCGGTTCAAGGAGTGAACTGATCGGTTGATGACCGGTTCGAGGAGCGAGACGAGCGGGTGGCGGACATGACGAGATGCATGACGTCCAGGCGAACCAATCGGTTGGAGGAGCCAACCGATTGGCTGGTGGCACCCAGACGACCGGCTAGGAGAGTACAGATCATTCATGTGATGAGTTGATCAACTCAGATGGCAAGGCACAGATGTTCATCTTGTACAGGTTGCATGTGATGTTGACCTAGATGACCGTGATTCCTCTTGGCTCGAGAAATCACATTAGGATGGCCATAATCATCGCTTTTTATCATTTGTGCATGTTTTCTGTGGGATATAGCATGTATATGATACGTACTATGTATTGTGGTGATTGGATATGTATATGTATATAAAAACCAAATCCCTCATTAAAATATTAAGTATTATATGCCTTCCATTAGCGGCACACATGAAAAGCTCGATCGACCAAGCGTAGGTTACGCCAAAGTGTGGTGCGCCGTCTATCTTGTGGAAGTGTGAAGGGTAGACATGTAGGTTCTGCCAAAGCAGGGTGCATGTTTACTGTGTCGGCTTTTGGGTTAGACTTAACTGGTGATTCTTAGAGCTTCTAAGCCCAGAGGCAAGGAATGTTCATGGCAAGGTGTTGTTCATGTTCATTCAACAAGAGTTGCATATGATGAAATTGGCAAGAGTTGCCTACCTGAGAGATCTAAGTTGTGGGCGATCAGCCAAAGCTGATTCATGACTTAGAGGATTTCAGGATCTTGCCCACTAGAAGGTTGTACGTTGCAATCTTCCGAATTGATGGTGAGGGCTATCAATTTGAACTAAAATAGTGGGAGCGATAATTAATTAAAGGCATAATTATATCGTCAAACTTTCAAATCAATCAAATAAGTCAAAATGAGTTTTGGACTAAAATTGCATATTTTCCTTTTGTAGTTCAAATGGCAACAAACAACAACAACTTTTCTTTGCGATCGGTCCTTGACAAGGACAAGCTAAATGGGACTAACTTCCACAACTGGTATCGGACATTGAGAATTGTTCTCACTCAAGAGCGTAAGCTCTATGTCCTGGATACTCCAATTCCAGAGGAACCCGCTCCTAATGCGCCAAAGGCAGAAAGGGATGCTTACAAGAAGTATGTTGATGATGCCACTGATGCTAAGTGCTTGATGCTATGTTCAATGAACCATGAGTTGCAGAGACAACATGAGAACATGGGTGTCATAGAGATGATTCAGCATCTCAGGAACATGTATGAAGATCAGGCACAGCAAGAGAGATACAATGTTTCTAGAGCGCTGTTCAAGTGCGTCATGATAGAAGGAGATCCAGTTGGTCCTCACACACTCAATATGATTGGGTATGTGGAGAACCTGCAAAGACTGGGATTTCCACTGAGCCAAGAGTTGGCTACTGACGTGATACTGCAATCGTTGCCAGAATCTTACAGTCAGTTTGTGATGAACTACAACATGAACAACTTTGATAGGCCACTATCAGAGTTGTTGGGCATGTTGAGGACAGCCGAGATACAGATGAAGAAGGACAAGCCCAAGTCTATGATGGTGATCACGGGCAAGAAAGGCAAGTCCAAGCGCAAGGGCAAGGGCAAAGCTAAGAAAGGTTCTGATGCTAGCCAGGAGCCCAAGACGACTTCAGCTCTCAAGGCCAAGGGAGGCGTGACCAAGAAAGGAAATTGCCACCACTGTCAAAAGCTAGGACATTGGAAAAGGAATTGTCCTCTCTATCTGGAAGAACAAAAGAAGAAGGAGGCGACTGAAGCCTCTACTTAAAGGTGTCATGAAAGTAAACTTGTAACACTTTTTGAGGTATATGATACCAAGATGTAAACTGTAAAGCACTCATAATTGGGGCAAGTGTTGCCGCCATAGATAGAGTACTTTAGTTTATTTTCAGCCTACAAGGCATGTAATACAGTTATGAACTGCTATTTCATATATTGCCAAAAGATAGAAACACTTTATTTTGCATATTGTATGACAATGATGGAAATTAATAAATTTGAGTTTTCAATCTTTTAAAGATATGATCTTTGTGGAAATGCCTTGTTCATCTTGTGGTATTCGATATGCATAAGATAAAACGATACCTAAAAGTTATTAGATAACTCAAACAATCAAATTAGCATCAATCATGAGAAATTCATTTCTAGTTTCCATATGATGGATAAATCTAGACTCTTTTGGTTAGAGAACCAGTAAGAGACATGAATATCTTGGACATGATTAATCAATCTTCACTAAAGGTAGTGGGAGAATGGTTATCCTATAAGGTATAATACATGTGATGTATTTACATACCTATTGGAACAAATGCTAATACTTCAAATGGTGTTTAGAGAAATACCAATATGAATATCTTGAAGTGTTCAAGATTATCATAATTGAAGTATAAAATTTGGTAAAGTGTTAATTCTTGATGAGATCAATGAATGAAATACTTAAACCAAATGTTTGAGATCCTTATGAGTGATTATGATAGTATATCATAGTGAACTCATGATTAAGGCATGATGATGTCTAAATCAAGAAGGAATCATACTCTAAGGAGTTAGAGAATGATTATCAAATAACTGAATTCTTCTTAATTAAAGAATACCCCACACTAATAAAGGACATTGAGAATCACAAAGGAGTTGTGAGTTCTTATATCCTTAACAGATACACCTCAATTATCTATGTGATAAGTTTTTCATGTGATGAGTCAACTATCTAGATGAATATGAGGAACCGAATTTTGAGTTATGGTTTATGACCATTACATCCTAAATGACATCCATGTGAACCATAAGGTATGACCTTGATGGTAGCACTCATTGGATGAAATCCATAAGTGCAAATGAATCTTAAGTGTTAAGATACATGGATAACATGGACAAGTTTTCTCCCAATGAATCTATGCATACTGAACCCTTCAATACAGATTGCCAATGTATGCTCTCTCTTTACTAGGTCAAGAGATTTTTTAGAACTATCTCTATAGATCTTTGTTCCTATCAAATAGGACATTTCTCTATCTTCCCTTAAAGAAGGTATTTCCACACCAGTTTCCATTTTAGAACATTTCATTCCTTGTCATCATGCGGAATGTGAATGTGCTCCCACTAAATATTTGTAATCATAGATCCCTTCTTTATTTTGACATATCAGTCTATCCTTTTGACTATATTATCAAAGTACAGATTCTAGTTCTGAGTTGCTTGCACTTGATCAATCACATTGATTAATTAGTTGTAACTTATAGACTGCATTTTCATTAATGGAATTATATAACCCTTTAGGTTGTGCCATGTACACATCCTTATCTTATTCCTTCTAGGAATGCAATTTTAATATCGATATGCCAAATCTCATAGTATTCAAGTTCCAACATCAAGCATTATCCTTTCTCTAAATGTCATCCATGTCAGTCTTAACTCTTAAGACCCAATTGCACTAACAGGTTTTATCCCAACAAGTGCTACCACTAAGGTCATACCATATGGTTCACATGGAATTCATTTTGGATCCTATGGCCTCAAGCCATAACTCAAAATCTGGTTCCTCAACATCATCTAACTTATTGACTCATCATATGACCAATTCATTACCTAGATAAATGAGGTGTATCTATTACACAAGGAATTTGAGAACCCACGACACTTGTGATTCTTAATCTCCTTTATTTAGTGTAAAGCATGTTCTTTAGAAGAATTCTAGAAGGTTATTTATTTGATGATCGTGCTCTAACTCTTTAGAGTATGATTCCTTCTTTGATTTAGACATCATTATTCCTTAATCATGAGTTCTCTAAGATACATTATCATAATTACTCACAAGGTCCTCAAACATTTGGTTTAAGTATCCCATTCATTGATCTCATCAAAGAATTAAAACTTTTACCAAATGTGTACTTCATTTATCCTCCTTATCCCAACTAGAAAGATAGTTTGTGAAAGATTGAATGGCTATTATGAAATTTGATGCATAGTTCCAAACTTCCCAAAGAAGGACAATGAAATATGGATGACTAGTCCAAGATGATTCAGTTTTTAGATGACAATTGTCTCCTGAATGTTCTTTCTCTGTGTGGACCAATAACAGACCTATAAGGTTTATGAATCCATAAATGCAAATGAAGTCTATAAGTTAAAATGGACTAATCAATGTGATTGATTGAGTACAAGCAACTCAGAATTAGATCTTTACTTTGATGATATAGTCAAAGGGTTTGACAGATATGTCAAAGATAAAGAAGGGATCTGTGATTTAGTGGGAGCGTGTTCACATTCCACATGTTGATGTGAAATGAAAATGTTCTAGAATGGAAATCCAAAAGTGGAAATTATCTTTGAGGAATATAGAGATGTTTCCTATGTGATAGGAATAGAGATCTATAGAGATAGTTCTCTAAAAACCTCTTGACCTGAAAAGAGAGAACATACATTGGCAATCTATACTGAAGGGTTCAGTGTACACAGATTCAGTGGGAGAAAACTTGTCCATGTTGCATGGAGTTAGTATCCCAAGGCCAAGTGTCCAATTCTTATGAAGAATGGGGACACTAAGAATAGATATGGATCTATCATGTATGTAATCATCCCATTATCTTGCATGCATCGACATGGCAAGAATAAAATGCATTCATCATCTTGTATGTATGACATGACAATTTGATGGGCTCATCCTGTTAACTCATATGTGGGACATGACGAGTGGATGTATGTCTGCTTCCAGTAAGGGTTACTGGAATACCATGAGAACTTGATAAGTACTTGTGAAGTACTAGTTCTATGGATATTAGGAAGAGCTCAATGTAAAGAGTTACATTGATGCGAACTTCCGAAAGGATAGAAAATTAATCGCAAAATATACATAGGATGTATAAAAGTGAAATTTTGTTGATAATTGGAAATGTTCCAATAAAATCATTTAAAAGGAAATGCCGAGTATCTATGCGTTAGAGAACTGCAGTGGATACTATATGGATCTGGAAGTTCATGAGATGAACTTATAGATATTCCGCTCATTGATGACAAGTATGGAATCCTTGATCATGCAATGTGGCTAAAGGTTAGCAAAGGAATACTAGATCACATATTGTGGCAACTCCATCTCATACGTGTGACGTACAGTGAAGAGATGAGAGACATGCAATTTACACTGACTTTGGCAAGGTGTTGCCATTACTCACTATGTTGGCACTAGAGCACAGTAACATGTGGGACATGTTTGAAGATCACTGTGAATATGATTCAAGGGTGATTGGGTCGCAGTGCAAGTGGGAGTCTGTTGGTGTGTATGCCCTGAGAGCCAATCATGGGATGATTGGTGGGATACATTAAGATTGATTTGATAAACATCAAAGGCAAGCATCCAATTCTTTCTGGTTCAGTCATATGAGATAGTGATAGAACATATTGAATGTCTAGAGAATGACAGTACTCAATGGCGTATACCTTCAGGTTGAGGACCTGAACGATGAGATCATACGGATGCTAAGAGTTTGTACATTCTTGTTATGTCCCTAGTCGGATGTCATTGTGGAAGGTAGATAGACAGAAATGACACACAAGACTAGATTGTGGTGTTGGTTGATGACAGAATCTCATTAGTCATGATATAGAGATATCAAACCAAAGACATAGGTACTTGTTAGAGAACAAGTGTACCGGACAGACCCACCGTGAGTTTGACACATGGAACCATGACATGGTAGTCACAGTCAGTACTCACTGTGATGGTGGTGAGTGTGATTCTTAGACCTGAAATCACTGCACTCAACACATGTCGTTGGGCACACTTTGACATCATCAAACGCAGTCCTGAAACATGGGTTGTTATAAAGGTGATGATTGGGTGGCTTTGACACATGGGGCTTTTGAGGGGTGAGTGATAGATATGGGATTTGTCCCTCCTAATGGAGTTTGATATCCATGGCCACTTGATGAGTAGGATTGAGATAGGCGTGCGCACGCATGTGTGAATCAGTATGTGATATTGATGTCATATATATCTCCTTCAATCTACTCTGAGATCAAGAAAGTGAATGAACGTTGACAGGATGACTGTTCCATGCCTCGAGTTCATTCGGGATATCAGTGACAAAGGAATTATACATTCGATGTAACACCATTCACAGATTGTAGGATGAAAGTTGTTCTCCAACTTTCTACTTTCACTTGGGTAGCACTGATGTGTGACTAGGCACCGTTCTTTGCTTGTGAAGTCATAAATGTTATGGACTTTCACTGCCAACGTGAAATGGACCTGCAGGGTCATACACATAGGATTTAACCTGGAAGAGGAGTTTTGTCCACAAAGCAATGTTTAGATTGATTACTAAAGGAGTTTAGTAGTTCAATTAAACACTCAATCAGTCGATGGTTCAATATCATATGGTTCAAGGTGTTGGACACATTGATTGGAGTATCGGATTGATTGAAATCGCAATTGACTGATTTTACCCAACCTGTGCTCCCAACCGATCAGTTCAAGTGTTGAACCGGTCGGCTGAGGTTGCTGAACCGGTCGGCTGGAGTGTCCAACCGATCGGCTCATGACCAGGTTGAAATGACCGGTTCAAGGGTTGAACCGATCGGCTCAACTGGTGCAACTGACCAGTTGGGAAATTCATGTCGGCAAGAATTTTCCTTTGGTTTCAAATTGCCCAATTCGATTGGGAATATTATTGGTATTCGATACCAATTGGGAAAGAAACAAGGAAAATATTTTTGAGCCAGATTAGGACCATGAACTGATCAGTTCAGGGCAGCAACCGATCAGTTGGAGTGCCCCAAATGGTCGGCCCAGGTCCAACCAATCGGCTCAATGGCCGAACCGAACGGTTCAGCTATGAACTGATCATTTCAGGTTGCAAACCGATTGCTTTTTGTGGAAAATCTTGAACCCTTCTACTCCTGCGTTTAGTCCTGTATTGCCTGGGATAGAGAACCCTATCCCATGAACCTCCTATATATATAGGGGTAGTGGGGGCTTCTCAAAGAACAGCTCAGTGCAACCAGTTGCTCTGCAAAGTTGTCATTCTCTCTAGTTTTGGTAACCGAGAGAGAGCCCGAGCAAGTGCTTCCCGCAAAAGGGAGGTACAGCAAGGGAAGGACAACTGCAGTTGCAACTGGAGGTAGGAGAGTGTGTTGGCGACTAGTACGTCAACAGGAGGGTGTGACTCCTTCCACTTCCTTGTGGGACAAGGAGTGTGGAGTTCCAGGTGGTCCGTGTGGACTACTACAGAGGTAGGAGGACACTGCCGCTCAAGAGGACAACTGTCATCCGATAGTCTGGTAGGAGGAGGAGGAGTCAGTCTCGGTGCGACCAGGAGCTGCACAGACACCGTCCAAGACCGGAGGTGAAGACCACGCAAGGCGTGAGGTATTGTCGCCGAGCAAGCCTCGGGACAAGGTATGATTCCACAAACCATCCTTTCCTATTATATAGACGTTGATGCGTTTCCTCGGTATGGGTTTGGGGGAGAAATTGTTGTTTCCGTTGCCTTCTCTGTCTCCCCTAAAACCCAACAGTTCCTATAGATGTTTTATAGACTATAATGTATGCCCAAGGAGCGTCATTTAATTGCATGTTCCAATTAGTCCTATTTGTTGAGACTATTTTTCTAAGATCTTGTTAATCTTTGTATTAGACACCTCAACATGACCTTGGGTTGTGGATGGTATAGGGTTTCTGCTCTATGCCTCACTTCATACTTACTCAATAAAACTCCTTACTTCTTGCTAGTGAAGTGAGATCCCCCATCACTTATCATCACTCTCAGTACCCCAGACCTGTAGAAAATATGGTCCTATACAAATTTGCAAATAGCATGTGCATCATTGGCGTGGGTTGGAATTGCGTTCACCCACTTAGACACATAGTCAACTGTAAGAAAAATATATAAGTTAGAATTAGAAGACACATAGGGTCCTATAAAATCATTTCCCCATAAATCAAAAACCTCAACTTCTTGAAAAATGCTTAGGGGCATTTTGTGTCTCCTAGATATATTTCTTGCTCGCTAACTTGCATTACAATTACGCATAAAATTATAAGCATGTTTAAAGAGTGATGGCCAATAAAAACCACTTTATAACACCTTGATTGTTGTCCTTGAGCTAGCATGTTGTCCCCCAGTAGGTAGGGAATGACAATGTGCCAACAGGCTCTCAAACTCACACTCAGGTAGACACTTCCTCAAAATCCCATTCCTACATTGTTTGAGTAAGATTGGGTGATCCCACATAGAATCTCAAGGATTGGAAAATTTTCTTCTTATCTTGATATCCCCCAATCTTTTCAAAACATGCCACATACCAAGACATTTACAATATTTGCAAACCGTGGCTATTTGACTTTCATGGAAAACTATTGTTCATCAGGAAACTCCTCAATAATGGGTATTTCTAAGTCCTTCTCATCCACTCTCCCTGGTCTAGACAAATTATTGGCTACCACATTTTCTGTCCCTTCTTTATCCTTGATTTATGTATCAAATTTCTATAGTAGAAAAATCCATCTTATCAAATTAGGTTTAGAATCTTTCTTTTGCAATAGATATTTTATAGATGCATGGTCAATCAAAAATATAACCCTTGCCCCAATCAGATACTGGTGAAATTTTTCAAAATCAAACACCATAGCTAAAAGCTATTTTTCTATTGTAGTGTAATTAAGTTGGGCATTATTGAGGGTTTTCGATGCATAAAAAATAACAAAGGGGGTTTTATCTTTGCATTGTACTAGAACAACCCCTACCACATAGTTTGATGTGTCACACATGAGCTCAAACGATTGACTCCAATCTAGAGCATGTACCACATGTGCAGAGACCGATTTCTCCTTTAACACCTCAAAAGCCTTCAAATGCCTCTCATCAGAATTAAACTCGACATCTGTCTCTAACAATTTCAAAAGTGGTTTTGCAATCTTCAAAAAATCTTTAGTGAAACGTTGATAAAATTCAACGTGTCCTAGAAAACTCCTAACCCCCTTCATTGAATATGGAGTCAGCTTAGAGATCACTTCAATTTTTATCGAGTCAACTTCCATTCCTCTATTGGACACCTTGTGCCCCAAAACTATCGCTTCACTCACCATCATGTGGAACTTCTCCCAATTCAACACTAGGTGAGTGTCCTTACACCTTTGTAAAACTTTGTCTAGATTGTCAAGGTAGTCTTCAAATGACTCTCCATATACAAAAAAAACATATGTAAAGACCTCAAGACAACAAACACTCTACCATATATGAGAAAATAGTGATCATATATCTAATAAGTAGTTGGTGCATTACAAGGTTCAAAGGTCATCTAAAGGTATGCAAACGTGACATAAGGACAAGTAAAGGTAGACTTATTTTGGTCTTATGGCTCGTAGAAATTTGGTTATACTCAGTATACCTGTCTAGAAAACAAAAATGAGGATGGACTGTGAGCCGCTCAAGGATTTGATCAACAAAGGGAAGTTGAAAATGATCTCTAAGCGAGGCGACGTTCAATTGGAGATACTCAATACACATGCCACCAGGTCACTAATTTAGTAGAGATCAACTCAGTTGTTGAATTTGTTGTGATCGTTATTTCCCTTTCTTAGGAACAACTTGGGTTTTGCTAACCCAACTAGAATCAGATATAGCATAAATTATACCTATTGATAGTTTCTTAACTACCTTTGTCATTATTGGATTGAGACGTTGTTGAGATCGTACTATCGGTTTGGCTACTTCTTCAATTATGATCTTATGCTGCAAAAAGCTAGGGGATATCCCCTTGATGTCTACAATAGACCACCCATATGTTGCTTGGTGGTTCTTTAAAACTACATGAAATTACTCCTCCTCATGCATGCTCAATGAGGCTAAAATGATAACTGGAAGATTCTCATTTGTTGCTAAGAAAATGAACTTCAAATGTCGAGGGAGCAGTTTCAACTCGATCTCTATAGGACACTATAGCAACGGGATCAATGGTGGCAGAGGTGGTCCTAAATCTTCCTAGTGTCTGGTGTATAAGCATGGAAACACTTTCAGAAACTGAACACACTCCTCCAATGAATGGCAATGAGTGTAATCATCCACCAAGTTCATGATGCACGCCTCTAATGGTGGTTGTGGATATGCTTGGGTGAGAGTGAGGGATGCTGCCTATTCAATTGTCATTGGGCATGCTTCCTCCTCTTCATGGTCAGGGTACTTCATTGCATTTATTAAAGAAACCTCCTTAGTATGCTCAATTATATCCACTGCCAAAATGCCTTTTTCACTTGCGTCATGACATGAGCCATATCCAAAAATGGCTTCCCCATAAATAAAGATTATTTTTCAACTGTTGTAGTATGTGACACTACACCTTCTCCTCAACCTTTGATTTATAGTCTGGGATTTTATTTCAAAGTGGTCATCCAGAATACCCAGTGTCAATCTTCCTTTTCCCCTCTCTAGGATCATGTCTGATGTAGCTTGGAACGGTCTCCCTAAGAGTAACTCGTCGCCATGATCATCTTGCATCTCCATGACTACAAATTCTGCATGAAACATAATTTGTCCACCTTGAATAAAACATCCTCACAGATACCAACTGGCCTCACCATTGAATTGCCAGCCATTAGTATGGTCATGTTGCTCTTCCTAGATTCCTTTAGCCCCAATTTCTTAAATGTTTTCAAGGGTGCCCTGGAGTCACAGAGAGCCTCTCCAAACTTGGCCTTGCTGATGTAACATGGAATGTTGAAGCATCTTGGATCTTGCCTTCTGTGGCAATCTCCTTTGGATAAGTGTACTAACTTCCTCCTTCAATAACACCACATCTAAATCAACTACCCTCCACTTGTTGTTAATTATGTCCTTCAAAAATTTGTCACATCATGGAATATGTTCTATAGCATCAACAAGAGGTATGTTGACATGAAGCTTAGTATAAGTATCCAAAAACTTCTTAAATTGTTGATCAACCTTCTTTTCCTTCAAGTTGTCGGGGAATTGTACTGGAGTCGCCAACTTTCTCTGGTGAGGTGGAACATACGAGTGCTTTTTTACTTCTTGGCTCTTCAATTTCCTGTACTACTTCCTTCTCCTATGATGTGGTGTTTTCCTCAAGGGGATTAGTAGTGTGACAACCGGTCACACAAAGCAAGATTACACAAAACCTAAACACAATCAACTGCTAATAAAACACATCACTAAAAAGAGGGTTAATTAAAATCGACTAAATTTTTAATAACTTACTCAACAACATTTTCATAAAATTTGATCATCTCAAATTATCTCATAAATCATACTAAAAATCTCTTACAAAATCCCTATGTTCTCAGCCAAAACATATACACAAGAGATAGCATCCACATGTACAACATTAGAATACTAGGAAAGCTCAAGTCGATAAAACACTATATTTAAAACATTCCTGCCCAGACCTGAGAGTACAAGGATGACTCTAGGACATATTAGACATCTAAACAACTATCCATCTATGATTCATTACATCAGCTCCTCCTTGCCTCCACGGGTCCGCTACTGCTACTGACGATCACCTAAAAAGATTGTGGTGACCCACATGTGAGAGTCATGTCCCAACAAGTAACATAACTCACAACAACGTTTAGTGATTACAACAGGTTATGGTATTATATAGGTTAAGTAGATTAAGAAGATTAAACATATAGACAGATTAAGAAACATATTGAAATTATCAAACATAGTGGCTTTATTAAAAGAAATTATAATAAGAATCTTAAAAGTTAGCACAATTCTCAATTACCATATGTAGATATTATCATGAACATACCCATTATCATGAGCCTTACTAGCATCATAAATATTGATACTCACATGTGCATATTTGAAAAGTAGGACCAAGTCTAACAAAATAGCATGTCTACTGTCACGAACAAAACTAACAACATAAGCATATCTAACAGTATGCCTCATCTAACATCATAGGCATATCCAATAGGATGATCAAAGCTAACAACAACAAAATGTCTAATAGTGTAAGGCATGTTTAATAGCATAGCACTTATGATAGCATAAGCATATCTAACAGTATAAGCATTTGTAACAATATAAGCATCTCTAACAATATAAGCATATCTAACAATGTAATATGTAAGAATACCTACATAATAAGTAGATCTAACAACATAAGCATAACTATTGGCATGAGCATGATTAGCAGTATGGTCATAGCTAACTACATAGGCATGTTTATAAGAAATTCTAATAATATAAGCATAGCCAACAATATAAATATGTCTACAACATAATCATATCTATCCTCTATTAATGCAGCATACATCAGCTATATTTGAGAAGGGCAAATAAGGGTTATCATCCAATGTGAAGTGTTGTATATGATCCTAATAGATGTGCTACATGGATGTTTACATATTTTACTAATGCATTGAGGATTTGAGTCGTACCACCCAAATCCAACTGACCACTGCTAAGTCAAAATCAATGCCATACAAGATCAATGGAAGAGTCAGAATCCATGATCTCACCACACAACTCTCGATCAGTATGAGAGACAAAGCAGATACATAATAGTCAACTACCAATAGTGACATATAGTCAAGCTGAAAATAACTAGCCTGCCTTGGTACATGTCACATCATTAGAGAACAAGCTCACACATGGATGTTATATAAAAGGCATCCTACAGTTATATTGTTGCCTTCTGCATATCAAAAAACTTGAGTCATGACTACAACCATCCTCCATAAAACTTGGGATCAAGATGTCAAGTACACATAATCACTTGCACCTCGCATACTCAATAGTATGCGCTATGGGATTCCCTTAAGAGTACCCATTTCACCATCCAGCAAGTGCTGACACTGGAATGAATCTATGGCCAGGGCAACTACATGATTAAGGTGTCACTTTTATTAGTTAAGTCATTTGAGTGAATTAAGGCTGAATCAAATAGGTGGACATATAAATCCTAGTTGGGATTGGAAGGTTCGTGATCCAAAAGAGATCGTAGTTTGGATGCAATTGAAAACACATAGTATGAGGGATCGGGAGTCGGGACAGATGCAGACTGTGACCAAGGTAGAGTCCAAGGAGGACTAAACTTTGGGTGAAAGAGATGACTCAACACATCATGGATACCTGGGTCTGAGAGTCCAACTCTATTTTGTAAGGAGTCTGTGTGGCAGATCATTAACCTATGTGTATTAAGATTATATTAATACATTGTCAAAGCTTTAGGGTTAAAACTATATGAAATCTTTTCAAATTAATTTGATAAATCAAATGAAGTCAGATTAGCTTCAGATTTGGACCACATGTGTATTTTAGATCCTATGTCATTCATATATGATTACTTCCCAATTTTGATGACCCAAAGATGAGTTACCACTTACTAATATGTATTTAGTACCACTCATGTACATTAAATGAATTGTGATTGATCCCTAACTAATTGGTCTCCTCTTTTGTAGTCACTTAGGGTTGATTTTGGTTGTATTGAGCCTAGTGAACAAAATTAGGCCACCCTGACATTAGACGCATATTAATAGTAACAAGGTTACATAAAGGAGAGAGAGAATGCATTATTCTTCAATTTTGAAGGCCATTAAATTAACTATCATTAAAAGAAGAATAAACATTACTTAATTTATTGGACTTTGCCTTAAAAATTATATTTTGGTCTAATGTTCACATTAGGTTCTAACTTATGCATGAAATTTGACATTAGGGTTTCCGATCAAGGGTCCATCACAAGTTTAAATTTTGAGGATGTTACAATTCTACCCACCTTAAATAAATTTCGTCCTTGAAATTTCCATATACTAACCTCCTTAGGATTTTACTTACTTTGTGTATCCTAATTTCTAACATCATCTTAAAGCCTCATTATCATACTTAAGATGTGGCCTTCTCATGGTTAAATACCATCTAAACCTCATTATTAAAATCAACATGTGGGTATACTACGAATGAATCTATCTCATCATTACTGACATGAAAAAGGACCTTTCTACCACTTATCTAGGGGTTATGGTTCTGCCCTAGAAATAACTTATCTATGTCAAATTATCCACCCTTTGTATGCATGCTTGGTCTTACTACGTATATGATTAGGTTTAGTTGACTATATGCTTTAAACTTTTAATGCAACTCTTATTTTCTTTGTCGCCTTTGGATACATGTTGGTCACTCATATATTCAAAGGTGACATCTTTTACCAAACTTATCTTGCACCTCCCTCTTGCACATGTCCCATACAACATGTACTTTAAAGGACAAGACATGCATAATTATGCATATAACATTCTATCTACAAAACCCCATGATCATGTGTCCCATACCACAAACACGTATGAAAAAGAGAGAGTATTCTATATACAATTATAGAGTTAACATAAAAGTCCAAAACATCTAGGCACATAACCCTAACCCCTATCTAACTTATGTCTTCTGTCTAGACCTCTACTTTGGTTTCCCATATCTTCATCTTAATCTTCTATATCTAGGGCTTAGACAATTTGAATCTTTAGCTTAATGGCTATCTACTCATTACTCTGATATCATATTCTAACACCCCTCCAAGTACAAATATGACAGCAGAAGCAAACCCTATGTTTTCCATAACATGGGTCACTTGGCTTGGAGAAACATCACAAAACATGATAAGCATTGCAACATGATAAATGAAACACCATGCATTTATTGGAAATATTGATTCATACATAGTTTTAGAAAGGGGAAACATAAACTGTCTCGTCTTAATCCAAACCTAATACATGTAGACTAATCAAATCTTAAATCATGAACTAAAAACTAACTAGATAATCTATGGAGTGGCAGATGGAACCCCACCAAGCTAAAGTCTCCTTGATGTCCACTACACTTGAAGGGCTCACTTCAATTCTCTCTTACTCCTTGATCTTGGGACATATCATCCCACGGCCATGCGAAACAAAGCAACAATGTAAGTAAGCGACAATGTGCATTTTATAAGAACTAGAAACAAAAATATATACTTGAACTAAAATAAACATGACATGACTTAACATTAAGAATTCTCATTACACTTTAGCTTTCATTACATCACTGAATTAAGAACGTTACTATAAGCATTCTTTATAGAATTGCCCACGTGGAGCACATCATGATTAGAAAGCCCATCATTGCTAGGAAGCCCATAATGACCATAAAGGTCCACCA
Source organism: Alisma plantago-aquatica (assembly GCA_963693085.1). Classification (NCBI taxonomy): domain Eukaryota; kingdom Viridiplantae; phylum Streptophyta; class Magnoliopsida; order Alismatales; family Alismataceae; genus Alisma; species Alisma plantago-aquatica. Next base: position 1,027,032,964 of record OY856409.1, on the reverse strand, counting down.
CTGCAAGAAACATATAATAAGTTACTTAATTCTCTTAACGTAATCATATCGTTGTTTTTATCTTGCCATCAATGTAAATTTTCCTCATCCAATAATTGCACCAAAGTGCTCATCAGGCTAGTTAAGGCTCATCTTAGTTGCACCAAAGTGATCATCAATGCCATAAAGACAAAACAACATAAAGAGTAACAATTCAAAACTTAAGTATATTATCTTAGTCATCATGGGATTTCTCCCCCTACTCTTGAATTTATCATTACATGATTTACATTAGTCTCTCTTCAATTTCTTAATCATTATATGACCATAGCATTAAACTAATGAGCATTAGTGATAAGCATAAGAATTTATTATTATACCAAATAACAAACAATAATATAATCTGAGATATCATATTTATCTAAATTCCATTCATGAACTTTGAAACTTAAAGCATAATCCTAAATCATACATAACAAGCAATTCATCCAAGATATATATGTATAGTGGCATGACCTGCTTTCCTGGAGCAAGGTGGATCCTAGCTTAGTCTCCCTGATCTTGATCGAATCCTATGTTCTTGAAATTACATGAATTATATTAATTATCATCATTAATACATCTTAAACCCTAATTTGAGTCTTTTGAAGGAATTTGTTCGAAGATGGTATATTTAGGGTTTAAAACCATGAAACTCAACTTCCTTATCAAAAAATCTTTCCAAAGACTATTTGTAGTTATTTTTCCAATCATTAGTTTAATTACTATGAATTTCCAAAATCTAAACCAATAGGAAAAATTAAGAAATTGATTCATAAAGGAAAAGGACCTCTCAGGTAGTAGGGCCCACGTCTAGCTGGCCCTATAGGAGTTCCCCTCCTGGCTCCACATGTTATGGCTCATGGATCCTTGGTATGGATCCACCCGTATCCACGCACGCCTTTGTGTCCTCATCATCATCACACGGTAACTCGGTTTCCCCTATTGAACAGAGTCGCCTACTATGGCGGTACTGCGGCAGCCAACACCTCAAGAAACTAGTTTCCCCATGCACAATTCTTGCTCCCAAGGTCTCCTAGAATCTCACACTTGCCCCTATTACCTTTTGGTTACTTCCAAAGGCTGAGGGGATGAGAAGGGAATAGTCTCTCAACCAATCCTCTTCCTACAACTCAGGCAGGATTGTGGCTAGTGAAGCTTCAAGTTGGTTAGTGTAGAAGCTTCACACTATGTCTCAAGTAAATCTAGAGCACTGACAATGGTTTTGATGATCAAGGAACCAAGATCGGATCTTTGGAGCACATGTTGATTGAAGTTCTTCCATGGTATTCTGGAGGTGAGTTGGGGGAAAAGGGTAAAGATGGCGCTTGCTTTCATGATGTCCCATGATACCTCTTAAATTTTTGGTTTTATAGGGAAGTCTAGGGAGGTCGTTGGGGCCAATTTCATGTGGAGCAGGAGTCCTGACCTCCATGGTGTTCGAGACTAAGAATCCTATAAAGAGTTGGGATTGGAAGGTTCACGATCCAGATGAAATCGCAGTTTGAATGCAACTAGAAACACATAGGATGAGGGATCGGGAGTCTATACAGATGAAGACTGTGACTAAGGTAGAGTCCAAGGTGGACTAGACTTCGGGTGAAAGAGGCGACTCAACACATCACAGATACATGGGTCTGAGAGTCTAGTTTTGTTTTGCAAGGAGTCTGCATGACAGATCATTAACCTAGGTGTATTAAGATTACATTAATACATTGTCCAAGCTTTAGGGTTAAAACTATATGAAATCTTTTCAAATTAATTTGAGGGGTCAAATGAAGTCAATTTAGCTTCAGATTTGGACCATATGTGTATTTTAGAGCCTAGGTCATTCTTATATGATTACTTCTCAATTTTGATGACCTAAAGATGAGTTACTACTTACTATTATGTATTTATCTTCACTCGTGTACATTAAATGAATTGTGATTTATGCCTAACTAATTGGTCTCTTCTTTTGTAGTCACTTAGGGTTGATTTTGGCTGTATTGATCCCATTGAATGAAATTAGGCCACCCTGATGTGAGATGTATATTAATAGTAACAAGGTTACATAAAGGAGAGAGGGAATGCATTATTATTCAATGTTGAAGGCCATTAAATTAACTATCATTTTAAGAAGAATAAACATTGCTTAATTTTATTGGACTTTTCCTTAAACATTATATTTTGGTTTGATGTTCACATTAGGTTCTAATTTATGCATGAAATTTGACATTAGGGTTTCCAATTAAGGGTTCGTTCACAAGTTTAAATTTAGGATGTTACATATTACATCCTTATTGTTTGCTTCTGGGATGGTATTTTGTTCATTGAATAGTTTCTTACCACTCTGGAGTAAGGTTGCCTTCACCTATTGGTTACTAGATGGGATTTCAGTATTTATAGGGAATCCTTGTTGTCCTAGCTTCTTCAGGGATGCTACTTATGCTGCTATCTGAGAGATCTGGTTTTCTATGTTGCAAATTTGTGCTCCTTATTTCTGCAAGTCCCTCTATGTTTGGTCAATGATAGTCTTGTTCTGACTGACCAACTTTCCTATCATGTCCTCTATGTGGTCAATCTGGTTGGGGCCTCTATCCTACTGATGTTGTTGTTTTGCACCACCTTGCTATGGCTTTACATGTTGTGCTTGAGACAGGTCTTTCTCAAATTTGTTGGGATCCTTCCATGAGAATTTAGGATCCTTCCTTTAAGAATATTCATTGTTTCTCCTATAATTCAGTTTCCGCATATACATGCATTCTTCTTCTTTGCCTCCAGAAGAGCTCCCTGATTTTTGATCTAATTTCTTGGCAAGGTTGTCCATCTTTTCTTTTAGTGTTTTTATCTCTCTAGACTCTCCAACACTTTTGACTGTTGCTGGAGTTTCTCATTCCTCTCCCATGATTGATTCTTGGCCATGTTCTTCAAGATCTCATGGCACCTAGATGCCTTATTGTTTAGAAAAAATTCCGATCATGCAATGTCAAGTGTGGTTATTTCCCCTTTATGTAGCTCATAGTAGAAAGTCTTTGCTTGTCCATATGGGTCAATCCCATGATGAGGGACCTTCCTTAGAATATTTTGGAACCTCTCCCATGCTTTAGTGTAAGACTCCATTGCATGTTGCTTAAAATTGTAGATCTGGCCGACTAAGTCTTGTGTCTTCTATAGAGTAAAGTGTCTTTCGAAGAAGGTATCAATCATTATGTCCCAGGTGGAGATAGATTATGAGAGTAGGCTTAAGAAATAAGCCTTTGCCTTATTTTCCAATGAGTATGACAATAGATTCAAGTAAATTGATGTCATTGACACCCTATCAATCTTTAGTGTGTCACAGCTGTCCACAAAATTATTGATATGGCCATTGGATCCTCCATAATGTTCCCATGAAAAGTCTGTGATTTTATAAGTACCACCAGCCCTGGATTAGTTTTATAGCTGCCCACATTTACTTCCTACTTCACAACGAGTCCCAAGTGTGTTGTAGTTGATGAAGCCTTAATCGTTTCCCAGACTATTTGTTCCTCGGCTTCCACATTTCCATCTCCCATTTGTTTCTTGTTCTAATTGTATCGCCTCTGGTAGTGGAATTTAGAGAATTCCTCCCACAGAATCATTGTACTTCTATGCTCTGCGATGGAGTTCCTCTACGCTAATGCTTAGTGCGGTTGACTCTCCACAATCAATGATCCTAGTCTGAACCATACACTAGCTCATGCAAATAATTGACGAATGTGAGAACTGGATACTAGTGTTTAAATGAAGATTTGAATTTTCATATTAAAAATAATGAATAGAAAAATAAAAGAAGTTTGGCTTAGAGTGGTCGGTTACAACACTCGTAGTGATAGATTGTAGTTTCCTCAACAACGGCACCAAAAACTTGATGCATGTTTACTATGCGTACTAAACGCAAGTGCATGTATCGAAATAGTATAGGCCTATTAGGATTGAATGTTGAACTCAGAGAAACATCCAGAGACTACTACTAACTATGATTCAATCAGCTAGACCTATTGAAAAATTTGATTGAGTGATTAATTGACTAATTGCAAGAAGTAAAACTAAACTACTGGGATTGTGATCGCATATGGAATGGATTCCCTAGGAATACAATTTCACCACAGTTTATACTGTAATTGACATTATTTATCAATATTTAATTCTCTTAACCCTAGACCAAGGGATACATAGTAAGAATTACCTACTCTTGTAACATAATTCACTACCTAATCTAATACAAACCTCACTCTAGTAGTGATTTAATTATTAGTTAAGTGATTTAACTAATCCTCTACATTAAACCCTTCACAGTCGTAAGCCCTCCCTCAAGTCGCGGTCTAGGCTATGTAAATCTATGACTTATCCAACCCTTAAAATCCCTCTCTTGAAGAAATTAATGGTCTAAGAAATCAACTATGTTGATCAAGCATAGATAATTCGTGAAGCAATCGTAGACTTATGTCCAAAAATTAGGGGAAAAATATATATTAAATTATAATGTCAAGTACAGCATAATTGGGCTACTCCCGGGTCCTAGGGAATTAGGGGATTGGCCCTGCATGATTTCAGTTGCCATACACATAGAAAAAAAATATGAAGGTGGGGAAAACATTAAAGAATTAATGGAACCCCATGTAGAATTAGATTACTCCCTTTGATTACCTATCATGATGAGATACAATTGAAGATGTAAATGACTTGAATCAAGCAAGAAAGGTAAGTGAAGGGAGATGAGGGTGGATGAGATCTAGTGAGCAAGAGCTAAACACTCTTCCTAACCATGATACGTCTATCTCTGGATAATTCATCAATCAAGGGGATCCAAAATCTTATTTTTGAATTAATATAAAAGGTTACACTAATTCTTGGTTAGATCAGACTCAAACATCATATTCAATAAAAAAGTTAAGGGTAGAGTTAGATGTTAAGTTCACTACTTGTGTCTCTAGATTGACTAATCCCCTCAATTACTCATGTAGAATGCTCTTAAACAAGCAAACTCAAATTTCAATATACAGAAATTGACACTTCAACTTATCCATATGAGCATTTTTCTAAATGCACTTTTACACTATATTGATGTAGATTCACACAAGAAAATAAAAATTGCAAAAACTAGATAATATGCAAAAGCAAGCTAGGATGAAAGTATAAACAAGAAAAATGAGATAGATGGATGTAATATAGATGTATGAAAGATAAATCCCATTCCTTATTGATGCACTAAATATTATCCATTTTTCACATGCTATTTTATTATGTATTTCATGCATATTTTCTCATGATTGATACTATGTGTGCATGGTTTATCATAATTAGCCCATGACACATGCTTGCATCAAGTATTATCTATTGCTAATATTTTATATTGATTTATCATAAATTATTGGACTTATTCTCTTTATTCTAAATTTCAGATGAATTGACAAGTCCTGGATCATCTCGGTACTATCGATAGCCTTACTGGTGGTACTGATAATGGAAGAAAAAGACAGACATGAATAAAAAATGCTCGGTGGTACTGACAATAGATTTGATACTACCAAATTGATCAACAATAACACAACCAGACAATAGTAACACAACCAGAGTGGTTTGGTGCCACTGACCTCGAGTCTGTGGTAACGACTTATACATGGAAAGATCATCAATAGATGTCAGGGAGCGACTCGGTGCTATTGATGTCGCAGTCGGTAGTACCAACACTCAGATGGATTTGTGACCCAAAAAAGGACTTGATGCCACCAACATCATGTAGGTGGTACCAACTTGTTGCGATCAGATGAGATTAAAGATGGTGATTAATCCAACAACCACAACTTGATGATGCCCTAAGTCGATCTTATGACTAGTGGGAATTTCAGCTAGACCTAATCATCATGCTAGAGTTTGTTGCACAATAGAGGAGATCCGTGAGAAGAGAAAGGAAAGGAGAAAACAAAATTCTAGATGATTCTTGCACCTATGATGGACAGATTTGCAGTCAAAGGTTTATAGATGGGGATGCCTCTTAGCCCTTGGGAACACTTACAAATGAAAACTAGTCATTTTATGGCTTACAACAGATATATTTTCGATTGTTAACTTGATCAATCCCACTAAAAGACAAGACCAATTTAGGCCATCAGTCGAGTTTGTTCTGGGGTAACTTGACTTATTCACTTAAATTAGTTTTAGTCTACAAAGGGATCGATTGAGTTCTATGAAATGTAAACTTGATCGATCAAAAGTCATTTATAAGATCCAATCAGGATCGGTCGAGTTTGCAACTCGACTGATGAACAGCCTGATGTGAATTTTGGAAAATGACTTTTGAGTGCTTAAACATTCGATCTAGGTGCTCCTAATTTTTCTAAGATTAATTACAAGTCATACAATCATTACAAGTGACTTATAATATGATTCTAATGGATTTACATCATATTTCAAAAACACACACTAGTATTGACTTTGACTTGTCTTTTCTCCAAGTTGAGATGCGCAAGTTAGGGCATTTGGAGTGTGTCTATACCTAATCTGAAATCACTCAAGTAGAGACATTAGACACAAATAAGTGGAATGGTTTAGTCATCATCAAAACAAGGGTTTAGTCAATTTAAACCTTGAGTCAACATTCTCCCCCTTTTTGAAGATGACAAACCATTCCATAAATGTATTGAAAGCATTTAAGTAAAGTCATACCTTAGGAGAAACCTAGGAGTTTCAATAGAATTGAGTTCATATGCTTCCCCTCAATTGATTCTAGTGGAGTTCTCATAATCCCCCCCAATTGAAGCTATTTCTCCTGCATTGTTCGCTACTCATATATGTTCTACACATATATGTCTTCTCCCATTTACCTTCTCCCCTTTACATGGACATGCTTTTTCTTTTTTTTATGTAAGACATGCTTTCTCCCTATTTTGTCAAAAGAAGACATATCTTTCTCCCCCTTTGTCACTTCAAAAAGTGGGGGTATGAAGAAATAAGAAACACCACTTGTTAAAGGAAAGGAGATAACAAAAAGTTATAAAAGGAGAGTAGAAGAGAACAAATAGGGTTTTGTCCAAGCATAGAAATAAAAGCAAGTTAAAGCATGCACTTGAACAACCCAAAATGCAAGATAAAGTGATGCAAAAAAATAATAAATCACAATTTTGACCCTCAAGATGACATAATTTGCCTAAAAAGTGTCAGGGCTCATGGAAAAGTGGTGGGTCTTGCTTAGAAGGCTATTTTTGCATAAAAAACACTACTCTTGCACCAAAAATTGAAACTGGAGAAAAATCTGCATAACATCCAAAAATACTCCAATTTCTATATACAATGTAGCTCTATGTGTCCTGCATCACAATGTCATGTAAGCAACTCAAGATAGTAGATATGCAATTCAAGGAACAAGCTTGAGCAAGTATGAAACATGATACAAGCATAGCATATAGTAGAATACCACTTGGTGAACAAGGCTAGAACCACATGTATATGAACTACTAGTAGATGATATCACAAGTTAGGAATACTAGTAGGATCTAGATCATAGCAAGAGATACCAAAAGATACACAAGATAAAGCAAGCTATGAGTAGATGTAGAGATATATCCAAAAAAGAGATATGCAAATTTAGAAGCATGGAAAGGATATAACTTACTAGCAAATATGCATCATTACCAAAAGATGATTACCACTAAGAACCTCAAGGTTGTATCCAAACAAGATATACCACTAGATAGATGTAGCAGGTTAGAGTACAATGGAAGCAATTTTAGACACAACCAAGAGATCCAAAGAGATCATCATCAAAACCTGCAAAATCTCAAAGCAAGTAATTGTAAGATATAGATATACCAATTTAGAGCAATTAGAGACATTAGACACAAATAAGTGGAATGGTTTAGTTATCATCAAAACAAGGGTTTAGTCAATTTATACCTTGAGTCAACATGCATAACCTCAGGTGCAGGACTTGGAAGACTGGACTTGGTGACATGAACCTACTAGGTGAAGCTTTTGGGGAGATAGAGTTGACATAGTTGGATATCCCTATACTTAGATCCTTATGTTGTAACTTTCATGTAAACCCTATATGGGAGATAATGATATAATTTTACAAAATTTAATATAGTCACAAATTATTATTCCACTGCTATACTCTGGTCTCTTTTTGTATATCATCCTTTGAGAAAAACACTTATGTTTATTTTATCATGCTTGAAAGTATGTTTGGATAGATGAGTTTATTCTTAAAATTAGGTAGGGAGTAGATCCCCTCTCGAGTCTCACTCCTTACAAGATGGTATCAGAACCACAGTGGTCAAATTTTAGATTATTTCAATTTTATCTCCCAAATTAGAACCCTTGCCCTACATAGTTACCCTCTAAGTGAGATGTTAAACCTAGAATTGGCCAATGGCATTTAGTAGGGAATGAAATGATCAATTTAGAATTATCTGAGGTACACATAAGAATCATGGTTAGTAAACCTTATTGTGTTAAGGATTTAGGTGTTCTTACCTTATAATGTAGGTTGGTGGTGATATCCCTTTGGATGTTAAGATCTAGATTTAGGATGGAGATATGTTATGATAATGAAGAAATAGTTGGTAAGGAGATCACCTATGGATAAAATTGTGACTTGGTTTCTCGCATTGATTTTGAGCTCATTTTGTTTTATGTCACATGATTTCCCAAAGAAAAACTTATTTTACCATTATACTACTATATGTACAAAAACAATCTCTGGTTTAATCGATGCTTTATTGAACTAAGTCACAATAAAAGATTGTATGATGTTTGGGAATCCTAGAATTAGTTGTAAAGGATATCCTAATCACTAGTTCTAACGATTGGAATGATGACTAGGAAGATATGTCTTGTGATAAAAATTAGTTGACCTACCCTTATACCCTATGACTTTTAGAATGTTGATGTGGACCTTAGGGTTGTTAGGTTAGTAACAAAAAAATCCTAAAATGCAACCCTATGGTGCTATGACATGTTAGTTGGATGCATGAATCACATAAACACACTAAAATATTCACAACTAATCCATAAGTACCCCATAATCTCTTAGTTAGACTTTAAAGTTATGATTTATGTTTTGCATGAGTACCTTGAAGATGAAGGCGATGAAGTATGTGAGTTTTAAAAACACTTTCTTTGAACCTATAGTGTTGTTTGACTTATTAGGTAAAACCTTCTAAAGGGGTGGAGTATAGGTGGTTGTTTATGTTGGGATGATTAGACTTTGAGGACAAAATCATTTAAAGGGGTGGAGTGTTGTAACAAACCAGAACTTAGAAACTTACCCTATTCCACGGTTAGGAATCTAGTTAGGTTTGTTATTTAGATGTGACAAACAAGGATTAAAATTTAGAACACATTTACATAATAATTTAATTATGTGGCAACATGTAAGTAAAATTATGAAATATAATACATATGTTTTCTTTACTATCATGATGAGTAAATAAAAGTGAATAATTTTCTTTGGAGTAGCAATTGGTAGTATCATATTAATATTTTCATAAAATTTAATTAAATTGGAACAAATAAACTTAAGATGTTAATTGTGTTGGGTGAATTTTCATTCATAATAAATATATATAACTCTTTTTGTAACAAGGTGACATCAATAGGACTTAATATAATGTTCTGATATATACAAGAATAATGTGTCAAAATTCATAATGGTTTCATAACTCATAAAAGGAAATCTCAAAAGTAAAATATAATGATAAAAATATATCTTTTGGGTGTCAATTAGCTTGGTTATCAATTTGCATTATTTGCATAAAAATAACAATGTTAATTTTATTTGGAAAAGAAAATAGGACAAGAATTAAAAGTATTAAATAAATTATTAAATATCTCAAAAATAGAAAATAAACCTCAAATTTGAAATCCACATACCAAGTTTAGCCTATCTGTAAATTTTCATCTAATTTGGACAATCTTAAATATTCTAGTGTAATTAGGATATAGAATGTACTTTTAAGCCCAAAATATTAATTAAGATGTTAAATAACTTTAAAAGAGAAAATTAATTATAGAATCGTGTTCCTCATGTTTAGGTGTGACAAACTCGATTTTCAATGTTTTATAATTTCATATATATGACTTTGAGATTTTAGTGTATCCAAATGATCACGAAATTTTCCATAAAGCTTATAATCATTTATTAGATCTATGGTTAAGATTTTATATTTTTGGAGATCGTTTGAATAATTATAAAATCCATTTGTGCCAAAATAATAGTTTTTGGAGATATTTTATTTAGATACCTAAACAAATTTATTTTTCAATGAAAATTAGTTGAAGAGTTTCTATGCTAGTATTGAAGTTTGATATAAAATTTTAGACCAGTCAGATTTTGTTTGATGGTTCAAAAAATTTATACAACAACTATATTTGAACTAAATTTAATGGTTCAAATCATTTACACTATTTTGGTGAGATGGTAAAACTTTCATATCATGAGATTCCTTTGTCCAAATAATGTAAAATTTTAAATGGGGACTTTTGATTACAGTTGTGATTTTTTATCAATGTTGGAGAAATTATAAATTCACTATTTTGAAGATATGATTTAAAAGTAGTGTTTGAAATCATGATTAATGGATGATATGATTTGAAATACATTTTAAAGTTTTCATGAGAAAATAAAGTCTTAGTGAAGCATTGTGTTGTTTTATTTAAGGAGAAGTACAAATTTGGTAGACAAGAATTTATTTTGGAAATTAGATTGATCTTTTGATAGTTTGATGATTTTTAATGACAATTATGACTTTTTACATATATTTTGTTAGGAGAATTATGTAGACCTTAAAATCTTTCCATTTTCTCTCTTCATTAAATATATAGAGAGAGAGAGATAGAAGTTTTATATAATAAATAAAATCTAGATAACATTTCATAACGTTGGAGATTATGGGTTTTCAAGTTTATAATATTTCAAAAGAAATTATTGAGATGTATAATTTTTTTAAAAGGCATCAATTTAATTTAGTATTAGGTTGGGGGAAGACATAATGTACAATGATGGTATGTAATATTGATATATTAGTTACACCAAGGAATTATGTTATGAAATAAAAGACCTTTATTGCGGTGGAGAAGTTTTAAAAAATATATACATTTTATGTAAATAATTAATTACATTGTGGAACACATGCCTTGACCAAAAAGTTGTTTGAATCGTCAAATGAAGTAAATATGAGTTTCTTTTGACACTGTGTGAAATTAAATTATAAAGGAAGTTGGACCACAATTTTCCTCCTCTACTTATATAAACACACCCTATTGACTATGTCCATGCACACAACGAACACCTTGGATTGCTTCCTCAACCCCACTCTTGTGATTTTGTCCCACGATTGTAATCACAACATGTTGTCACATCAAGATGGCCTCTTCTTTTGTCCCTTCACTATTCTTCCCCTCCACCATGACCACGAAGCAACATCTCCTACCACCACGATGCCCTCTTTCTCAAAGAAGCATGGAACATCATCAACAACAATCAAGAGTATGAAGATCTTACTCCATGAGACTAGTCAATGGTTAACTTTATTTGTGACTGGAGAATATCACGAGTTTTATGGCTAAGGCTAGTTTCAACCCAACTGGTTAGAGATCAAATGCCTTTGTCTTCAAGGCTGTAGGTCAATGTTCCCTTTCCATAGTTTCAGTTCACTAAGAGTTTTGCATAAATAGATAAATAAAAAGAAGAATGAAATATTGAGATCCTAATTCAAATAATATATAATGAATATAGGTTTTTGTGACCCTTACCATGATCTTGTTGTGTATTGGATATTTAGACTTTCAACTAAGGTATGTGCATCTTTTATATTATTTAGGCACTGCTATAATGACCAAACATTCTTTCCCATATGAGGCATGAGTAGATATTCTCTTTTTTATCATTTTGAAATTCTTATTTTCTTGAATGATGCTTATGGGTCCTCTAACCCCACCTGATTTATTTTGGATGTTCATATCCCATTATTTCACATGGATAAAACTTATACTTTCTGTTCCCTATTTATGTGCATGCTTAGACTACCTTTTTTCTATAGTGGTACATCTGTACAACCATATATACAGGGGTGTGATTTTCCACCCAGGGTGTGCTTTTCCACCCATTATTTACAAAGGCATGGTTTTCCACCTAGGTGAGCTTTTCCACCCATATTTTTTTTAGGTTGAGATCCAATGGTGTCTCAACCCTTCTTGAAATAATTTAGTCTTTGTTTAGTACAGATGCACAAATTTATTGTTGGTATTTTAGTGGAAAATTATAAAGCCAAGGATCCCTACTTGACAATCTTTAGTTAGACATGCCTCGTCTTTTAGCCTAATATATTTCTCTTGGCACTTATTTTTCTTTATCATCCCCTTTTGATACTCTTATTTTGAACTTTCTAAAGTAATGTGTAGTTGTTATTTACTGCACTTACTCATATTTTTTATGTCCCTTCCTTTTGTTTTTACTCCTCTTGGGTGTTGTCTTTCAATCCACCCAGAGGTGGCACACCTCAGGCATAGGACTTGGAAGACTGGACTTGGTGACATGGACCTGCTAGGTGAAGCTTTTGGGGAGATAGATTTGACATAGTTGGATATCCCTCTACTTAGATCCTTACGTTGTTGATGGAGCTTCCACTTACGTGGAATTGTGTGCACCACTAAAAATCCTAAAGATGGTAAGTCTTTAAGTTTAGCCTTGCTTATACTAGATAGAAAACTCCACCCACGTATGCTAAGAAACGTGGAAGTCTTATCGCAATATAGTTAAGGGTCAAATCCACGGGACAACGGTCTTGTTGCAAGCAACAAGATGGAAAACGTATGGAATTTCACTTGGTTACTTACTAGCAGGCACTTTTATCGAAAGTTGGATTTTGATGTTTTTAAACTAAGAACATGAAAAGTAAAGAAAGCAAGTAAATCTAATGAGTTAAACTATGATAAAAGATCACTAGGGTGTGATCGGTTTTTCACCACCACTACACATCGATCAACACATGCAAAGCAAAACTTAACCTGCAAAAAGAGTCCAGTCAGTTAGTATCCTTGTAGACTTAGCCTCCTTTCGGAGAATCTAACTACGAGAAGTGTGGGAATGTTGCAACGCCAGCCATTCCCGAACAAATGGTCACATTACTTTACATCATTCCCCTCGCAAAGTGTGTTCCTCGACTTATCAATGTTGCACTTCCATACGTCAACTGATTCCATTTCATAGTATGAAAGTGCAACGGATGATAGTGAGTCTACTCCACTTCTTGAGATACACTTCTAGATACCGAAACAGATGCATGGTGAGTACATGCACCAAGAACCAACATGCAAACGAGTTTCGAATCTAATAGTAAAAACGTAGACAATTCATACTAAAAGATAAAAGATAACACAAGTTGGAGATCAAGCAACATGCATTCATTAATCGTTTGATGTTGAACTGACAGAGGTAAGAACTCTATATTACAACCTAAGGATTACATTTACATGATATGAAAGCATGGGTAGCGGGGCTACTCCCCGCACCCTAGTGAGGGAGTCTACTCGCTCATAACTAGGACAAAGAAGGAGGCAAGAAGAGAGAGAGAGAGAGAGAGTCATCCCCACAAAGGAGGGAGGAAAGTCAACCCCTTAGAGAGAGAAATGATCCACCAGCTTCACAGGTTGCTTGATGACGAGATCTCCCTCTTCCCACCTTCTTTGGTGGAGAGAGAAAGTAGCCTCGAGATGGAGTGTGGGTCTCAGACCGGCAGCCCCAGGGCGGAGGATGGAAGTAACAAGAGCTCTGGAATGATTAAGGCAGCCTTTGGACGTCTGAAAACTTCTTGCTCGTGATGGACCCTTGGGGTCCTATTTATAGGCCTTAAGTGAAGTCCAAATGGTTTGGAGACCATTTGGACCTCAAGACCATTTGGACCTCATACGGTCTTTGAGACCGTTTGAACTCCATGCGGTCTCGGGACCGGTTGGCTTCATGCGGTCTCGGGACCAGTTGGCTTCATGCGGTCTTGGGACCGTTTGAACTCCATGCGGTCTCAGGACCGGTTGGCTTCATGTGGTCTTGGGATCGTTTGACTCCATGCGGTCTCGGGACCGGTTGGCTTCATGCGGTCTTGGGACCGTTTGACTCCATGCGGTCTCGGGACCGGTTGGCTTCATGCGGTCTTGGGACCGTTTGAACTCCATGCGGTCTCAGGACTGGTTGGCTTCATGCGGTCTTGGGACCGTTTGAACTCCATGCGGTCTCGGGACCGGTTGGCTTCATGCGGTCTTGGGACCGTTTGACTCCATGCGGTCTCGGAACTGGTTGACTTCATGCGGTCTTGGGACCGTTTGACTCCATGCGGTCTCGAGATTGAGTTATTCTTTTATGATTTTTTTGTGCTTTTTCTGCATGTATAGAAAGGAAAAGTTAGTCTGATGGTATATTTAAAAAAAGGGTAAAATTAGGATTATGTATAGTTTAAACTTAGAAAGAGTATGAAAAACTAAGAAAAAGGACTAAGATAATCGTTCAAAATAGGAGGTTATCAGTTGTAACTTTCATATAAACACTATATGGGAGATAATGATGTAATTTTACAAAATTCAATATATTCATAAATTATTATTATGTTGCTATACTCTGGTCTCTTTTTTGTATATCATCATTTGAGAAAAATAATTATGTTTATTTGAGCATGCTTGAAAGTATGTTTGGATAGATGAGTTTATTCTCAAAATTAAGTAGGTAGTGGATCCCCTATTGGGTCTCACTCCTTACAAGATGGTATCAGAGCCATAGTGGTCGGATTTCTTACTATTTTAATTTTGTCTCCCAAATTAGAACCCTTGCCCTACATAGTTACCCTCTAAGTGAGATGTTAACCCTAGAATTGGCCTATGACATTTAGGAGGTAATGAAAGGATCAATTTATAATTATCTAAGGTACACATATAAATCGTGGTTAGTAAACCTTATTGTGTTAAGGATTTAGGTGCTCTTACCTTATAATGTAGGTTGGTGATGATATATCCCTTTGGATGTTAAGATCTAGCTTTAGGATGGAGATATGTTATTAGAATGAATAAATAGTTGGTAAGGAGATCACTTATGGATAAAATTGTGACTTGGTTTCTCACATTTATTTTGAGCTTATTTTGTTTTATGTTGCATGACTTCTCAAAGAAAAACTTATTTTCCATTATACTTCTATATGTAAAAAAAATATCTGGCTTTATTGATGCTTTATTGAACTGTCACAATAAAAGATTGTATGATGTTTGGAAATCCTAGAATTAGTTGGAAAGGATATCCTACACCCTAGTTCTAATGATTGGAATGATGACTAGAAAGATATGTCTTGTGATAAAAATTAGTTGACCTAACCTTATACCCTATGACTTTTAGAATTTGGATGTGGACCTTAGGGTTGTTAGGTTAGTAACACAAAAGCCTAAAATGCAACCCTATGGTTCTATGACATGTTAGTCAGATGCATGAATCACATAAACACACTAAAATATTCACAACTAATCCATAAGTATCCCATAATCTCTTTGTTATACTTTTAAGTTATGTTTTATGTTTTGTATGAGTACCTTGATGATGAAGGCAATGAAGTACGTGAGTTTTAAAAAGACTTCCTTTGAACATATAGTGTTGTTTCTTATTAGGTAAAACATTTTAAAGGGGTGGAGTATAGGTGATTGTTTATGTTGGGATGATTAGATTTTAAGGACGAAATCATTTAAAGGGGTGGAGTGTTGTAACAAACCAGAACTTAGAATCTTACCCTATTCCATGATTAGGAAGCTACTTAGGTTTGTTCTTTGGATGTGACAAACAAGGATTAAAATTTAGAACACATTTACATAATAATTTAATTATGTGACAACATGTAAATAAAATCATGAAATATAATACATATATTTTCTTTACTAACATGATGAGTAAATAAAAGTGAATAATTTTCTTTGGAATAGCAATCGGTAGTTTCATATTAATATTTTCATATAATTTAATTAAAGTGTAACAAATAAACTTAAGATGTTAACTGTATTAGGTGAATTTTCATTCGTAATGAATATATATAACTCTTTTTATAACAAGGTGACACAATAGGACTTAATAAAATATTTTTATAAATACAATAATAATGTGTCAAAAGTCATAATGGTGCCATAACTCATAAAAGTAAATCTCAAAAGAAAACTATAATGATAAAAACATGTTTTTTGGGTGTCAATTAGCTTGGTTACCGATTTTCACATTATTTGCATAAAAAACAATGTTAATTCTATTTGGAAAAGAAAATAGGACATGAGCTAAAAGTATTAAATAAATTATTAAAAGTCTCAAAAATAGAAAATAAACCTCAAATTTGAAATCCACATTCCAAGTTTAGCATATCTGTAATTTTTCATATGATTTGGACAATCTTAAATACTCTAGTGTAATTAGGAGATAGAATGTGCTTTTTAAGCCCAAAATATTCAATAACGTCTGAAATAACTTTAAAAGGGAAAATTAATTATCAAATAGTGTTCCTCATGTTTACGTGTTGCAAACTCGATTTTCAATGTTTTTTAATTTCATATGTATGACTTTAAGATTTTGGTGTATCCGAATGAACCCAGAATTTGCCATAAAGCTTATAATCATTTGTTAGATCTATGGTTAAGATTTTAGAATTTTTGGAGATTTCTTGAATAATTATAAAATTCATATGTGCCAAAAATAATAGTTTTGAAGATATTTTATTTAGATGGCTAAATGAGTTTATTTTTCAATGAAAATTAGTGGAAGAGTTGCTACGCTGGTATTGAAGTTTGATATAAAATTTCAGACCAATCAGAGTATGTTTGATGGTTTATGAAAAATATACAACAACTATAGTCGAACTAAATTTAATGGTTCAAATCATTTACACTATTTCGGTGAGATAGTAAAACTTTCATATCATGAGATTCCATTGTCTAAATAATGTAAAATTTTAAAGATCATTCTAGTGCACAAAAGTAGGTATTTGAGGTCTCTTATGTCAAGCATGGCATACTCGTATAGATCTCCATTCTTCATGGCACAAATCATAAAAAAACAATTAGTGATTTCAAAGTTCGATTAGTGATTCCAAATATGCCAAGATTTAGTATTTGATCAAGCCACATCATATTTGTGTATAAAAGAGTCAAATATATTCATTGTGCATCAAATGATAATTAGGAGTATATTTAGATGGCCAAAATATCAAAGAAGGAAAAAGTGAAATAGTTAATGATTTAGGGAATTGGGGTAGCAAGGGATCACTAATGAGACAAGGAAAATTAGTGGAAGAGTTACTACACTGGTATTGAAGTTTGATATAAAATTTTAGACCAATCAGAGTTTGTTTGATGGTTTAAAAAAATTATACAACAACTATAGTCAAACTAAATTCAATGGTTCAAATCATTTACACTATTTCAATGAGATAGTAAAACTTTCATATCATGAGATTCCATTTTCCAAATAATGTAAAATTTTAAATGGGGACTTTTGATTACAATTTTGGTTTTTGATAAATGTTGGAGAAATTATGGATTCACTATTTTGAAGATATGATTTATAAATAGTGTTTGAAATCATGATTAATGGATTAAGTGATTTGAAAATTACGTTTTAAAGTGTTCACGAGAAAATAAAGTCTTTTTGAAGCATTGTGTTATTTTAATTAATGATCAGTGTAAATTTGGTAGACAAGAATTTATTTTGGAAATCAAAATGATGTTTTGATAGTTTGGTGAATCTTAATGACAATTATGACTTTTTACATATATTTTGTTAGGAGAATTGTGTAGACCTCCAAAGGTTTCCATTTTCTCTCTTTATTAAATAGAGAGAGACATAGAAGTTTCATATAATAAAGAAAATCTAGTTAACATTTCATAACGTTGGAAATTATGGGTTTTCAAGGTTATAATATTTCTAAAAAGAAACTATTGAGGTGTATAATATTTTTTAAAGGCGTCAATTTAATTTAGTAGTAGGTTGGTGGCATACATAATGTAAAATATGATATGGAATATTGATATATTAATTACACCAAGGAATTATGTTATGAGATATAACACTTTTATTGCGCTGGAGAAGTTTTTTTCAGAAAAATATACATTTCATGTAAAAAAATTAATTACATTGTAGAACATTTGCCTTGACAAAAAAGTTGTTTGAATTGTCAAATGAAGTAAATATGAGTTTCTTTTAACACAGTGTGAAATTAAATTATAAAGGAAGTTGGACCTCAACTTTTCTCCTCTACTTAAATATACACACCCTATTGACTATGTCCGTGCACACAACAAAAAACTTGGATTGCTTCATCGACCCCTCTCTTGTGATTTTGTCCCAAGATTGTAGCAACAACACGGTGTCACATCAAGATGGCATCTTCTCTTCCCCCTTCCCTATTCTTCCCCTCCACCATGAACACGAAGCAACATCTCCTACCACCATGATGCCCTCTTTCTCAAAGAAGCATGAAACATCACAACAACAATCAAGATTATGAAGATCTTACTCCATGAGACTAGTCAATGGTTAACTTTGTTTGTAGCTGGAGAATATCATGAGTTTTATGGCTAAGGCTAGTTTCAACCCAACTTGTTAAAGATCAGATGCCTTTGTCTCCAAGGCAGTAGGTTAGTGTTCCCTTGCCATAGTTTTAGTTCACTAAAAGTCTTGCTTAAATAGATAAATAAAAAGAAGAATGAAATATTGAGATCCTAATTCAAATAATATATAATGAATATAGGTTTGTGTGACCCTTACCATGATCTTGTGGTGTATTGGATATTTAGACTTTCAACTAAGGTATGTGCATATTTTCTATTATCTAGGCACTACTATAATGACCAAACATTCTTTCCCATATGAGGCATGAGTAGATATTCTCTTTTTCATCATTTTGAAATTCTTATTTTCTTGAATAATGCTTATGGGTCCTCTAACCTCACCTAATTTATTTTGGATGTTCATATCCCATTATTTCACACGGACAAAACGTGTACTTGCCTTTCCCTATTTATGTGTATGCTTAGACTAGCCTTATTTCTTGTAGTAGTACATTTGTACAACCATATATACATGGACGTGCTTTTCCACCCAGGGTGTGCTTTTCCGCCCATTATTTATAGAGGCATGCTTTTTTTCCTAGGGCAAGCTTTTCCACCCATATTTTTTTAGGTTGAGATCTAATGGTGTCTCAACCCTACTTGAAATAATTTTAGTCTTTGTTTATTATATGCACAAATTTATTGTTGGTATTTTTAATGGAAAATTTGAAAGGCAAGATTCCCTAATGACAATCTTTAGTTAAACATGCTTCATCTCTTAGCCTGGTATATTTCTCTTGCCATTTATTTTTCTTTATCATCCCTTATTTTGATACTCTTCTTTTGAACTTTCTAAAGTAATGCCTAATTGTTATATACTGTACCTACTCGGATTTGTTGATGTCCCTTCCTTTTTTTTCCTCCTCCTGGGTGTTGTCTTTCAATCCACCTAGAGGTGGAACTACCTCAGGTGTAGGACTTGGAATACTAGACTTGGTGACATGGACCTGCAAGGTGAAGCTTTTGGGGAGATAGATTTGATATAGTTTAATATCCCTATACTTAGATCCTTATGTTGTCACTTTCATGTAAACCATATATAAGAGATAATGATGTAATTTTACAAAATTGAATATAGTCATGAATTATTATTCCGCTGCTATACTCTGGCCTCTTTTTGTATATCATCATTTTTTTCATATCTTTCATATGGGTGCAATGTATGTTTTTCACATCTTTTTTTGGATACTTAGATAAAGAAAATTGTACATATCATCACTCCTTCTCCAATATTGTAAGAATCTCTAGCCTACACATCAATTCTGTATGGCTAATTTTGCATAAAAATAAAAAATGCAAACAAATAAAGAAAATGGATGAAGGAAGAACCATATCTCTTAGGTATAAGGAATAGGATCAAAGAATTCTATGTTAAGTCACCTTCCAACTCCTTTCATCATTAGGATGATGCATACACATTATTCATCATGGCAAACATAGTAGTAGTAGGACACATTCAAATTTATTTCCATCCTTCATATAGTTAGATAATTTTCTTGCATAAATGACTTGGATTATGAATGATTTCTATTTATCAACCCAAATCTATGCACACATTGCTCTATATGGTAGGCCACCAAAATGATTTATTCCCTTCTTTCAATCACATTCAGGGAACTGCACCCATATTAGATGAAATTTCAGTGTGGATAGGGAGATCTTGTGATGCACTTAGTACAACTTAGACGTTACATGATACCTCTCTACTTTGGCTTACTTAGGTGTTAAGCGGTTGGATTTGTTATTTTGCTAGTAATAATTGGTGGCTTGTATAGTATTTGTTAGCTTTGTGGTTGGAGAAGGATTAGTTTGAGATTGTTTAGTCAAGGATGATTAGAATGATGTAGTTCACATATGTGTTTTTCTTTTGATTTTTTTAACCAAATTCAAAGTAGTCTTTCTCTAAGGTGAGAAACATTCAACCTTAGGGGATTTTGATGCATTCTTATTTAGATATGATTTAAGAATTATTTGAATCGTATAGATGTGTTTTATGAATTTTTGTCCTAAATTGTCTAAAATAGTTTGTGTGCATCAATATTATTCATTTGACATGTATTTAGGCCAAATTGCTTTATTTTATTATTTGCCTATTATATTGCTAGTTTATTGCAAATATGATGGAGTCAAAATAGATTAAATTGTTGGGTTTTGTGGGATAGAGAAGGCAGCAAAAACAACAATTTTCTCACCACAAACCCATAAAATAGCAGATCGCATCAACGACTATGAGATAGGAAAGATGGTTTTCGTGAGGTGTACCTGGTCCTGAGGCTCGACAATACCTTACAGCTAGTGCAGTCTTCAACCACCTAGTCTTGGATGGTGTATGTGCAGCTCCTGGTCCTGACCCAGACTACGATTGACTGTCGTCCTCCTGAGCAGCAGAAACCTCTTGCCTCTACAGATAGTCCACACAGACCACTGGGAACTCTAGTCGTCCTGTCCCATAGGACACTAGAAGGATCTGTCCCCTTCTATCGGCGTACTAGTCACCAACACACTCTCCCACCACTAGTTGTTATCCTACAGTTGTCTTTCCCTTGTTTTGCCTCCCTGGTTGGGTAGCACTTGTTTGGGCTCTCTCGATTACCACAACCAGAGAGGACAACTTTACATAGCAACTGATGTTCTGAGTTGTGCTATCTGAGAAGCCCCCAGTACCCCTCTATATATAGGAGGGGTCAGGGTCAGGGTTCTAAGCCCCGGGCAATGCGGGACTAAAGTGGGAGTAGAAGGGTCTGGAATTTCCATGAACTGATTGTATTGTGGTTGCCGAACTGGTCATTTCACAAATGAACCGGTCAGTTGGGAGTGTGAGCCGGTCGGTTCACTTAGTGAGCTGGTCAGTTTGCTTCCCATACTTGCCTCTGATTGACTTTCCTTGTTCGTTTCTAATTGATACTAATATCAATTCTTGTCCCAATCAAATTGTACAAGTGAAACGAAAAACTTTTCTCACAAATCAGGACAACCCAACACTGCTCATTTGGACACATGAATCGATCGGTTCACCAGAGTGAACCGGTCATCTCACTGACCATGAGCCTATCGGTTCACCCAGTGAACCGGTCGGTTGGTGGTCCATATTGTACAGAACACGGTCAATGCACCAATCAATCCGACACTCAAATTAGTTAGTTCAATACTTGAACTTGATGATTCTGAGTCAAGTCAATTGATTGAATGTTTGATTGAGTACCTAAACACCTTTAGTAATCAATCCAAACATCATTCATGGATAATCTCCTCTTCCATGTTAATCCTATGTGTGTGACCCTATAGGTCCCATTTCATGTTGGCAGTGAAAGTCCATAACCACTTATGACTTCACAAGCAAAGAGTGGTGCCTAGTCGCACATCAGTGCTACCCAAGTGAAAAGGAAAGTTGGAGAACAACCTTCAACCCTACAATCTATAATTGGTGTTATAGTGAATGTATAGTTCCTTTGTCACTAATATCTGGATTGAACTTGAGGCATGGACGTGTCATCCTCTACAAGCATTCAATCCATGTTTCTTGATCCAGAGTAGACTGTCTGAGATATATGTAAGCTCAATGTCACACATTGACTCACAATGCACATGGAGATACATTTCTCAGTCTCACTCATCAAGTGGCTAGGATATTATACTCTGTCTGGAGGGACAAATCCCATATCTATCACTCACAGTCAAAACCCCATGTGTCAAAGTCACCCAATTATCACCTTTATAACAATCCATATTTTAGAACTGTGTTTGATGATGTCAAAGTGTACCCAATGACATGTGTTGAGTGCAGTGATTTCAGGTCTAAGAACCACAGTCACCACCAATACTATAAGAGTTGATCCTGACTAACCAAGTGTGGTTTCCATGCATCACTCTTATGGTGGGTCTGTCCGATACACTATTTTCTAACATGTATCTATGTGCTTGGTTTGATATCCAATATCATGACTAATGAGATTCTGCCATCAACCAAACACACACTCTAGTATTATGTGTTATTGATGTCTATGGTTATTTCCACAATAACAACCAACTAGGGACAAAAACAAGAATGTATACTCTTAACATTTGTATGATCTCATCGTTCAGGTCCTCAACCCGAAGGCATACGTCATTGAGTAAAACAATTCTTTAGACATCTATCATGTTATACCATTATCTCAAAATAGTTAAAATAGATAGAAGAAAATTGCTTTTATTATTATTCAAATCATTTACAAAGTATCCCATTACAATCATCATATGGCTTGCTCTATGGGCATACATACCAACAGAATCACACTTGCACTTAGAGCCAATCACCCAGGAACCTCAGTCCTTGTGACCTAGCATGACCGTCATGCTTCTGCTGTGAAAGTGCTTTCGTCAGGGGATCATCAATATTGTCTTCATTCGATACTCTACAAATCTTCACATCTCCTCGTTGTATGGTCTCTCATATGAGATGGAAGCACCTAAGTGTGTGATTGGATTGCTGATGTGATATGAGTTCTTTATCTTGAGCAATAGCTCCATTGTTGTAACAATAAAGCTCAATTGCATCACAGCTACTCGGAACCACCCCAAGTTTAGAGATGAACTTCTTGATCCACACAGCCTCCTTTGCTGCATGAGATGCAGCAATATACTCAGCCTCTGTAGTAGAATACACAATTGTCTCTTGCTTGGAACTCTTCCAACTCACAACTTCATTCTTCAGGAAAAACACAAATCCTGACTGTGATCTATAATCATCTTTATTAGTTTGGAAGCTTGCATCGGTGTAACCCTTTACCATCAACTCTTCTTCACCGTCGTATACAAGGAACTGATCCTTAGTCCTTCTCAAGTACTTTAGGATGTTCTTCATAGTTGTCCAATGAGCATCTCTGGGATCTGACTGGTACCTGCTCGTCATGCTGAGTGCATATGAGACATTGAGATAGGTGCACAACATTGCGTACATGATGGATCCAATGGTTGATGCATATAGAATCACATTCGTACGCTCCCTCTCTTCACAAGATCGGGGACACTAAGCTCTAGAGACGGTAACTCCATGCACCATGGGTATGTTTCCTCTCTTTGAGTTCTCCATGTTGAACCGCTTCAGCACTTTGTCAATGTACGTGCTCTGACTTAGTCCAAGAAGCCTTCTAGATCTATCTCTATAGATCTTAATTCCTAAGATATAGGATGCTTCTCCTAAGTCCTTCATTGAGAATGTATTTCTTTACCTTCTGTAAGGTAGAGATGGCATTCCCCATCAACAGTATGTCATCTTCATACAATATGAGGAATGTAGTCATGCTCCCACTAACCTTCTTGTACACACAAGGTTCATCTTCATTTTAACTAAAGCCAAACTCTTTGACTGCTTCGTCAAATCGAAGATTCCATCTCTAAGATGCTTTCTTCAATCCATAGATTGACCTTTGCATCTTACAGACTTTATTGGCATTCTTTGGATCTATAAAACCTTCAGGTTGTGTCATGTACACATCCTCCACTATATTCCCATTAAGGAATGCGGTTTTAACATCCATCTGCCAAATCTCATAGTCATAGTAGGCTGCAATAGCAAGCATGATCCTGATGAACTTAATCATGGCAACTGGAGAAAATGTTTCATCATAGTCAACACCTTGAACTTGTCTGAAACCCTTTGCAACCAATCTACCTTTATAAGTTTGCACATTGTCATCCATGTGAGTCTTCTTCTTGAAGACCCACTTGCACCCCTATGGGTTTTACCCCTTCAGGTGGTTCCACCAAGATCCATACCTTGTTGGTATACATGGATTCTATCTTATATCTCATGGTCTCAAGCCATTTCTCATAATCTGGTCCCTCTATAGATTTTAGATAGGTAGTTGGCTTGTCATCTATGACCAACTCACCGCCTTCATGAGTTACAAGATATCCGGATCTCTCAAGTTCAAGGTGTGTCCTACTAGATCTACGAGGTCCCTGTGTTACGTGAGGAGACTGAGATTCCACAACTACTTGTGAATCTCTATGTTCCTCTTATACATCCATTGGTTTAATGTTTTCTTGTTGGTTTCGAACCTCTATGAGTTCTACTTTCCTCGCACTGCTTCCTTTGGAAATAAATTCCTTTTCTAGGAATACAACATCCCTGGCAACAAACACTTTGTTGTCAGATTGGGAATAAAAGTAATATCCTTTGGACTCCAAAGGGTATCCAACAAAATAACATTTATCCAATTTGGGTCCAAGCTTTTTAGGAAACATTTTCCTAACATAAGCTTCACAACCCCAAATCTTCATAAAAGACGCATTGGGACGCTTCCCATGCCATATCTCATATGGTGTCTTTTGAACCGATAGATGGTACGTGGTTAAGTGTAAATGTGGCGGTTTCAAAAGCATGACCCCAGAAGGAAGTTGAAAGATCAGTAAAAATCATCATAGATCGCACCATATCCAATGATGTGCAATTCTTTCTTTCTGACACACCATTATGTTGTGGTGTTCTAGGTGGATTCTATTTTGATACAATACCACGGGCTCTCAAAAGGTCCTCAAACTCCTGGCTTAAGTATTCTCCACCTCGATTGGATTGAAGTGCATTAATACTTATGCCAAGCTGGTTATGTACTTCATTCATGAAATCCTTGAACCTTTCAAGGGTTTCAGACTTATGTTTCATCAGGTAAACATAGACATACCTACTGAAGTCGTCAGTAAAGGTAATGAAGTACGGATACGCACCTCTAGCACTTGTTCTAAAAGGCCCACATACATTAGTATGTATGAGTCCTAATAGATTGCTGGCTCTCTCACATTTTCTTAAAAATGGAGCCTTGGTCATCTTGCCCAACAAACAAGATTCACATGGCTCTATTGATTCATAATCAAAAGAGTCCAGATACCCATCCTTATGAAGTCTAGATATGCGATTCTCATTTATGTGCCCTAGACGACAATGCCAAAGGTATGTTTTGTTCGAGTCATTGAGTTTTTGTCGTTTGATGTTTACGTTATATACAGTTGTCTATAGTCTATCAAATATAGACCATAAGACATTGGGGTACTGCCATAAAAGATCCCATCTTTAGAAATGGAACACCTTCCATTCTTAATAAGAAACTCAAATCCATCCTTGTCCAAACAAGATACAGAAATGATATCCCTATTTATGGCCGGTACATAATAGTAGTTTTGTAACTCTATTATCAGCCCACTAGGTAGATATAACTCATAGGTTCCTATAGCATTAGCGACAACTCTTGCCCCATTAGCCACACATAGTTCAACCTCGCCTTTCCTTAAAGGCCTACTTCTTTTCAGATTTTTCACATTTGAACAAATGTGTGATCCACATCCGGTATCAAGTACCCATGATGAAGAAGTAGTAAAGTTAATCTCTATCACGTATACACCTAAAGTAGAGATCTCTATCTCTTGCTTCATCTTCTGTGATTCCTTTAATCCTCTCCATGTTTTGAGCACAGAAGACATGGATTTCATCTTGGCGAGAGAACCCTTCTCTCCCTTGCCTTTGTCCTTGGATTCCATTACAGTGATCACTATCATGGAACTATCCTTCTTCTTATCAGCCTCAAACAACGCCTTAAGTGTACATAGAGTGGATTCTAAGGCCACTGGTATCTTAGGATTGTGCAGAACACTTCTGATAGTCCTTAACCAGTTATGGAAATTTATCTCAATTAATTTTCCTAATTTAAAAGATGATTTCTTTGCCATTTGATTCTACAAGAGAAAATTTTGCATTTTGTCA
This sequence comes from Alisma plantago-aquatica, assembly GCA_963693085.1. Lineage (NCBI taxonomy): Eukaryota > Viridiplantae > Streptophyta > Magnoliopsida > Alismatales > Alismataceae > Alisma > Alisma plantago-aquatica. Next base: position 1,027,006,587 of record OY856409.1, on the reverse strand, counting down.
AAAAATCATTTTTGATTTGAATTTCTTTGAATAAAGTTTGACGATATTTAATTAGGCCTTTAATTAATTACTGCTCCCACTATTTTGATCAAATTGATAGCCCTCACCATCAATTTGGAAGATTGCAACTTACAACCTTCTAATGAGCCAAGATCCAAAATAATTACACTATTACCCAGCCAGCGTCCATAACCAATTATTAAGATAGGTAACACCTACTAATTGCATCATATGCAACTCTTAGATAGATGGCATGTGCAACTCTTTGCCATGAACATATCCATGCCTCTAAGTGCTTAATCCCATTAAAACCACTTAGTTAAGTCTGACCCAAAAGCTGACACGATAGAAGTGCACCCTACTTGGCGGGCCTACACAACTACCATCACACTTCCACGAGATAGACAAAGCACCACCCTTGGGATGCCTATGCGTTTCGATCAAGCTTTTCATGTGTGCCTCTAATGAAAGGCATCTAAAACTTAATATTATCATGAGGGTTTGATATTTATATACATATACATATACAATCACCACATACATAGTATGTATCATATACATGCTATATCCCACAAGAAAACATGCAAAGTGATAAAGTGATGATTATGGCCATCCTATTATAATTACTTGAGCCATAAGTAATTATGGTCATCTAGATCTACATCATATGTAGCAACCTGTACAAGATGAAGTCATGTGCTTTAGCTGTTCTGGGTTGATCAGCTCATCCCATGACTGATCGGCTAGCCTCCCAGTCGGTCGGTTGGGTGCCACCAGTCGATCGGTGATGGTCGTCTCGGTCCACCAGCCGATCGTCTCGCTCCATGAGACAGTCGTCTTAGTCCTCCAAACGCTCGTTTGGGCACCCACCGTTCTTTGACATAACATGAAATAAACTATCCTATTTTACATGTTACTTTGGGAAACCCCAAGTTACATTCGGGTGGAGCAAAGGTAGAAGAGGAAGCTCGAGTTATCTCGAGTTACATCAGGAATAGGAGAAGGGACTCAGTACGCAGACTGAGATGCAAACAACTACAACCAACCAAGCACACATAGGGGTTTATGGGCCATAACCACATTATACATCCACCAAAAACTATTTTAAGGTGACATGTATCAAATGCATTTATATACCATATCATATATGTATATTTGGGATTTTTGGATTTAATTTGGACATGCATATAAGCTAGTTAAATATTTGCATTGCATGCAATAAATAAAAGGTGTAAAACCAAAAACCAATCATATCGATTAATCCTAAAATATAAAATGTTGATGTGGCTCTGATACCACTATTGGGTTTTGTGGGACAGAGAAGGCAGTGGAAACAAAAAAATTCTCACAACAAACCCATAAAATAGTAGATCGCATCAACGACTATGAGATATGAAAGATGGTTTCAGCGAGGTATACCTGGTCCTGATGCTTGCTCAGTGACAATACCTTGTGGCTAGTGTGGTCTTCAACCACCTAGTCTTGGATGGTGTCTGTGCAGCTTCTAGTCCTGACCCAGACTGTGGTTGACTGTCGTCCTCCTGAGCGGTAGAAACCTCCCGCCTCTACAGATAGTCCACACGCACAATTGGGAACTCTAGTCGTCCTATCCCACATGACACTAGAAGGAGTCGTCCCCTTCTGTCAGTGTACTAGTCACTGACACACGCTCCCACCACCAGTTGTCATCCTACATTTGTCTTTCCCTTGTTGTGCCTCCCTGGTCGGGTAGCACTTGCTTGGGATCTCTCGGTTACCAAAACTAGAAAGGACAACTTTGCAGAGCAACTAATATCCTGAGGTGTGCTATCTGAGAAGCCCCTAGTACCCATCTATATATAGAAGGGGTCAGGGTCAGGGTTCTCAGCCCCAGGCAATGCGAGACTAAAGTGAGAGTAGAAGGGTTCGGAATTTCAATGAATTGATTACACTACGGCAGCAGAACCGGTCATTTCACAAATGAACTGGTCAGTTGGGAGTGTGAGCTGGTCGGTTCACTTAGTGAGCCAGTCGGTTCTCTTCCCAGACTTACCTCCGATTGACTTTCCTTGTTAGTTTCTAATTGATACTAAGATCAATTCTTGTCCCAATCAAATTGTACAAGAGAAACGAAAAACTTTTCTCACAAATAGGGACATCCCAACACTACTCATTTGGACACATTAACTAATTGATTCACTAGTGAACCGATCGTCTCACTGGCCATGATCCGATCGGTTCACCTAGTGAACTAGTCAATTGGTGGTCCAGATTGTACAGAACACAGTCAATGCAGTTCACAATCAATCTGACACTCAAATCAGTTAGTTCAACACTTGAACTTGATGATTCTGAGTCAAGTCAATTGATTGAATGTTTGATTGAGTACCTAAACACCTTTAGTAATCAATCCAAATTCATGGATAAACTCCTCTTCTAGGTTAATCCTATGTGTGTGACCCTATAGGTCCCATTTCACATTGGCAGCGAAAGTCCATAACCACTTATGACTTCATAAGAAAAGAGTGGTGCCTAGTCGCACATTAGTGCTCCCCAAGTGAAAAGGAAAGTTGGAGAACAAACTTCAACCCTACAATTTGTAATTGGTGTTACAGTGAATGTATAGTTCCTTTGTCACTAATATCCGGATTGACCTTGAGGCATGGACATGTCATCCTCTACAAGCGTTCAATCCATGTTTCTTGATCTAGAGTAGACTGTCTGAGATATATGTAAGCTCAATGTCACACATTGACTCACATGCGCATGGACATGCTTTTCTCAGTCTCACTCATCAAGTGGCCAGGATATCATACTCCCTCAGGAGGGACAAATCCCATATCTATCACTCACAGTCAAAACCCCATGTGTCAAAGTCACCCAATCATCACCTTTATAACAATCCATATTTCAGAATAGTGTTTGATGATGTCAAAGTGTACCCAACGACATGTGTTGAGTGCAGTGATTTCAGGTCTAAGAACCATAGTCACTACCAATACTATAAGATTTGATCCTGACTAACCAAGTGTGGTTTCCATGCATCACTCTTATGGTGGGTCTGTCTGATACATTGTTCTCTAACATGTATCTATGTACTTGGTTTGATATCCTATATCATGACTAATGAGATTATGTCATCAACCATCACACACTCTAGTCTTATGTGTTATTGATGTCTATGGTTATTTCCACAATAACAACCGACTAGGGACAAAAACAAGAATGTATACTCTTAACATTCGTAGGATCTCATCGTTCAGGTCCTCAACCCGAAGGCATACGTCATTTTGTAAAAAAATTCTTTAGACGTCTATCATGTTATACCATTATCTCAAAATAGTTAAAACATATAGATGGAAATTACCTTTATTATTATTCAATAAATTTACAAAGTATCCCATTATAATCATCATATGACTTTCTCTATGGTCATACATACCAATAGAAATATGGTACCATAAACTTGTGTCAATGGCACCGACATGAGAAGAAAGGAACCAACAAAGAAGAAACTAGAAGGAGGGGAAGCACCAAAAATCTTCTTGGTACCATTGACCCAAGTCGATGGCACTGGAATTTTAAGCCCCAATCTACATTATTTTCTAACGGCCATTATCAAACAAAGACACATCTAAAAATCTACAACCAAGTGGTGTCTTGATTTCTCCTATACAAACCAAAGGGGTAGCTACATGTTGGCATATCATGTGGGAGCTCTTGCTTGGACGCAAGGCATCTCATTTGGAGGTTAACTCACTAGACATCTTTGGAGTAACAAGAGCCCAAGAAGGGGGCTACAAAAAGTTCATAGAAACCTTTCAAGAATTTTCTATGGCTCTCTTCACCAAATCAACTCATTTATTAGGATTAGATGATTTGTTTCAATTACTAGTAGTTTGTATATGTCATGATTCCCTAAGTTTGATATGCGGGCCTCGTTGAGTCACTTGTCTACTCTGATGCATACACTTACATTTAACATGCTCAATTAAGGTGTGTCAAGTATCATATGGGTTGGTTAGTTGAAACAATATATCATAGCTAAGACATACTCTAGTTAGACATAACAAAAATCCATAGGGCCAATAAGAGGTAGAAGTGTACCTTGAGATAAGAGTGATGATTTGATCAATGAACAAGAGTCCTAGATTAGGTCCACTCAAAGGTGACCTAAGATGTAAAAAGGAAGAGTATGGGTTTCATATCAACAAGATTATTCTGACACAAACATGTTTCATATCATGTGGATTTTCCCCTAGGCCTAGGTTTCAAGTCACTCAAGTATAGTTCTAATGCTATCCACATGCATTTAATTATTGAACAAGTACAGGTGTTACAAAAATACCTTACTTTTATGTTGAAAATCCACATTAGAAGGGTCATAATAATAAGATTATCTCGAATTTTGAATTAGGGAAGGCATGAGATTCAAAACATTGTCATGTTTCAAATTATGGAATCAAGCTAAGCCATAGAGATCATTCTAGTACGCAAAAGTAGGTATCTGAGGTCTCTTATTTCAAGCATGGCATACTCTTATAGATATCCATTTGTCATGGAACAAATCATAAAAAAACAATTAGTGATTTCAAAGTTAGATGATTACATGGTACCCAAATAAGCCAAGATTCAGTATTTGATCAAGCCTAGTCATATTTGTGCATAAAAGAGTCAAATATAGTCATTGTGGGTCAGATGATCATTAGGGGTATATTTAGATGGACCAAGATATCAAAGAAGGAAAAAGTGAAATAGTTAATGATTTAGGGAATTGGGGTAGCAAGGGATCACTAATGAGATAAGGAAAGCACAGTTAAGTATTATTATTATCCAGAAGATCATAAAAGTAGCACCTTTTAATAATATAGGGAAAGTTTGAGAAAATTTAGAAATAAAGAGTAATACCATGGAAAAGGTGGTGTTTTGTTGATAAAAGGGGTATATCACATCACTAGATTTGGATAGAGGCACAAATAGATATGAAATTTTGAAGATAATCATATATATTATGATTTCGGGGAGGAATGACCAAAGTGGTCCAAGATTGGGTTGTTAGTTGCGCACTCGGGACCTTCTTGGACTCATGTTGGAGTTGGGTACCATGCATGCTGGGATCGTGGTTTGGGGTCAATAGGGGTGATGCATAGTGCTTGTGAGCAGTCTAGAGAGGCAGGGGTGATTCAACATGATGTGCAGTGTGATTGAGCAGCCTGGATCGGCAAGGGGTGAGTGCATGTTGCTCATCTTCTCCAAGATATAATCAGGGCTTCCCAAGCCCTATAAGGAGGTGGTCACAGCTGTTTGGGAATGTTGGAGGTGCAGAAGCACTTGGGAAAATGGGGAAATAAAATAGGAAGGTTCGACAAGGCCAAGGGTGGTTTTTATAGGCATCAAGGTGGAATGTATGGGTCGACGGTCATTGGGTGAGGTAAAGCAGGTGGTCCAACACCGTATGATCATGTGTGGATCTGTGGCACATGGTATCCAACAGTTCACTGGGGCTCAAAGTGAGAAGTAGATCACAGGGGAAAATAAGAAGAAAAGAAGGGGTAGATGGGGCATGTGGGTCCCGCGTTCATGGGTCCTAGCCCAAGTGGATGGCCCAAGACCAAAAAGAAGTAGAAAATGTAGGAAAGTTAGGTTTTGAGATCTAGGGATTCAAGTCGGTATAACTCTCTCATCCTAGCTTGGATGTGAGTGAAAGTTGGTGCATTGGATGTATGAGAGTGTCATGTACACTATGAGCACAATTTTAGGGTAGAGAGAGAGTCATAGATGGGTTAAAACTATGAATGAAGATAGTAATGTATAATGTAGATGCAAGCTAGGTTTTATGTTAAATTGAGTGTCACCACAAGTCATATGAAGATGAGATATTTCAATTAATCATCAACATACATGAAATCATGAAATTGAAGTTAAAATTAATAAAATAGAGCAAGGTAGAGATAGAGAGTACAATCATGAAGAGAGAGAAAGGTCTAGACTATCATAGAAATGTCATATGATATTGTGAAAGGCTTTATCAAAACCAAGTTATAGTATAAGGAGAGTGATCTTCCTTTATTGACAAGTTTGTGTCATATCATGGGCCATGATCAATGCATATTATATACTTCTATGATTTAGAAAAGCATTTTTTTTGTAATCCTATGATGTCTATATATTTAGGTTTGAGATGAGTATCTGATAATTTTGCAATTATTTTATATGATGCATTGATCAGACTGATAGGTCTGAAATGGCTGATAGTGGAGGGGTTATCTAGTTTTTATCAAAGCAATAAATGTCTAATTGAGTGTGCATATTTGTTGAGTAACGTCATCTTTTGTCATGCATGTATTCAAAGAGTTTATGGAATAATTATTTAATGTAGTTCCATTGGTTGTGGGTAAAATCCATGTTAATCAAATTGGTTTGGGAGATTTGTCAGCTCCAAGATTTTGCATAGCATTCTTGATTTCTTCTTTAAGGAAAATTTCCATGAGAGTAGTGGTTTTATTCATTTTAATGGGAGATAGGGTGTACCAATCAATGTAGAAAAGATTGGAGTGTTGTCTACCATGATTAAAGAGAGTCTTTATGAAATAATAAAAAGCCTCTATGATAAGTATTTTTCTTGTGGAGTGTACTTTGTTGATGTATAAACAATGTATCTCTTATTGACGCCTTCTGATATTGCATATTTTATGGAAAAAATTGTATTGTTATCACCTTCTTTAAGCCATTGTATTTTGGCACGGTGTTTCACATGATCTGATTTTCCTTGTTGAGATTTTTGTATTTAGTTTGAAGAACATGGGTGTGTGTTGGTTCAGCTTGAGGATTTTTGTCAGAAAGGAATAATTTGTCATGGATGTCACTAAGTTTCTTTATGATGTTTTCAAAAGTGTTCCTTCTCCATATGCACAGTTTAGGTCTGATATTTTGAGGTTTTATTTTATATGTAAACTATATGCAATATCATGTGGATATATAATCCAATGTTCTTTATTGATATCCATAATGTCTGGGTGATTAGTTTAAAATCTTTCAAGGTGAAAAGGCTTTGGTCCCCAAAAATCAATCTTGGTTTGAGGTTTATAGGTAAGAGACCTCAGATGGGTATGTTGGAGGAAAAAGTAGATATTAGAGTATAATGTGTGTCTATAGATCGTGTACATAGGACTCAGTCTAACTTGGACCATACATTTCCTCTAATCCATGTATAAGTCAAGTTTGTGGTAGATAGATCGACCCATTTATGTTTCTAAATGATGTAATAAAAAAAGATTATGTCTTTGATGTGAGTGTGGAGAGGTTGTGTTTGGAGAGAGTCATTCAATTGTTCTTCTCGTACGGTTTATATCACCTCTTGTAATCCATGGGGAGGGGGAATGAAAGGAGACTAGGTTTTCAATCTCTTTCTTATGTGTCTTTACTTTGGTTACGTTCACCACAATGAAAGTACGAGAGAGATTGTCTGCCAAATTAACAAATGAAATGGTTGTGCAGTGTCATTCAACAGAGTGTCAAACATATAGGAATGTGTTTGGGTTCCATCCCACAATAAGACCCCCATTGAATAGGTCAAGTTTGTGGCAGATAGATCGACCCGTTTATGTTTTATAAATGATGTAATAAAAAAAGATCGTGTATTTGATGTGAATGTGGAGAGATTGTGTTTGGAGAGAGTCATTCAGTGATCTATAGTGTGTACTTGGAAAGGGGTTAGATGAATTTTAGTTTCTTATATTGTGATAAGGTTGATTGTATGTGTATGTCTATATGTATATGTATATGTTATGTATATGTATATGTATATGTATATGTATATGTATATGTATATGTATATGTATATGTATATGTATATGTATATGTGTATGTGCACTTTGTTATGTATATATACCAGCACAAATAAATATATTATATATTTGGATACATATATCTCATAAATCATATATACTTTTTCTACATATAAAATGTAACATATGCTTATATATAATTATAATTAGTATATTATAAAAATGAACTCATTCATATATTCGTGTGCATTATATAACTCATAGTACATATACAATAATTCCTACCATGTCCTCCCATACACTACAATTGTTTTTCAAAAATTGAATCACCTTTAAGATGGCCATCCATTTATGTATATGGGGTATTTTTTCCATCCAAAAGATATAGAAAAATAGGGACATAATTACTCAAAAAAAATAGGGACATAAGGAAAAACAACAAGATGTACTAACCTTAGAAAACAAAATTATTGCAACATCCATGAGTGCCCCTCAATGTAGATTTACGCAGAGTGTTTGAAGGTTGTATTACATGGTTCAGCAAACCCAATCCCCAATGTTCACTCGATACTATACCACTTTCTTTGTAAGGGTCACGCATACAAGGTGAGGTATCCTTGGATATGGCACTAGACATGAATAGGAGCTAGTTAATGCCACAAACCAAGGTAAGTGAGACCCTAGAACAGATGTAGGGCTCAAATTTAGTAGGAAGGGAGCTAAGAATAGAAAAGACGACATGGTCTCTAAAAATATTATGGTCAAGGATCTTAAGGTGGTCTATTCAGTGAGGAGAAGTCTCTTTGTATCATCATTGGGGGGTAAAACATGAAAAGGGAGTGGTTATAAAAAAAAACATGAAAAGGGAGTTGGAACGTTTTTAGAAACATGGTGGAATTGCTCTCCTTTGTATGGGTGGCATCAAACTCGGTGCACTAGGTTTTGTCCTTTTTGGATAAAATGCTTATTGAGTTGAACTTCAAATCAATTATGGCCCGGATATTGGGTACCAAATTGTATGAGGGTTCACCCTCTAATAATCTACTCATGATGGTATATCCTCGTGTGAAAATATACAGCAATGGAAATTACGATCCTACGTCTAAACCTTGCTTAATTATAGTGTTCAGGTTACAAGGCCATAGCTTGTGTAGAGACCGTTTGAGCCTACTTACCTTGCTACTCCTTGAGTGGTTTCACTTACCTCGAGCAGCTAAGAAAATATATGGCAGTGATGTCAAGTCGATATTCAGCTATTTATAGCACAGAAAGCATGTTAAATATGCATTGACAAACTTCTTAAGCATACTTTTGCTTTTTGGTTCCATATTTCCAACGTAATGGCCCCAACTAGTGCATGACGTATCTTTGTGTTAGTAGTTTCGCATTTTAAGAATCAAATTAAAATGCATTACAATAAATATCATATTCTATTTATAGATTTCTTAATAGAATGTGACTAATAGTTCCTATTTGATTCTAAATTCATCCCCAAATGAAGGACAGTCGTGGGAAACATAGTCCTCAAATGAAGGACATTCGTAGGAACTATTCAACGGTCTCTTTTACAATTAATTCAAAAGGGTATAATGTTCTGGAAGCAGGATATTAGTGTCCTTCCCAGCTATAAAATACCTTCCATACCTCAATAAAAATCATACTTTTGCTTTTTGGTTCCATATTTCCAACGTAATGGCCCCAACTAGTGCATGACGTATCTTTGTGTTAGTAGTTTCGCATTTTAAGAATCAAATTAAAATGCATTACAATAAATATCATATTCTATTTATAGATTTCTTAATATAATGTGACTAATAGTTCCTATTTGATTCTAAATTCATCCCCAAATGAAGGACAATCGTGGGAAACATAGTCCTCAAATGAAGGACATTCGTAGGAACTATTCAACGGTCTCTTTTACAACTAATTCAAAAGGGTATAATGTTTTGGAAGCAGGATATTAGTGTCCTTCCCAGCTATAAAATACCTTCCATACCTCAATGGATACCCTTTTGATTCTAAATTCATCCCCAAATGAAGGACAATCGTGGGAAACATAGTCCTCAAATGAAGGACATTCGTAGGAACTATTCAACGGTCTCTTTTACAACTAATTCAAAAGGGTATAATGTTCTGGAAGCAGGATATTAGTGTCCTTCCCAGCTATAAAAATACCTTCCATACCTCAATGGACACAAGGTGTCGAAAACAACCGCCCACCGTGGGGCTCGAACCCACGACCACAAGGTTAAGAGCCTTGCGCTCTACCAACTGAGCTAGACGGGCTTATTGATGTATTTAATTTTTCATTTTTAATAATTGTAGATTTCTCAAATAAGCTATGAGCTACCATTCACACAAACCAACAAGAAAAGTTGGCTAAGATGTACGTGCGGGATTAGTGATTTTGTCGCATCTTTTTTTGTATGGACAGGGTATGAAAGAGTTGGGGTAACAAAAGGTTTTTACAGCTCTTGTTATTGTTATCATATAACTGATGTAACTACGAATGGCAAATGCCATCACCCGGAAAACTCATCCTTACTTGAAATATACCCTATCCAAGGCATGAGCTACGTTATAGGAATTCAAGCACCCCGCTAGCGCAGGGCGAAGAACCATATATCTCAGCACTTACGACACTCCAAAATAATGCTTCAGAGATAGGCCAACCAGGTGATCAAGGAGACTTGAAACGTGAACATAAGAGGGCTATTTTACCAGCAAGGAGCGTAATATAGAACATATCATGGAACATCAGTATCATTTACTCAATTATTTGGTATCCACCCACATAGTGTTTACTAGAAATTGAAGGAGCTTCTTGATTTTGACAACTAGTCCAACATCTTTTTTTTCAGTCTATCTTCATGCAATACTTTCAAAAGTACATATTCGAAAGAACAAGTCAACAATAATGAAATACACCATCATTAATAAATGCATCTAAATATCAAGGGTTAGGTCTAAGAAGTGTTCCCAAATGAGTTACACAGCATGTCAGGCAGACAAAGCAACACAATGAATGGACATCAAGCATTGTTAGTGATTCTTCCCTCGCATTTGAAGATAATCGGCTTCAGTCGATCCATACTTCATGAAATTGTCTAGAAAGAGGCCCCCGATAGGATCTGATTCCAATGGTAGTTCGTTAATACCAGGGTGGATAGCCATCCCTTCAAAGCAATCATACTGTTCAAAATCCACAGAGAGACTGTTGCTTAGATTCACTGATGCCAAGTTGATATCTTCTGGAAGTGAAACAGATGTGTATTCATATTTTGGTGCATTGGCTTCAGTAATAGGATCCTTTAGACCCTCAATTATCTTACTGCAGCCCATTCCTTCGGATAGATGAGTCTCTGACAATGCCTTCTGAGCCCTAATTATCTACAAGATCATTGCTCGTTAGCATAAGTGCGGAGTGACCATGCAACATGAAAATTGTAGCGGGAAAAAACAAGATAGTAGTAGTGAGAAGTGATCGTACGAATCTCTGGCGGTAGTCATCTTTGTATAGCATTATAAAATCCCCAAGCTGCAAATTGTGAATCTTGACAAAATCACCTGCAACAGACATTGACAGGAGTAAATGTCTAAAGAAATACAGTTTATAATGGTACTTCCATTACTCCGGATGAAAAGCTTACCGATGTTTTCAAGTACATACATTCTACTTCTGTTATTTGGCCAAAATCTGCAATTTGGGTAATAGCAGATAAAGATGTCATTAGCCCAATAAACACAAGATAATATTCTAACGAGTATTAGCAAAGCAAAGACGTGGATCTGCTCACAGTCAAAATTGACATAGCAGACCCTATCAACCTTAAATTTCTAGGAAAAGAATAATCCCAGTGTTATATCCATTAAGGTTTTTCTCAATCACTGACAAAACAAACTAGAATAGATTTTCAAACTGCAGAAAGATAACATAAGCTCTGAGAGAAGTCGTGCCTTTAGAAATTGTCCCACCCACAAAAAAAGGTTCAAGTGAAGTAAAACATATACACACAAAAAGACTGACATACAGAGTTATTTTCTTTTATTTAAAGAATATAGACAGAAAGTAAATGTGAAACAACGAGATGTGTGTGTGGGGGGGGGGGGCATGTGTGTGTATATCGTATTGATAGATAGGACAAAGCCCTGGGAGGGAAGTATAAGGAAGCAAACATAATTATAATGGGCCAAGACATTTAGGCCTATATTACAAAAGAACCTAATCACTAAATAGACTACTAATACTTTCTAAACTCCCCCTCAAGCTGAAGTATGGGTGAAACGCATATCCAGCTTGGACATACAAGACAATCAGACGATACACAAATAAGAAAAAAAAATGTGACTCCCCATACAAGAATTTTTGCTCCCCCTAAAACACACTCCAACTAATAAAAACATATGATGATGTCTCCTTTGAAGTTGTGTTCTGCAGACTGGAAATACTTGAGCTTTGAAAAAAATCTTCTGGAGTGCATTTGGAATGAACATCTAGTATATGGAATCCAAGTGACATAGCAAAAGCTCACCACCATCAATCTGAAGCAGATGATCAAAGCACCACGACCATGCCATACTCACTGGAAAGGAGTATGTATAATTGTAATAAGCACACTCAACACATCATCTCATGATGTATCTTCAAATCATCAGAGAAGTATAGGCAACTAGAAGATCACAAACATGCATAATGTGGCACAAACAGAGACATGATGTGTTGATATCTGCCATACTAGATCCATAAATCTGGCACGTGAATCTAGGGGCTTGACATAAAGGAAAGATGCCATCAAGAAAAATCTCAATTAGGTCATAAAAGCGCCATCTTGACACTTGAGAAAGCAACAGATGCAGCTTGGAGAAGACATGTATGGTATATCTCTACGGGGTATTAGCAACGTTTCCAGTTGTTGTTCCCCTCCCAAGGGCAGGTTCTTACGATGAAGATAAAATTTGGATGAACATCAACCTTGCAGGCTTAGTACTTGCAGGAAAGACTTGACAAGCTTCTAAAAATCAGATATGAAAAAGCAAACAATGCAGCAAGATCACGACAATAATAACACCAGAGGGAAAACAAGATTGGAACAAGCACAGCGAACTCTGTTCAATATATTAATGTTGCAACTCAGATCCTTCAACATCAACTAAAAGGCATAGACAACCAACTCATGTGCATATTGTAGCATGAACATGAAGAACAATATCATGGGGAAAGAGATACACCCAGTTTTTCAACAAGCAGCCATTTGTGGGGCATGTGTGGTTCAGCCACTGTCTGCACCGTATATATAATCAGCCAAATATGTGGCACCATGCCAAGATATGCACCCTGTGCAGGCATATATAGCCGCTTTTCAATGGATTTTTTGTAGATTTTCATTTCAATGCAAGTTAATTAAAACTACCTACTCTGCCACATGTACATATGAATATATATATATATATATATATATATATATATATATATATATATATATATATATATACACACACACAAAGTGGTGGCCAACTGGAATAAGCGTAGACAGCCAACTCATGTGCATATTTTAACATGAACACAAAGAAGCACAATGTCCTCAGAAAAGAGATACACCGGTGTTTCAAAAAGCGGCCATCTGGTGTGGGGCATATGTGGTTTAGCCCAATGGTCGCACTGTATATGTATGATTGGCCCAGTATGCGACCATGCTCGCATATGCGGTTGTGTGCAAGCATATATGGCCGTTTTTTAGTGGAATTTTTGCAAACATGTTTTTTCCATGTAATTAAATTAAAGCTACTTACTCACCCACGTGTACATATATATATATAGAGAGAGAGGGGGGGGGAGAGAGAGAGAAAGCCAGGCTAGAATGCACTCGAGTGTATTCGGAGCAGAATACACTCAAGTAGTTTTTCATGATGCAATTTTTTTTTCAAAAATCTAATCCGTTGATGTTCTTAAACATCTTGTGAATAGTTCATACGCAAAATTTGAGCACATTTGGACATTTATAGGTCATGTTATAAAGACCGCAAAAATTATGTATTTCAAATTAGTTTCGTGCATCAATTTTGTTGCCCTTGGATGAGTGACTTACACTCATCCAAATGGGCTCAAAATTTGTATGTAGCCTAGTTATAGTATGACGGTGAAGATCAATGGTTTACAATTTGCAAAAAAAAGTCTTGATATACAGACACACTTGAGTGTATTCGTGCGATCTGTACACTCGAGTGTATTCTAGCCTGACTCTCTCTCTCTCTCTCTCTATATATATATATATATATATATATATATATATTAATAGATTTATATATGTGTATGTAGATACATATGTATGTACACAAAATCTTCAAACATGTAAAGTTTGTTTTATGTATATGCATTTTGATGTATATGGACATGCACATATGGCATATATCTTACATCTACATACACACATTTCGATGTGTATGCTCATACAGTTAAAACTTTAAATATTTCAATATAGTCATACATATTTGTATGGACTATGGACATTTATAAATATACATGATTTTGTTTCTACTTATTAAATATATAATGTGTATGCTTAATCTATATGTTATGCTATATATAGAAAAATTAGTATAAAAACTGAACCGGCATATACTTTGTTTAGTACCCTCTCTGTCCCTATACCGCATACCGCTTTTTAAAACCATGGATACACCAATGTCGCTCAAAGATACACGATCAATGTTTTAGAAAGCGGGAAGCGGGAGGCGTGCGGAGAGCACCTTGTGGCCGCTTGAGTGCCAGGCGGCCGCTCAGGCGGGCGCTTTTTGAAAAAGCGAATACTGAAATTATTCTATAATTTGATAAAAAGATATACATGTTTGTATATAAGTTATATATATATATATGTTCTCATTCAATTTATGCAGGATATGTTCTGTAATATTTGTTTTAGACTTATCTATACAGCCTACACAAAAAAATAAAGCACCCAGATAGTTTTTACCATAGTTGTAATATGGTATTTGGGTATTACTAATACCCAAACTGTTTACTTTTACTGTAGTGAATATATTTATAACTATATATACTAAAATGCAGTAAGCAGTAGAAGATATATAATGTATTAATGTAGCTTATGCAGTAAACAATGATGATGCGAACTGTCCTCGTAGAGCGTGGTAATCCACGTCAGTCATCTCCTCTACTGGTCTTTGGAGAACGATGATGGTGTACATCCAGTAGAGGACGTGGAAGCCGCAGTCGTTCGATTGTCGGATTTGCTGGGGGCATTTGTGGCAGAAAGAAGGGCGGTGGAAATGCTCTTTGTTGTACGCCCTTGTATGCTGACTCAGAAATTCTATTAACTTGTCGGCGCACTCCTTTGCCACTACTTCTGTTGGCGTTTTCGGTGTCACGACGTAGTTTCTCTGTCGTGTGTTGTACTGGCTATCGGAACTGTTATATATTGTGGTTGTTCCTTCTGGGAGATTTGTTGCCAGGAGCAGCCAGTGTTCATGATAGAGGAAAGGTAACATGATGAACGTCGGCGTTGTGTGCTGTAGATAGGATATCAGCGCGTCAGTTGTGCCGAAGTTCTTGAGCTTTAGAAGATCATCTTTCATATATGGGGACGTCATGTATGTTGTTGGGTTGTTTTGGCCAAGTAGAAACTGATAGGCGGCCATTAAACTTACAGAGAGCGATCCTTTGATTTGTAAAGTCTCTTGTATTGTGTCTGTCATTACAAGAATTTCTCGAGACATGAATACGAGCCCATCTTTGTCGGCTGAGAGCCGCGCCATAATGAGACGCAATTCGAGGTCGGAGAGACCTTTGCAAGCATCGCGATCAAAATCAGGAAAGGTTGGTTTAATGGCAGACAGAGGATTGATAGTGCTTGTAGGTTGCGTGGTATCGGCGACTGTCATATTAGTCTTTTGTGACTCCTTCAGAGTTTGTCGGAAGGGTCGCCGCTGCGGTCGCTGGATAGCTGAGAAGAGGTAGCGAGGAACGTCATCTGGTGCCATAGTTGGGTCCTTAAAGAACCGCCTATCACAGATGAGCTCCATGGCATAACGTCCGCGTAAGGAGTGGAAATCTTCAGCAACCAGATCGTGAAATGGGATTTCCTGGTTCAGCGCTTGGATGTGACGTATGGTGCAGAAAGTGCAATCCCCAGATCCCTCGGTGGCTTGGACTTGAGGGTTTATGATATTGAACCAAGGTTGGCTCCAATCTTGGCGAAGAGATGGGCGGGCAGCCCAAATTAATTTAAGCAGCCGGAAGGGTATACACCTTGCTTCTCCTGCTGCTTCACCGACGAAGTTTATTGTGCCGGATGGCAGCTCGGCACCACAGAAATTATACACCTTGGCATCTCGAGCATTGGTATCCACGATCATAAAAAGCCAGTGATCCGAAACTTGGAAAGGCACGGTCAGATAACGTGCACGACGTGCTAAACCAGCACACAGCCGCTCGATCGACTTTTCTCTAATGTCTTTGTAAACAAAGCCAATAGACAGAGCGGGCGAGGCGTTAAAAACCGGTTGTTGCCGCTTAGAGCTTATGTATATCTCTATACTATTGGCGAGGAGGACACGGAAGATTGCCATAGGTATCGTGGACCGAGGTCGGAGGATGCTGCGGAAGTCTTCACGTGTCAACTTACGCCTAGTTTTTGTATTATGATAAATTATGTCTTCCCCTGCCTTTGCATCGTCCACTATAGTGTTCAGTATAAAAATGTCCTGAGCATCTAAAGTGGAGATGGCCGCCATATCCAGGTCATGCATTTTGTGCGGCAGAGGAGGTGGCGGGGGAAGTTCTTGTGGAGGGGGAGAAGCAGGTTGTTTGAAGGCCTGTTCATGGCCTGGTAGATCATCGTCTGAGTCGGAGGCAGAATCAAGGTCTTCATCTGTGTCTAAGCTTACTCGTTCTGCCTCGCCCTCGTCATAGGGGGGAGGTGTGGAGAGAGGTGGGGCAGTTGTTTGTGGTGGGTTGGCATTGGTTTCTAGTATACACTGGTGGAACTCAGCGTACGCCGCGTCTTTAGCAGCTTCCCCGATGGAGCCCAGCACGGAATAATCAAAGAATTGGTCCCCGTATGACATGTTGACATTATCGTTGTGTGGGGACTTGGGGGGATTGTCACTGTCGTGGTGACCTTTGTCAGAACCTCTGTGGGAAGGTTCTGCTGCATTTCCAGGGTCCTCTCCGTCATCATGTTTATCACCAGAAGAGGTGTTATCTTTGTTTGAATCAGCAGATGAGTCGGATTCGTCTTCTTCGTCATCATCGCCATCTGTGTCGTCCGCTGCCTTGTTTGCTTGTTTTTTACTTGCGGACGTTTTGCACCGCCTATGGGTAGCTTGTAACTCATCGAAAGTCACTTGCAGGTGCTCGTGTGTTTCGAGCAGTGCATCATGGGATTCTTTGAGGTCGGTATATCTGCCTTCGGCGGAGAGGAGACGTGCTGTAAGATTTGTAACTTGGGCACGTAGCTGTTGGATTTCATCCTTATTGGACTCCTCTTGGCGATGTTGTAGCTGTGTGAGTGTGCTGTTGATGGTGTCCAAGCACGTGCTCAGATCTGCTTGTTGTTGCTGGAGCGCGCGGAGAGTCTCTGGCAGAGGCTGAGTCTGTCTGGAGATCTCATCGACTTGCTTTGTCGTTGCTTCTTGTTGACGTCGCGCTCCAAGGACCAGATCCGGCAATGTGTTGTAGTGATTGTTGATGTGCTCAACTTGCTTAGCCACCTCATCTTGTCGTTGTTGGAAGCCTTGGAGGATGGTAGGCAAAGTTCGGTGTTGTTCGTCGATTGTGGCCACCTGTCGTGATAAACCCTGCACACAAGAAAAAATAAAATTTAATATATTAGAAGGATCGGTGTGGAGGTTTTGGACAGCGTCGAATTGACGGCCGAATTCCTCACCGATATTAGCAAAAGGGACCCCAGGAGCGGAAGGGTGGGATGGCTGGGGTATGCATGGGATGGTGTTAGTGCCTTGCGGAAGAGACACTGATGATGCCCCGAGCTGCGTAGTAACTGTGGATGTAGTCACCAGCGGTGTCGGGGTGGTGGCGGATGTGAAAAGTGGTGAAAGCGGTGGTAGCGATAGTGATGGGGTGGAAACTGCGGAGGTGAAAGGGAAAGTGGTGAAGTCGGGCATAGGGATGGAGAAGGGAAAGCCCGAAGGGAAAAGGGGTGATGAAGAGGATGTGAATGGTTGCGTGGATGTGATGGGGAAGAAAGGAGTGGTAGATGTTGGAATGGTGGAGGGTGGAGTTGTGGCAGCGGTTAGCTGCTCGTGTAGACTCTGAATGAAAGAGTCGATTGAGGAGGAGGTTAAGATTTCTTCATGGAGCTTCTCAGCCTCAGGATTTGGTTTAGATGTTGGTGTCCCCGACAGCTGTTGGGCCTGCGACTGCCTTCTAGAAGGTCGTTTGACGGGTATTTTTGTTGGTCGAGCTGTCGGGGCTGTGATGCTCAGCTCCGTTTGTCCCGCTGTATCTTTCTTTTCGGTTGTTTTAACCGAAGATAGTAGTTGTGAAAGCTCCTTATCAGAGAAGAGGAGCTGTTTGGTGTCGTACTATGCTAGCTCCGGAAGCGGGATGAGTGTTCTAGATGACTTAACCATAGGGCAGAAGACATAGTGTAGTTTTCCATCCTTTTCCTTGATGATGAAGGAGTTCTTCAGAGTTTGTTCGTTGGTAAGGATGTCGCCCTTTAGTTGCGTGCAGCGGGGTAGGGGTCTGTCCATCTTGAGGTATTTGATAATGGATGTGACATGCCCCCCCATGCAGATTTCTTTCCCCAGACTGGCGGTTGATAGTTTCTGGATCAGCTGTCGTCCGATATTGATCGGACTTTCGTTAAGAATAGACCAGAGAACGAAAAGATCTGAAATTATAACGGTTCCCCCCTCTGTCCTGGGGAAGAGTGCGCCAGTGAGAATTTTGTGCAGGGTGCGCACAAAGCCAGAGTGTATATTCGACGCTTTGCACGTCTTCGCGTCATAGGTGGGGATCCCGGTTAGAGATTTCCAGAATTTGTGTCTATTGAACTCTGAGTGTTCGGTCCCCACCTCCATAGCTTTCCGCAGCTGGTCCTGGTTGTCAATGAAGATTGTGTTCAGCATATTTTCCGTTATGACAACCTTACTGCCGAAGAGTTGGGTGACGAGCCTTCTGTCACCCCCGTCCCGTGACCTATCCATGATGTCGACGGGCTCTTTAGTTAGAAAAGTGAAGAATTCTGTAGTGGGTTCGGAGTAGGAAACTTCAGGTACTAGACACAACCTGGCGAGGTTGGCTTTGTCTAGCACGTCGAAAGTGTGGTCATGTATCCCCATCCTACGCAGTATGCTGGAGCACACATACTTGGTGGGTTTTAGGGTTTTGTCAGTGGGGAGGTTGATTTGGATGAAGAGGTTTTCTGGTGGTGGTGTTGTGGTGGTGATGGGAATGAAAGTGGGGGTGGTAACAGGGATGGTGGTGGTAGTAGCAAGAATGGTGGTGGGAATAGTAGGAATGGCGGTGGTAGTGGTGGTAGTGGCAGGGATGGTGGTGGTAGGTTTTGCAAAGGGTTGATCCATGGCAGAGGCAGGTCTAACTTGTTTCCTTGCCCGTTTCTTGGAGGGCTACCCAGATGCAGTCTCCAGGACCTTGCGTTTCCCTTTTTGTTCTTTGGCAGGGGATTCCTCCTCGGAGTTAGGATTGTACTCCGAGCCTTCATCATCAGAAGAAGAGATCTCAACTTCTTCTTCAGGTGCCTCAGCTAGGCACTTCTCGAGGCGGTCAAGCTCGCACAGGACGTCCATTATTTTGATATTTGGAGGTGCCTTCCCGGTCCTGTTGAAGTCGACTCTTATCTTCTGGAGCCGAGCTTGTTTTTCCAGCAGATCCTTTCTTTCCCAGATTTCAGGGTCTTCGAACCCGGTAACGTTCTTTGCTGGTGATGCCATAGCTGTATAATGAGAAATCAAGAGTTAGATTAACATGTTTTAGAAAGATTTGATTTTATTAATATTTATGTATTTTTGTATTTTTATGGAAATTAGATGAATGTGCAAGACCGTTTGGTCCCAAACGGTTTCAAGACCATTTGGTCCCAAACGGTTTCAAGACCGTTTGGAGAACGAAGCGTCGCGTGGCCATCAGTGAAGGCGAAGATGAAGGTAAAACGGCGTAGCGACGGCGGATGTGTTGGCGACGACGGAGAAAATGGCGGTGATCATCGGCGATAAGGGCGATGGTGAAAGCGATGAAAATGGCGATGGCTCCGGTGATGGAGACGGCGGGGAAGACGGCGACGGTGGGCAGGGCCGTTGGTGAAAACGGCGAAGGTTTCGATCGTGAAAGCGGAGTTGCCGAAGATGAAAATGATAGCGGCGGAACCGGTGGTGATGGAAACGAAGGTGGCGCCGGCGGTGATGGAGGGAATGCCGCGGTGGTGTCGAGAACAAAAATGGCAGTGCGGGGGGGGGTTGCGGAAGTGAAGGATGGTAGCATTGTTGGACTACCTTGCAGCAGCAGGTAGCGTCGATGGTCTTGGAGACGGAGGTCGCGCGGAACAGAGGAAGCAGGGCGAGTCGCGCGGGAACTGGGAGAGCAAGAGCAATAGAACAGAAACACAAGAAGGTTCGAGAGTTCGAGGAGAGAAAGACGAAGGGGTAGGGTTTATATTTATAGGAAACGGGGGGTTGACCGGACAAAAACCCTAAGTCAAACGGTTTAGCGACCGTTTGGACTCCAAACGGTTTCGAGACCGTTTGACTCCAAACGGTTTCAGGACCGTTTGGCTCCAAACGGTTTCAGGACCGTTTGGCTCCAAATGGTTTCGAGACCGTTTGGCTCCAAACGGTTTCAGGACCGTTTGTCTCCAAACGGTTTCAAGACCGTTTGGTTCCAAATGGTTTGAAGACCGTTTGGGAGGATTAAGGGTGAACGGATTTTTAAATTTTTATGTTTGTTTTAGTTATATGAATTTTTTTTTGTATTTTCATAAGATGAACCTAAAGTAAATAAAAGAACGGGAAAGAAAGAACTAAAATCTTGGGTTGCCTCCCAAGTAGCGCCTGGGTTTTACGTCGCTGGCTCGACGAAGCTGAGGTTGTTATGCTGACGGCGTGGCGTCTTTAATTTCTATGGTTTGTCTTGGTATTTTGTCTTCTGGAGTGTAGTATCTTTTTAAACGGTGACCGTTGACCGTTCTTTCTCCTCCGTTGTTGTCAATAATAATGGCTGCTCCAGTTTGGTATGTTTTATAGTGAAAGGCCCGAACCATTTTGTCCTAAGTTTTCTGGGAAACAACTTGAGCTTGGAATTAAAGAGGAGAACTTTGTCACCAACGGCAATATCTTTTCTCTTGAGATGACCATCATGCCACATTTTTGTCTGCTCTTTATAAATTCGGTCACTCTGATAGGCAGTCATACGGAGCTCTTCTAGCTCCTGTAGTTGCAGTTGTCTGTTTTCTCCCGCACTTTTAAGATCAAAGTTTAGCTGTTTGATGGCCCACCAGGCTTTGTGTTCCAGCTCCACTGGAAGATGACAAGACTTCCCGTACACCAAACGGAATGGGGTTGTCCCGATTCGTGTTTTATAAGCAGTTCGGTATGCCCAAAGGGCATCAGGAAGTTTGGTGGACCAGTCTGTGCGGTTTTTGTTCACCGTTTTTTCAAGGATCGCCTTTAATTGTCTATTAGATACCTCCACCTGACCACTAGTTTGTGGATGGTACGGCGTGGCGACTTTGTGATTGACTCCATATCTTTTCAGTAAGGCCTCAAAACTTCGTTCCAAAAAATGGGTCCCACCATCCGATATGACAGTTCTCGGAACTCCAAATCTTGGGAAAATAATATCTTTGAACAATTTGATGGCAGGCTTGGAATCGCTGGACACTGTGGGAACAGCTTCGACCCACTTAGAGACGTAGTCCACCGCGACCAAAATGTAAGAGAAGCCATAGGATGAGGGAAAAGGGCCCATGTAATCTACCCCCCATACATCAAAAAGCTCAATTTCCTGCCACATGGTGAGTGGAATTTTGTCTCTTTTTGATATATTGCCGGATAATTGGCATTTGTTACAGGCTTTCACGAAATCGTAAGAATCCTTTGATATGGTGGGCCAGAAGAACCCAGATTGTAAAACCTTTATGGCGGTTTTCTTGGCACTCATATGCCCCCCCCCCCCCGTGGGTCCGGAATGGCAATGTTCTAGGACCGGGGTTATTTCTTCTTCTGGCAGGCAACGACGAAAAAGTCCGTCGGCGCAAAGGTGAAACAAGTAAGGTTCGTCCCAGTAATAGCGTTTTATGTCATGAAGAAACTTCCTTTTATCCTGGTAGGAAGCGGATGGGTGGATAATCCCTGTGGCTAGATAATTAACGATATCAGCATACCAAGGGAAATCATGAGTGACCTTCATAAGCTGATCATCGGGAAGAGAATCCCGGATAGGGATTTTATCTTTTTCTTCAACCTCGATCCTGCTGAGGTGATCGGCCACAACATTCTCCATGCCACTTTTATCTTTGATTTCCAAGTCGAATTCCTGAAGCATTAACACCCAGCGGATAAGCCTGGGTTTGGCATCCTGTTTTTGAATCAGGTATCGGATGGCAGAATGGTCGGTATAGACGATAACTTTAGAACCAATCAGATAAGAGCGGAATTTTTCAAACGCGTAGATGATAGCCAGAAACTCTTTCTCTGTAGTGGTGTAGTTTTTCTGCGCTTCATCTAGCATTTTAGATGCGTAGTAGATAACATAGGGTTTCTTATCAATCCGCTGTCCTAGAACGGCCCCTATGGCATAATCACTTGCGTCGCACATGATTTCGAAGGGCTGCGACCAATCTGGAGCTCATAGAATAGGTGCGGAGATTAACGCATCCTTAAGGGTAGAGAAGCTTTTCATACACTCCTGATTGAATATGAACTCAACATCTTTGGTCAGGAGCTGGGTCATGGGTTTGGCAATCTTTGAGAAATCCTTGATGAATCTCCTATAGAATCCTGCATGACCCAGGAAAGCTCGAACTCCTCTTATGTCCTTCGGAGGTGACAGCTTTGAGATAACATCGATTTTTGCTTTATCAACCTCTATTCCCCTATCACTTACCCTGTGTCCGAGGATGACACCTTCTGTTACCATAAAATGGCATTTCTCCCAATTCAAGATAAGGTTCGTTTCCTCACAGCGTTGCAGAACTTGTCCAAGATTTATTAAACAGTTGTCGAAAGAATCTTCGTACACTGAGAAATCGTCCATAAACACCTCCATGACGGATTCTGTTAAACCAGCGAAGATAGTAGACATACATCGTTGGAAAGTGGCGGGTGCGTTACATAGCCCAAACGGCATTCTTCTAAAGGCATATGTCCCAAAAGGACATGTGAAGGTGGTTTTTTCCTGGTCCTCCGGGTGTATGGGTATTTGGTAAAACCCGGAGTAACCGTCGAGGTAACAAAAATATTTTTGGTGAGCTAGGCGTTCCAGGACTTCATCAAGGAAAGGTAGAGGGTAGTGGTCTTTCCTTGTGGATTTGTTCAACTTTCTATAATCAATACACATTCGCCATCATGTTACAGTCATGGTAGGCACTAGTTCATTTTTGTCATTTAGCACTACAGTAGTGCCCCCTTTTTTTGGAACAACCTGAACGGGGCTGACCCACTGGGAGTCAAAAATAGGATAGATCATGCCGGCTTTTAGTAATTTAAGGACCTCCAAACGCACTACCTCCTTTAGATTAGGATTTAGTTTTCTTTGATGTTCTCGAGAGGGCTTGAATTCGTCAACCATAGGAAGTCTATGAATACACAGGGCTGGATTTATGCCCGTTAGGTCAGTTATCTTATATCCTATGACATTTTTATGCTTCCTCAGCTCGTTCAGAAGCTTTTCCTCTTGATTTCTTGTAAGGGTGGAGCTGATGATAATTGGGCATAGTTTTTCTTCATCTAAGAAAACATGTTTGAGCCTTGTAGGTAAAGTCTTCAGTTCAAGGGCTTTCGGTGGCTCAGCTGCTTCTATAACAGTAACGACCTTAAGTTCTTCAAAAGTGGCCTTTGGCGCTTCTTCAGCCTTTTCTAGATGTTGGAGGCACTGTTGAACTAATTCATTCGCTGAGAATTCAACCTCCGGATTGATTAGAACATTTTCAAGTTCGTCAACTGGCTCAGAGATTTCCAACTGTGACATTTGTTGAATAGCATCAAGGAGGAAAACTTCCTCTTGGATGTTGGGCCCTTTCATACTATTAAGGACTTGGAATTGAATTGCTTCTTTTCCGAGCCTAAGAATGATGGTACCAGCTTCAACGTCAATCAGTGCTCTGGCAGTAGCGAGGAATGGTCTGCCAAAAATGATTGGATACCTCAGGTCTTCTTTAATATCCATGACAACGAAGTCGCACGGTACGTAGGCATCCTTGCCTATCCTTACCGGAATATCTTCAATGATCCCCAAAGGTGCGGTTATAGTGGAATCAGCTAATTGGATAGTCATTGTTGTAGGCAGCAATTCAGTGAAACCCAGACGTTTGCACATTGAGTAAGGCATAATAGATATGCTGGCCCCGAGGTCAGCTAATCCCTTTTTAGAAGATGCGTTGCCAATGCAACATTGGATTCCGAAGGAACCTGGGTCCTTCTTCTTTTTGGGCATCTTGTTTAAGATAATGTCCGAAGTGGTCTGAGCAAGCTTAACAGTTTCCTGCTCCTCGGTGATGTATTTTCTTGATAGTAAGGTCTTGAGGTATTTCACCCAGGCAGGCACCTCGGAAAGAGCATCAAGGAGCGGGATATCAATGTATAGTTTCTTCATTGCCTCTTTGAACTTTTGAAACATGGTGTCCATCTTTGTTTCTCGTAATCTTCCTGGGTACAAGATTCTTGGTTTATACTGCAAAACTTCAGGTTATGTGGACACTTTATCTTTGCCCTTTGTGCCCTCTGAGGGCTTCTCCATTCCTTGTTACGAGCTCTCATTCGTCATGAATGCAGGGGTATCATCATTATCCGGGGTGATCTTGGTAGTCTCATGAAGAATGCGTCCAGATCTGGTAGTGACGGCATTCAACTTATCATGTCTGTTTTCCCCGTGCTTAGGATTTGATTCAGGCTGCCCAGCAAACGTACCCGCTGGGGGCTTTAATTGTGTAGCAATCTGAGCAAGCTGAGCTTCAACTGTTGTGGGCTCTGATCTCCAAAGTCCGAGATAAACACATAAACTTCGAAGTAAACATAGCGGAAGCGATTCGTTTAGCAGCGGAATACCAAAAATCAGCAGAAATTAAAACTTTTTGAGATAAGACATTGAAACCATAAAAACTTCTTTTATAGATTCAAGATAAACTGTTTACATCTCTGTTAATTACTTCTTGAGTAATTAAACACAGCATGCTACAAAATCTCAAGGGATGAATCAAAACTCAGACCATGACCCCAAGGACCTGAGAGTACAAAGGACGCATAGGACTGACTATCTATCTATATAACTCAGCAGTCTGAATCTCCACCAGAGATTTACTGCTGCTCCGGGTACTGCTGCTGCTAATACTGGTCACCTGGAGATTGGTCCCTTCGTCCTTGGCGACCACCTAAAAAGTTGAAGTCTACGGGGTGAGACAATTTTAAATAATTGTCCCAGCGAGAGTTATAACTCTCCGCCAGAAGCTTTATTATAACATATCAAGAACAACATAGGTAATTAAAAGCTTTGAAGTAAACAACAGCAGTTTTGGTAGTAATCAAGAGTTCAACATTTATGAAACATGAAGATCATATGCACTATACAGTGTAACATCAATCAATTAGCTCATAGTTACCTCTAACAGGTATACTACGTTGTAGATTATGTTTTTCAAACATTAATATTATGCCCTGCGGAGATGAGGTATACCACTCACACTCCAACCGATCACTGTTACGTGCCTCGGTATCATACTAGGTCATTGAAAGAGCCGGATTCTCATGACCTTCACCTTCCTCAGTCAGTAAGAGGATTACTTGCATGACATCTTGTGTCTCTACTATATAGCTTACCAGGGTAATCTGGTACTTCGCTATTCTAGAGTTACAGTGGCGTTCTGTACTCTCTTCGTCATCGGGAGATTTCGTGTTTACCTTCCACTGATACGGTATCTGTGTTTTCTTCGCCATCAGGAGATTTCATGTTTACCTTCCACTGATGCGGTATGGATTTATAGTGAAGGATTGACGGATTACACATCTACATCAAATACCTACACTAGGATGTAAGGTTCTACACATCCATATACCCCACATACTCAAAAGTATGTGATCCAGGAGTTCCCTTAGGAAAATCTGTTTCACCATCATTTGATCTCTGACAATGATGGATCTATGATCAGGGCTCTACATGGTATGGTTATACTTGATTAGTTAGGTACATTAAATATTCTTTTAACATCATACATTGTTCTTGAAACAATAACATTAGCATAGCAGCTATGAAGGGAGAATACTAAATGTAACAAATCTAACTCACATCAATTATCATTTCTCAACATCCTCATCACAAGTCATCTCTAAGCATGACCTTGATGGTATTTTTGGCTCTCACAGCCCATTAAACTCATAAATGCCACTGACAAGGCATGAAGATATTTTACTATTCATAAAGCTAACAACATGCTTTCAGTGAATGTAACATCATCATCCATACCTGGATATGATCATCCTCATATAAGAACCTGCATGGTTAATTCAACTGATAAAAGTAATTCAATTCAAGAATTATACCTTCCACTCTTGCCATAAGAGCTAAGTTCCCTGATTCTCATCAATTAGGGTTTACTTATCCCCATTACATGTCATCACCCTAGAATTAGGGTTTACTATTCACATTATGGTGAATTGAACTCATAACATCATCATGTATGAGGAACATCATCATTGATGCTCTCATATTTAGGTTAAGATTCATCATTTATCATAATTAGGGTTTCCATGATCTCACATAGGTGGATCATACCCTAATCATGCACATTCATGTGTATTGAAGGTACTTTACTTGAATTTCCACCATAAAAGGGTACTTTCTTTCTCTTAAGATACTTTCTCTCTCCTCATACTAGTAGATGGTGATAACACCACTCTATATCAGGTTGGGTTAAGTCCACTTTGATTAACATAAACCAAATCACCACTATTGAGTGATTAGGGTTTGATTAGAACAAGGTTTCACTCAATTTGAACCTTTCAAGGGCATTTTGGTAAATTGCCCATTGATCATCATCATGGTTCACATCATTAGTCACTTAGTTCCTTTAATGACTTAGGTTACCATTATGGATTAAATGAAATCATCATTGAACCATTTAGGCCTTCAAGTGGTTAAGTATAATCATCCTTGAAATTCTTCAATTGGGTTAGGGTTGAACCTTCAACCTTCAACCCATTTGTTCCTTAAACGGGTATGGACCCACTTGGCCTCCAAACGAGTGTGTACACTCTTGACCTCCAAACGGGTGTGAACCCATTTGAGTCCAAACGAGTGTGGACCCGTTTGAGTCCAAACGAGTGTGGACCCGTTTGGACCTAAACGAGTGTCAACCCGTTTAGACCTAAACGAGTGTGTGAACCCGTTTGGGCTTAAACGAGTGTGCACTCGTTTGGGTCTAAATGAGTATGGACTCGTTTGGGTCTAAACGAGTGTGCACTCATTTGGGCTGAAACGGGTGTGAACCCAATTGGGTCCAACCGCATGGACATGAAAGTTGATACAAATATCATAATTGAAAAGGATTTCTTATGTTGAAACGTTCAATTGGCCCAAGCCAGATTAACCGCTTACAAATTGAGTCAACTAGGATGAGCCTCAATCAATTGGTCACCAATTTGATCTTCAATTTCAAGCCAATTAGGGTTAAATCTAATTCAATTAGGGTTTCCAATCGATCACTTATCAATTATCAACAATGTGAATCAAAACAAGGTTGAACCTATCAATTGAACTCCAATTGGGCCCAAACTTGGCCCAAACGGTCTTGAGATCATTTTGATGAACTCCAAACGACCTTGAGACCGTTTGCCCAAAGTTTGACCAAAAACTAAGTTAATTTGATAAGGGTTGAACCCTAAAGATTACAAATCAGCACTTTTCATCAATTATCAACATCTTGTGATTGGACCCTCAATTCATCAAATTCCTTTAACTCTAGACCTCCAAACGATCATGTAGTGTCACAAAACGAGTGTGGGATCGTTTGGAAGGACCCCCAAACGGTTTGGAACCCGTTTGGGTCCTTCAACCCAAAACTCAACACAAACTACTCTTCAAGTCAGCACATTCAACCCGATTAGGGTTAAGGTGTTGAAATACCTTCAACTCTTAATTGGTTAGGAATTAGATGATGATTCTTGGTAGAAATGAAATTCAATATATTATGAACAGGAATACCAAACGGTCAACGCTTGGTCAACGCCCTAAAACGGGTTGGGACCCGTTTGGCCAAAAGTTCAAGTTATTCAATTTGGTAAATCAGCATTTAATTTAAATCGATTGCTTAGTTGATTGGCCTTCAACTCATGACTCGTCTGGAATTAATCCATAAAATTTGGTGAGTCATTAATCAATGTCATTATGAACAGTAATCCCAAACGGTCAACGCTTGGTCAACTCCTTCAAATGGGTTGGAACCCGTTTGCCCAAAAAGATCCAAGTAAACAGGTTGAAAATCAGGACTTAATTCAATTAGACTTGCCAATTGGTTAGCCTATATCTCACGATTCCTTTGGAGTTAATCCCTCAAATTTGGTGGGTGATTAGCCTACATAATTGTGAACAGGATTATCATACGGTCGTCACTTGGTCAACTGGACCAAACGGTCTTTGAAGACCTTTTTCCTCTATGCGACCCTGAAACCGTTTGCCCACCAAATGGTTGTGCAAACCGCATGGGCAATGGGTGGAGGTCGTTTGATAAAGTAGAAAATCTTGGATAAGCATAGGAAATAACGCCATCATCTTCTAGCTCAAGAACAGCAGCAGTTCTTTGCGGTTTTGCTTGCAAGGATGCAAGGAAAGATAGGGAAGAAGAAGAACTAACAACTATATGCATAGAAAGAGATGTATAATCAAAGCATAAGGTTTAGACTTATAAAACCCGCCTAAAGATTGTTCCTTGAGCTCCAAGCTTCCAAGCTCCAAGCCTTTAATGGCGTCTTTGAGATCCACAGGTCGGCCAAGGTATATTCTCCAAGGAGAGTTGAAAAGGAATGGCTAGAAAGATAAAGCTAAGTGAGCTAGCCATGAATTCAACCTTGAAATTGAGTTTCCTCCATGAATTCAAGCAAAAAGGGATGATCCAAACTTACCTAGGACCCCTGGTCGTCCTTCTCTACTCCAGAGCTTAGCCTTGGTCGGTTTTGAGCAAGGGGAAAAGTGAAGAAATGAAAAGGATTGTTTCCTTGCTAAGTGAGGAAAGTAGCATATATACTTAGGTGAAACTTCAACATAATAACATATGTTTTCCTCATTTCTCATCTAAGTCCTTATTTTCTTCTTTGCATGTCCCTTCCTCTTATTTATAAGGACAAACTCCTTCTAAGGTCAAGAAATGAAGGCAAAGAAGATCAACCCATCACTAAAGTACACACATAAAAGGGCTATTATACTTACACCTTGATTATTCAATCACAAAGGTGTTCTTCATTATATGATTATTCAAAAGAACTGACCTCTTCATCATTTCTTCTCTAAATGATGACAAGAGTCATAAAAGATGTTCTAGATGGTGTATTTTACAAGTTGCACCCCTCAAATTGGGTAAATTGCACTTTACTCTAATTTAGGGTTTCAAGCATAGGGATTGCTTCCACATATGATGCCATATCATCAAAGGAACATCTTAACATGTGAAATTTGCAAGTTAACCCCTTAACTGGGTAATTTGCACATAGATCCATGTATTACAAAACAATCATTTCAATATTGTTTAAAAAGGGACAGAAAAGGAAATGTATGTTCCTCAGGAACTTAATTACATGCCCAAAGATAATCACAAGGATTTAATTACATATTTAGGCAAAACACCTAGGGTTAGTTCATAACCCAGGTCAGGGATGTTACAAATTATAAACCCCTAACAAGGATTTCGTCCTCGAAATCCCAGGGAAAGGAAGAACATATTGATCATTATGATGATATTATGGGTTTGTAATTCGTACAAAGTCCCTTTTGTTAATTACTTCTTATCACTATTTATGCTTGTGTAAAGCATAAACCCCTAACAAAAGGTGTCCATACTTTTTGAAAGGAAAAATCATAAAAGAACATTCTTCCAATATTACTCAAGAATGCTTACCATCAGAGGAACATACATACCTTAACATAGATATTTTACTTAGTTTATTGTCTCAAAGGCTTCACTGAAGGAGCTCATTGAGTATGCTTACTAAGTAGTTACTGAGGAAGTTCACCAAGTATATTCACTAAGTTTGTTCACTAAGTATTCACTGAGGAAATTCACTGAGTATGTTCACTCAGCATTCATTGAGTATATTCACTGAGCATATTCACTAAGTATTCACTGAGTATATTCACTAAGCATATTCACTAAGTATTCACTGAGTATATTCACTAAGTATTCACTGAGTATATTCACTAAGTATTCACTGAGTATATTCACTAAGCATATTCACTAAGTATTCACTGAGTATATTCACTAAGCATATTCACTAAGTATTCACTGAGTATATTCACTAAGTATTCACTGAGTATATTCACTAAGTATTCACTGAGTATATTCACTAAGCATATTCACTAAGTATTCACTAAGTATATTCACTAAGCATATTCACTAAGTATTCACTGAGTATATTCACTAAGCATATTCACTAAGTATTCACTGAGTATATTCACTAAGTATTCACTGAGTATATTCACTGAGCATATTCACTAAGTATTCACTGAGTATATTCACTAAGCATATTCACTAAGTATTCACTGAGTATATTCACTAAGCATATTCACTAAGTATTCACTGAGTATATTCACTAATTATTCACTGAGTATATTCACTGAGAATATTCACTAAGTATTCACTGAGTATATTCACTAAGCATATTCACTAAGTATTCACTGAGTATATTCACTAAGCATATTCACTAAGTATTCACTGAGTATATTCACTAAGTATTCACTGAGTATATTCACTAAGTATTCACTGAGTATATTCACTAAGCATATTCACTAAGTATTCACTGAGTATATTCACTAAGCATATTCACTAAGTATTCACTGAGTATATTCACTAAGCATATTCACTAAGTATTCATTGAGTATATTCACTAAGCATATTCACTAAGTATTCACTAAGTATATTCACTAAGCATATTCACTAAGTATTCACTGAGCTTTTCTTATTTAATTTGTCCTTATAGCCTCTAGATTGTTATAGAATATTTACCTGATCACAGTAATCAAAAGATAACAATCTAGGAGTTTCATACTTGCCTTATCTACAATAACTATATACCTGGCCAGGGTATATAAGTATTGAGATTAGGTAGTATGTATTTTACTTATCAACATATTCCTCGTTCTTCATATCATTATACACACAGAATTTACCATACTAGATTATTCTTCAGGTATCACATATATATTTCATCCTTTTCATGCACAGTTAAGGGAGATTATAAATTGTTTTAAAGAATACTGAGTAAGATACAAGTTCTTATCTCCCTTGTGTTCTTCCAGGATCTAGTCAAGGAATTTAGAAGCAGCAAAATTACATATTTTTAACACATAGAATCATGATATGTAATATTAAAACAAAACTTATTTCATCTGACCTGTATGGGACGTTTGTCCACATCCTCTATTATTATATAGCCTCCCTTGTGAGCCTTGCAGACTCTGTCCTTGGGGCTGAGTCATTATTGTATTCCTGTCTGGATAATCCCTTGCCAGGTGTCCCGGCTGTCTACATAGGTAACAGATCCTGGGTGCAAAGTGTCTATACGATCCAGTTACCGATGTTGATGCTATGTCGGAGGGTCCTCTTGGAATACTTCTATGATCCCTACTTCCACTTGACACCCATTGCGTCTGGGTAGGAAATCCTGACAAAGCTGATGGTGTAGAAAATCTTGGTTTCTTAAAACTTTCAGGCCCTTGTTCTTGAGGCTGGGTGTACATCTTCTTACTACTTGTCTATTGTTTCATGGTTTCTGACCTCTCTATCCTTCTTACTGACTCCACAAAGGTGGCAAACCTTTCTCTATTCTCTAGAGCAGACACAGGAGTGGCTAGTTCAGATTTCAAACCCTTTTCAAAACGTCAAATTCTTTCTTCATCGGTAACTGCCATTTGTGGACAAAATCGTAGTAACTCCATGAACTTAGCTTCATACTCGCTAACGTTCATGTGTCCTTGTGTGATCTTCTCAAATTGAAAGATCTTCTCATCTAGATACGTCTTAGGGAAGTATCTATTGATGAATTCTCGTCAGAAAACCTCCCATCCTATTTCTTTGCCTGGTCTCTTATCCTCCTCTATCATCCACCAATTACCAGCACTCCCTTTTAGGAGGTATACCGCATGTTTTACCTTTTCAGCTTCAGGAATATCAAGGATCCTGAAAGCCTTTTCCAGCTCTGTCAACCATAGATCAGCATCTGCTGGGTCATATGTACCAGCATAGTCTATGGCTCCCACCCGGCGAGGTCTCTCGAAAGTCTTGCCAGCTCCATAACCTTCCTGATGGGCTGGTGCCCTAGGTGCAGACGGTGGCACCCTATCTGCTATGTGTGTTATGGCTGTCATAAACTTATCAAATAAGGCATGGACAGTTGGGTTTTCTATCTCAGCTGGGTCAAACTGGGGTGGCTCCCTGGGTTGCTCAGGTAAGGGTTGCTCCATTTCTGGGTGCCTTGCACCTCCCTGTGGTGCAGCAATGCTACTTTCCGCCACGTACTCTTCATGTGGCTCAGACATCCTTATATATCTTCTTCTCCTGAGGAGAAGAAGGTTCTATTAGATAAGGAAGGAACACTAAGGATAGACTCGACATCCTAAGTCCTATGTCTCTGTAGACTCAGCGAACCTAGAGCTCTGATACCACTAATTGTGGGCTCTGATCTCCAAAGTCCGAGATAAACACATAAACTTCGAAGTAAACATAGCGGAAGTGATTCGTTTAGCAGCGGAATACCAAAAATCAGTAGAAATTAAAACTTTTTGAGATAAGACATTGAAACCATAAAAACTCCTTTTATAGATTCAAGATAAACTGTTTACATCTCTGTTAATTACTTCTTGAGTAATTAAACACAGCATGCTACAAAATCTCAAGGGACGAATCAAAACTCAGACCATGACCCCAAGGACCTGAGAGTACAGAGGACGCATAGGACTGACTATCTATCTATATAACTCAGCAGTCTGAATCTCCACCTGAGATTTACTGCTGCTCCGGGTACTGCTGCTGCTGATACTGGTCACGTGGAGATTGGTCCCTTCGTCCTTGGCGACCACCTAAAAAGTTGAATTCTACGGGGTGAGACAATTTTAAATAATTGTCCCAGCGAGAGTTATAACTCTCCGCCATAAGCTTTATTATAACATATCAAGAACAACATAGGTAATTAAAAGCTTTGAAGTAAACAACAGCAGTTTTGGTAGTAATCAAGAGTTCAACATTTATGAAACATTAAGATCATATGCACTATACAGTGTAACATCAATCAATTAGCTCATAGTTACCTCTAACAGGTATACTATGTTGTAGATTATGTTTTTCAAACATTAATATTATGCCCTGCGGAGATGAGGTATACCACTCACACTCCAACCGATCATTGTTACGTGCCTCGGTATCATACTAGGTCATTGAAAGAGACGGATTCTCATGACCTTCACCTTCCTCAGTCAGTAAGAGGATTACTTACAGGACATCTTGTGTCTCTACTATATAGCTTACCAGGGTAATCTGGTACTTCGCTATTCTAGAGTTACAGTGGCGTTCTATACTCTCTTCGTCATCGGGAGATTTCGTGTTTACCTTCCACTGATACGGTATCTGTGTTTTCTTCGCCATCAGGAGATTTCATGTTTACCTTCCACTGATGCGGTATGGATTTATAGTGAAGGATTGACGGATTACACATCTACATCAAATACCTACACTAGGATGTAAGGTTCTACACATCCATATACCCCACATACTCAAAAGTATGTGATCCAGGAGTTCCCTTAGGAAAATCAGTTTCACCATCATTTGATCTCTGACAATGATGGATCTATGATCAGGGCTCTACATGGTATGGTTATACTTGATTAGTTAGGTACATTCAATATTCTTTTAACATTATACATTGTTCTTGAAACAATAACATTAGCATAGCAGCTATGAAGGGAGAATACTAAATGTAACAAATCTAACTCACATCAATTATCATTTCTCAACATCCTCATCACAAGTCATCTCTAAAGCATGACCTTGATGGTATTTATGGGTCTCACAGCCCATTAAACTCATAAATGCCACTGACAAGGCATCAAGAGATTTTACTATTCATAAAGCTAACAACATGCTTTCAGTGAATGTAACATCATCATCCATACCTGGATATGATCATCCTCATATAAGAACCTGCATGGTTAATTCAACTGATAAAAGTAATTCAATTCAAGAATTATACCTTCCACTCTTGCCATAAGAGCTAAGTTCCCTGATTCTCATCAATTAGGGTTTACTTATCCCCATTACATGTCATCACCCTAGAATTAGGGTTTACTATTCACATTATGGTGAATTGAACTCATAACATCATCATGTATGAGTAACATCATCATTTATGCTCTCATATTTTGGTTAAGATTCATCATTTATCATAATTAGGGTTTCCATGATCTCACATAGGTGGATCATACCCTAATCATGCACATTCATGTGTATTGAAGGTACTTTACTTGAATTTCCACCATAAAAGGGTACTTTCTTTCTCTTAAGATACTTTCTCTCTCCTCATACTAGTATATGGTGATAACACCACTCTAGATCAGGTTGGGTTAAGTCCACTTTGATTAACATAAACCAAATCACCACTATTGAGTGATTAGGGTTTGATTAGAACAAGGTTTCACTCAATTTGAACCTTTCAAGGGCATTTTAGTAAATTGCCCATTGATCATCATCATGGTTCACATCATTAGTCACTTAGTTCCTTTAATGACTTAGGTTACCATTATGGATTAAATGAAATCATCATTGAACCATTTAGGCCTTCAAGTGGTTAAGTATAATCATCCTTGAAATTCTTCAATTGGGTTAGGGTTGAACCTTCAACCTTCAACCCATTTGTTCCTTAAACGGGTATGGACCCACTTGGCCTCCAAACGAGTGTGTACACTCTTGACCTCCAAACGGGTGTGAACCCATTTGAGTCCAAACGAGTGTGGACCCGTTTGAGTCCAAACGAGTGTGGACCCGTTTGGACCTAAACGAGTGTCAACCCGTTTAGACCTAAACGATGTGAACCCGTTTGGGCTTAAACGAGTGTGCACTCATTTGGGTCTAAATGAGTATGGACTCATTTGGGTCTAAACGAGTGTGCACTCATTTGAGCTTAAATGGGTGTGAGCCCAATTGGGTCCAAACCGCATGGACATGAAAGTTGATACAAATATCATAATTGAAAAGGATTTCTTATGTTGAAACGTTCAATTGGCCCAAGCCAGATTAACCACTTACAAATTGAGTCAACTAGGATGAGCCTCAATCAATTGGTCACCAATTCGATCTTCAATTTCAAGCCAATTAGGGTTAAATCTAATTCAATTAGGGTTTCCAATTGATCACTTATCAATTATCAACAATGTGAATCAAAACAAGGTGGAACCTATCAATTGAACTCCAATTGGGCCCAAACTTGGCCCAAACTGTATTTAGATCGTTTGGATGAACTCCAAACGACCTTGAGACCGTTTTCCCAAAGTTTGACCAAAAACTAAGTTAATTTGATAAGGGTTGAACCCTAAAGATTACAAATCAGCACTTTTCATCAATTATCAACATATTGTGATTGGACCCTCAATTCATCAAATTCCTTTAACTCTAGACCTCCAAACGATCATGGAGTGTCACTATACGAGTGTGGGATCGTTTGGAAGGACCCCCAAACGGTTTGGAACCCGTTTGGGTCCTTCAACCCAAAACTCAACACAAACTACTCTTCAAGTCACCACATTCAACCCGATTAGGGTTAAGGTGTTGAAATACCTTCAACTCTTAATTGGTTAGGAATTAGATGATGATTCTTGGTAGAAATGAAACTCAATATATTATGAACAGGAATCCCAAACGGTCAATGCTTGGTCAACGCCCGCAAATAGGTTGGGACCCGTTTGGCCAAAAGTTCAAGTTATTCAATTTGGTAAATCAGCATTTAATTTAAATCGATTGCTTAGTTGATTGGCCTTCAACTCATGACTCGTTTGGAATTAATCCATCAAATTTGGTGAGTCATTAAACAATGTTATTAGGAACAGTAATCCTAAACGGTCAATGCTTGGTCAACTCCTTCAAACGGGTTGGAACCCGTTTTCCCAAAAAGATCCAAGTAAACAGGTTGAAAATCAGGACTTGATTCAATTAGACTTGCTAATTGGTTAGCCTATATATCACGATTCCTTTGGAGTTAATCCCTCAAATATGGTGGGTGATTAGCCTACATAATTGTAAACAGGATTCTCATATGGTCGTCGCTTGGTCAACTGGACCAAATGGTCTTTGAAGACCGTTTGCCTCTATGCGACCCTGAAACCGTTTGCCCACCAAATGGTTGTGCAAATCGCATGGGCAATGGGTGGAGGTCGTTTGATAAAGTAGAAAATCGTGGATAAGCATAGGAAATAACGCCCTCATCTTCTAGCTCAAGAATAGCAGCAGTTCTTCGCGGTTTTTCTTGCAAGGATGCAAGGAAAGATAGGGAAGAAGAAGAACTAACAACTATATGCATAGAAAGAGATGTATAATCAAAGCATAAGGTTTAGAGTTATAAAACCCGCCTAAAGATTGTTCCTTGAGCTCCAAGCTTCCAAGATCCAAGCCTTTAATGGCGTCTTTGAGCTCCACAGGTCGGCCAAGGTATATTCTCCAAGGAGAGTTGAAAAGGAATGGCTAGAAAGATAAAGCTAAGTGAGCTAGCCATGAATTCAACCTTGAAATCGAGTTTCCTCCATGAATTCAAGCAAAAAGGGATGATCCAAACTTACCTAGGACCCCTGGTCATCCTTCTCTACTCCATAGCTTAGCCTTGGTCGGTTTTGAGCAAGGGGAAAAGTGAAGAAATGAAAAGGATCGTTTCCTTGCTAAGTGAGGAAAGTAGCATATATACTTAGGTGAAACTTCAACATAATAACATATGTTTTCCTCATTTCTCATCTAAGTCCTTATTTTCTTCTTTGCACGTCCCTTCCTCTTATTTATAAGGACAAACTCCTTCTAAGGTCAAGAAATGAAGGCAAAGAAGATCAACCCATCACTAAAGTACACACATAAAAGGGCTATTATACTTACACCTTGATTATTCAATCACAAAGGTGTTCTTCATTGTATGATTATTCAAAAGAACTGACCTCTTCATCATTTCTTCTCTAAATTATGACAAGAGTCATAAAAGATGTTCTAGATGGTGTATTTTACAAGTTGCACCCCTCAAATTGGGTAAATTGCACTTTACTCTAATTTAGGGTTTCAAGCACAGGGATTGCTTCCACATCTGCACCTTGGTGCTCAAGCTTGGGAAATCCCTCTTACTTCATCATATTCACTCATATGATGCCATATCATCAAAGGAACATCTTAACATGTGCAATTTGCAAGTTAACCCCTTAACTGGGTAATTTGCACATAGATCCATGTATTACAAAACAATCATTTCAATATTGTTTAAAAAGGGACAGAAAAGGAAATGTATGTTCCTCAGGAACTTAATTACATGCCCAAAGATAATCACAAGGATTTAATTACATATTTAGGCAAAACACCTAGGGTTAGTTCATAACCCAGGTCAGGGATGTTACAACTGCTTTTTGCTGGGCCTGCTGGTTAGCTAGCATAGTTTGCTGCGATTGTAACATCTGCCTGATCAAGGATATTTCATCTTCCGGTTGGGCAGGAGCATTTTTCGGAGGAATTGGTTGCTGGGTTTGTTGAGATTGTTGGAGTGGTGACTTAAGCTGAGGTTGCTGAATATGCAGCTGTGGATGGAGCGGAGGATGAGTGTACTGGTAGTAGGCTGATTGGTTCCTGCGGTAGTTAGCCCTAGGAAAGTTACTCCTGGAATTCCCTTGGTTTTGGTTGAAGTTGTTTGGGAATCCAAGTGTTAGCCTACTAGTAGATCCCCCCTGTGTTTGATGCTGAGGATTGGCAGTCCCAGCAGGGTTTCCATACTACAACCCTAGATGATTCCTTGGCTGATTAGGGTTGTAGTAGACTTGCCCAGGGATAGAGTGGATAGAATTAACTTGTTCCGGTAGTTGCTCTTCCGAATGATCAATGATAGGTTCATATGGTTGTGGTGGTGGATGCAAATCCATCATCACTTTATATAGCATACCGCAGGAAAGGGTCGGATGGTCAGAAGCATGACAAGCCTCATAGGATCCCGTGACGGCTTTGACTTGTTGAACTAGCGGAGTTTTCTTCTTATCGATTTCTCCGAGAGAAGTCTCGAGAGCTTGCTGTTTATGAACTATGGTTTTCAGGACTTCAGCTATTTCTTTCATCTCTATTGATTCTTCAACTTTGAAATCTTTGAGGACACCTTTACTGGCTGACCGTCCCCAGTTCGACTGATTTTCAGCTCCGAGAGTAACAATCTTCCATGCATCCTCGTAATTTTTCCTCATGAAGTTTCCTCCAGAAGAGGAATCTAAAAATTGTTTAATATCATCGCTTACTCCCTGGTAGAAGGTTTCTATCAGTTGATTCTGGGAGATTCCATGATGGGGGCATTTATGCAGAAGTTCTTTAAATCTCTCTCATGCCTCAGCAAGGGTTTCTCCAGGCAGCTGAGAGAAGTGATTGATCTGCCCTCGGATTTCATAGGTCAGTGAGGGTGGAAAGAACTTCTCTAAGAACTTTTCCTCAAGAGGAGCCCAGGTGGTTATTATTGGTTCTTTGTCAAGTGAGTTATACCAACTCAAGGCCCTCCCAGATAGGGTGAAATGGAACAGATGAAGCATTATCGCATCATAAGCGACACCAGCTTGTGGAACCAGGCGGAACAGCGCCTTAAACCTTTTTAGATGATCCATGCAATCATCTCCAGAACCTCCGGAGAAATATATGCCTTGCATGATCTGGATCCACTGGGTCCGAATCTCAAAGTTGGGGATATTAATAATCAGAGGTCGGACCGGGTGGTTATCCTCATAGTTCTTTGGGACAGTGTAATCCCTCAGTTGTTTGTTTCTTAACTCCAACTGAGCAGCTTGGGTCGCTGCCTCAGTTTCAGCTCTGATGCGAGCTTGCTCCTCCGCACGAATCTTCGCTTGGATTTGGGCACGAGTTTCAGAGATGAGTTGTGCCCTTTGAGCAGCGATGGCGGCGTTTACCCTCTTCATTACCAAAGCAGCCTGGCGTTGATCTTCAGCCATTTGCCTGGCCCTTTGGCGATTGAGTTGAATGCGGCGGTGGAAGCTTCTCTCTACCTCAGAGTCAAACTCTGGATCAGGGGAGAATCTGAGGTTATGTGCAGGTTGCATACATGATTTCTACCTGAGTAGAGAGAAACACCTTTAGATAATGACAAAGATATAATAGTTTCAAGAAGATAGAGTTATGATTAAAAAGAAAGTGTAAAATCCTAACCAACTAGAAAGGTACTAAGTGAAATTACAACGTTCCGTTGTCCCTGGCAACGACGCCAATTTTTGATGGAGCTTCCACTTACGTGGAATGGCGTGCACCACTAAAAATCCTAAAGATGGTAAGTCTTTAAGTTTAGCCTTGCTTATACTATATAGAAAACTCCACCCACGTATGCTAAGATACATGGAAGTCTTATCGCATTATAGTTAAGGGTCGAATCCACGGGACAACGGTCTTGTTGCAAGCAACAAGATGGAAAACGTATGGAATTTCACTTGGTTACTTACTAGCAGGCACTTTTATCGAAAGTTGGATTTTGATGTTTTTAAACTAAGAACATGAAAAGTAAAGAAAGCAAGTAAATCTAATGAGTTAAAATATGATAAAAGATCACTAGGGTGTGATCGGTTTTTCACCACCACTACACATCGATCAACACATGCAAAGCAAAACTTAACCTGCAAAAAGAGTCCAGTCAGTTAGTATCCTTGTAGACTTAGCCTCCTTTCGGAGAATCTAACTACGAGAAGTGTGGGAATGTTGCAACGCCAGCCATTCCCGAACAAATGGTCACATTACTTTACATCATTCCCCTCGCAAAGTGTGTTCCTCGGCTTATCAAGGTTGCACTTCCATACGTCAACTGATTCCATTTCATAGTATGAAAGTGCAACGGATGATAGTGAGTCTACTCCACTTCTTGAGATACACTTCTAGATACCGAAACAGATGCATGGTGAGTACATGCACCAAGAACCAACATGCAAATGAGTTTCGAATCTAATAGTACAAATGTAGACAATTCATACTAAAAGATAAAAGATAACACAAGTTGGAGATCAAGCAACATGCATTCATTAATCGTTTGATGTCAAACTGACAGAGGTAAGAACTCTATATTACAACCTAAGGATTACATTTACATGATATGAAAGCATGGGTAGCGGGGCTACTCCCCGCACCCTAGTGAGGGAGTCTACTCGCTCATAACTAGGACAAAGAAGGAGGCAAGAAGAGAGAGAGAGTGTGTCATCCCCACAAAGGAGGGAGGAAAGTCAACCCCTTGGAGAGAGAAACGATCCACCAGCTTCACAAGTTGCTTGATGATGAGATCTCCCTCTTCCCACCTTCTTTGGCAGAGAGAGAAAGCAGCCTCGAGATGGAGTGTGGGTCTCAGACCGGCAGCCCCAGGGCGGAGGATGGAAGTAACAAGAGCTCTAGAATGATTGAGGCAGCCTTTGGACATCTGAAAACTTCCTGCTCGTGATGGACCCTTGGGGTCCTATTTATAGGCCTTAAGTGAAGTCCAAACGGTTTGGAGACCGTTTGGACCTCAAGACCGTTTGGACCTCAAGACTGTTTGGACCTCATGCGGTCTTTGAGACCGTTTGAACTCCATGCGGTCTCGGGACCGGTTGGCTTCATGCGGTCTTTGGACCGTTTGAACTCCATGCGATCTCGGGACCGGTTGGCTTCATGCGGTCTTGGGATCGTTTGACTCCATGCGGTCTCAGGACCGGTTGGCTTCATGCGGTCTTGGGACCGTTTGACTCCATGCGGTCTCGGGACCAGTTGGCTTCATGCGGTCTTGGGACCGTTTGAACTCCATGCGGTCTCGGGACCGGTTGGCTTCATGCGGTCTTGAGACCGTTTGAACTCCATGCGGTCTCGGGACCGGTTGGCTTCATGCGGTCTTGGGACCGTTTGACTCCATGCGGTCTCGGGACCGGTTGACTTCATGCGGTCTTGGGACCGTTTGACTCCATGCGGTCTTGAGATTGAGTTATTCTTTTATGATTTTTTTGTGCTTTTTCTGCATGTATAGAAAGGAAAAGTTAGTCTGATGGTATATTTACAAAAAAGGGTAAAATTAGGATTATGTATAGTTTAAACTTAGAAAGAGTATGAAAAACTAAGAAAAAGGACTAAGATAATCATTCAAAATAGGAGGTTATCAATTGTAACTTTCATATAAACACTATATGGGAGATAATGATGTAATTTTACAAAATTCAATATAGTCATTAATTATTATTATGCTGCTATACTCTGGTCTCTTTTTTGTATATCATCATTTGAGAAAAATAATTATGTTTATTTGAGCATGCTTGAAAGTATGTTTGGATAGATGAGTTTATTCTCAAAATTAAGTAGGTAGTGGATCCCCTATTGGGTCTCACTCCTTACAAGATGGTATCAGAGCCATAGTGGTCGGATTTCTTACTATTTTAATTTTGTCTCCCAAATTAGAACCCTTGCCCTACATAGTTACCTTCTAAGTGAGATGTTAACCCTAGAATTGGCCTATGACATTTAGGAGGTAATGAAAGGATCAATTTATAATTATCTAAGGTACACATAAGAATCATGGTTAGTAAACCTTATTGTGTTAAGGATTTAGGTGCTCTTACCTTATAATGTAGGTTGGTGATGATATATCCCTTTGGATGTTAAGATATAGCTTTAGGATGCAGATATGTTATTAGAATGAATAAATAGTTGGTAAGGAGATCACCTATGGATAAAATTGTGACTTGGTTTCTCACATTTATTTTGAGCTTATTTTGGTTTATGTTGCATGACTTCTCAAAGAAAAACTTATTTTCCATTATACTTCTATATGTAAAAAAAATCTCTGGCTTTATCGATGCTTTATTGAACTAAGTCACAATAAAAGATTGTATGATGTTTGGAAATCCTAGAATTAGTTGGAAAGGATATCCTACACCCTAGTTCTAATGATTGGAATGATGACTAGAAAGATATGTCTTGTGATAAAAATTAGTTGACCTACCCTTATACCCTATGACTTTTAGAATATTGATGTGGACCTTAGGGTTGTTAGGTTAGTAACACAAAAGCCTAAAATGCAACCCTATGGTTCTATGACATGTTAGTCAGATGCATGAATCACATAAACACACTAAAATATTCACAACTAATCCATAAGTATCCCATAATCTCTTTGTTAGACTTTTAAGTTATGTTTTATGTTTTGTATGAGTACCTTGAAGATGAAGGCAATGAAGTACGTGAGTTTTAAAAAGACTTCCTTTGAACCTATAGTGTTGTTTCTTATTAGGTAAAACATTTTAAAGGGGTGGAGTATAGGTGATTGTTTATGTTGGGATGATTAGATTTTAAGGACGAAATCATTTAAAGGGGTGGAGTGTTGTAACAAACCAGAACTTAGAATCTTACCCTATTCCATGATTAGAAAGCTAGTTAGGTTTGTTCTTTGGATGTGACAAACAAGGATTAAAATTTAGAACACATTTACATAATAATTTAATTATGTGACAACATGTAAATAAAATCATGAAATATAATACATATATTTTCTTTACTAACATGATGAATAAATAAAAGTGAATAATTTTCTTTGGAATAGCAATCGGTAGTTTCATATTAATATTTTCATATAATTTAATTAAAGTGTAACAAATAAACTTAAGATGTTAACTGTATTAGGTGAATTTTCATTCGTAATGAATATATATAACTCTTTTTATAACAAGGTGACACAATAGGACTTAATAAAATATTTTTATAAATACAAGAATAATGTGTCAAAAGTCATAATGGTGCCATAACTCATAAAAGTAAATCTCAAAAGAAAAATATAATGATAAAAACATGTTTTTTGGGTGTCAATTAGCTTGGTTACCGATTTTCACATTATTTGCATAAAAAACAATGTTAATTCTATTTGGAAAAGAAAATAGGACATGAGCCAAAAGCATTAAATAAATTATTAAAAGTCTCAAAAATAGAAAATAAACCTCAAATTTGAAATCCACATTCCAAGTTTAGCATATCTGTAAATTTTCATATGATTTGGACAATCTTAAATACTCTAGTGTAATTAGGAGATAGAATGTGCTTTTTAAGCCCAAAATATTAAATAACGTCTGAAATAACTTTAAAAGGGAAAATTAATTA
The DNA here is from genome assembly GCA_963693085.1 of Alisma plantago-aquatica. Classification (NCBI taxonomy): domain Eukaryota; kingdom Viridiplantae; phylum Streptophyta; class Magnoliopsida; order Alismatales; family Alismataceae; genus Alisma; species Alisma plantago-aquatica. The sequence continues at coordinate 1,026,963,047 of OY856409.1, read as the reverse complement.
TCAAATAGTGTTCCTCATGTTTACGTGTGGCAAACTCGATTTTTAATGTTTTTTAATTACATATGTATGACTTTGAGATTTTGGTGTATTCGAATGAACCCAGAATTTTCCATAAAGCTTATAATCATTTATTAGATCTATGGTTAAGATTTTAGAATTTTTGGAGATTGCTTGAATAATTATAAAATTCATATGTGCCAAAAATAATAGTTTTGAAGATATTTTATTTAGATGGCTAAATGAGTTTATTTTTCAATGAAAATTAGTGGAAGAGTTGCTACGCTGGTATTGAAGTTTGATATAAAATTTCAGACCAATCAGAGTATGTTTGATGGTTTACGAAAAATATACAACAACTATAGTCGAACTAAACTTAATGGTTCAAATCATTTACACTATTTCGGTGAGATAGTAACACTTTCATATCATGAGATTCCATTGTCTAAATAATGTAAAATTTTAAAGATCATTCTAGTGCACAAAAGTAGGTATTTGAGGTCTCTTATGTCAAGCATGGCATACTCGTATAGATCTCCATTCTTCATGGCACAAATCATAAAAAAACAATTAGTGATTTCAAAGTTCGATTAGTGATTCCAAATATGCCAAGATTTAGTATTTGATCAAGCCACGTCATATTTGTGCATAAAAGAGTCAAATATATTCATTGTGCGTCAAATGATAATTAGGAGTATATTTAGATGGCCAAAATATCAAAGAAGGAAAAAGTGAAATAGTTAATGATTTAGGGAATTGGGGTAGCAAGGGATCACTAATGAGACAAGGAAAATTAGTGGAAGAGTTACTACACTGGTATTGAAGTTTGATATAAAATTTTAGACCAATCAGAGTTTGTTTGATGGTTTAAAAAAATTATACAACAACTATAGTCAAACTAAATTCAATGGTTCAAATCATTTACACTATTTCAATGAGATAGTAAAACTTTCATATCATGAGATTCCATTTTCCAAATAATGTAAAATTTTAAATGGGGACTTTTGATTACACTTTTGGTTTTTGATAAATGTTGGAGAAATTATGGATTCACTATTTTGAAGATATGATCTATAAATAGTGTTTGAAATCATGATTAATGGATTACGTGATTTGAAAATTACGTTTTAAAGTGTTCACGAGAAAATAAAGTCTTTTTGAAGCATTGTGTTATTTTAATTAATGATCAGTGTAAATTTGGTAGACAAGAATTTATTTTGGAAATCAAAATGATGTTTTGATAGTTTGGTGAATCTTAATGACAATTATGACTTTTTACATATATTTTGTTAGGAGAATTGTGTAGACCTCTAAAGGTTTCCATTTTCTCTCTTTATTAAATAGAGAGAGACATAGAAGTTTCATATAATAAAGAAAATCTAGTTAACATTTCATAACGTTGGAAATTATGGGTTTTCAAGGTTATAATATTTCTAAAAAGAAACTATTGAGGTGTATAATATTTTTTAAAGGCGTCAATTTAATTTAGTAGTAGGTTGGTGGCATACATAATGTAAAATATGATATGGAATATTGATATATTAATTACACCAAGGAATTATGTTATGAGATATAACACTTTTATTGCGCTGGAGAAGTTTTTTTCAAAAAAAATATACATTTCATGTAAAAAAATTAATTACATTGTAGAACATATGCCTTGACAAAAAAGTTGTTTGAATTGTCAAATGAAGTAAATATGAGTTTCTTTTAACACAGTGTGAAATTAAATTATAAAGGAAGTTGAACCTCAACTTTTATCCTCTACTTAAATAAACACACCCTATTGACTATGTCCGTGCACACAACGAACAACTTGGATTGCTTCATCGACCCCTCTCTTGTGATTTTGTCCCAAGATTGTAGCAACAACATGGTGTCACATCAAGATGGCATCTTCTCTTCCCCCTCCCCTATTCTTCCCCTCCACCATGAACACGAAGCAACATCTCCTACCACCATGATGCCCTCTTTCTCAAAGAAGCATGAAACATCACAACAACAATCAAGATTATGAAGATCTTACTCCATGAGACTAGTCAATGGTTAACTTTGTTTGTAACTGGAGAATATCATGAGTTTTATGTCTAAGGATAGTTTCAACCCAACTTGTTAAAGATCAGATGCCTTTGTCTCCAAGGCAGTAGGTTAGTGTTCCCTTGCCATAGTTTTAGTTCACTAAAAGTTTTGCTTAAATAGATAAATAAAAAGAAGAATGAAATATTGAGATCCTAATTCAAATAATATATAATGAATATAGGTTTGTGTGACCCTTACCATGATCTTGTGGTGTATTGGATATTTAGACTTTCAACTAAGGTATGTGCATATTTTCTATTATCTAGGCACTACTATAATGACCAAACATTCTTTCCCATATGAGGCATGAGTAGATATTCTCTTTTTCATCATTTTGAAATTCTTATTTTCTTGAATAATGCTTATGGGTCCTCTAACCTCACCTAATTTATTTTGGATGTTCATATCCCATTATTTCACACGGACAAAACTTGTACTTGCCTTTCCCTATTTATGTGTATGCTTAGAGAGAGAAAGGTCTAGACTATCATAGAAATGTCATATGATATTGTTAAAGGCTTTATCAAAATCAAGTTATAGTATAAGGAGAGTGATTTTCCTTTATTGACAAGTTTGTGTCATATCATGGGCCATGATCAATGCATATTATATACTTCTATGATTTAGAAAAGCATTTTTTTTGTAATCCTATGATGTCTATATATTTAGGTTTGAGATGAGTATCTGATAATTTTGCAATGATTTTATATGATGCATTGATCAGACTGATAGGTCTGAAATGGCTGATAGTGGAGGGGTTATCTAGTTTTTATCAAAGCAATAAATGTCTAATTGAGTGTGCATATTTGTTGAGTAACGTCATCTTTTGTCATGCATGTATTCAAAGAGTTTATGGAATAATTGTTTAATGTAGTTCCATTGGTTGTGGGTAAAATCCATGTTAATCAAACTGGTTTGGGAGATTTGTCAGCTCCAAGATTTTGCATAGCATTCTTGATTTCTTCTTTAAGGAAAATTTCCATGAGAGTAGTGGTTTTGTTCATTTTAATGGGAGATAGGGTGTACCAATCAATGTAGAAAAGATTGGAGTGTTGTCTACCATGATTAAAGAGAGTCTTTATGAAATAATCAAAAGCCTCTATGATAAGTATTTTTCTTGTGGAGTGTACTTTGTTGATGTATAAACAATGTATCTCTTATTGACGCCTTCTGATATTGCATATTTTATGGAAAAAATTGTATTGTTATCACCTTCTTTAAGCCATTGTATTTTGGCACGGTGTTTCACATGATCTGATTTTCCTTGTTGAGATTTTTGTATTTAGTTTGAAGAACATGGGTGTGTGTTGGTTCAGCTTGAAGATTTTTGTCAGAAAGGAATAATTTGTCATGGATGTCACTAAGTTTCTTTATGATGTTTTCAAAAGTGTTCCTTCTCCATATGCACAGTTTAGGTCTGATATTTTGAGGTTTTATTTTATATGTAAACTATATGCAATATCATGTGGATGAATAATCCAATGTTCTTTATTGATATCCATAACGTCTGGGTGATTAGTTTAAAATCTTTCAAGGTGAAAAGGCTTTGGTCCCCAAAAATCAATCTTGGTTTGAGGTTTATAGGTAAGAGACCTCAGATGGGTATGTTGGAGGAAAAAGTAGATGTTAGAGTATAATGTGTGTCTATAGACTGTGTACATAGGACTCAGTCTAACTTGGACCATACATTTCCTCTAATCCATGTATAGGTCAAGTTTGTGGTAGATAGATCGACCCATTTATGTTTCTAAATGATGTAATAAAAAAAGATTATGTCTTTGATGTGAGTGTGGAGAGGTTGTGTTTGGAGAGAGTCATTCAATTGTTCTTCTCGTACGGTTTATATCATCTCTTGTAATCCATGGGGAGGGGGAATGAAAGGAGACTAGGTTTTCAATCTCTTTCTTATGTGTCTTTACTTTGGTTACGTTCACCACAATGAAAGTACGACAGAGATTGTCTGCCAAATTAACAAATGAAATGGTTGTGCAGTGGCATTCAACAGAGTGTCAAACATGTAGGAAGGTGTTTGGGTTCCATCCCACAATAAGACCCCCATTGAATAGGTCAAGTTTGTGGCAGATAGATCGACCCGTTTATGTTTTATAAATGATGTAATAAAAAAAGATCGTGTATTTGATGTGAATGTGGAGAGATTGTGTTTGGAGAGAGTCATTCAGTGATCTATAGTGTGTACTTGGAAAGGGGTTAGATGAATTTTAGTTTCTTATATTGTGATAAGGTTGATTGTATGTGTATGTCTATATGTATATGTATATGTTATGTATATGTATATGTATATGTATATGTGTATGTGCACTTTGTTATGTATATATACCAGCACAAATAAATATATTATATATTTGGATACATATATCTCATAAATCATATATACTTTTTCTACATATAAAACGTAACATATGCTTATATATAATTATAATTAGTATATTATAAAAATGAACTCATTCATATATTCGTGTGCATTATATAACTCATAGTACATATACAATAATTGCTACCATGTCCTCCCATACACTACAATTGTTTTTCAAAAATTGAATCACCTTTAAGATGGCCATCCATTTATGTATATGGGGTATTTTTTCCATCCAAAAGATATAGAAAAATAGGGACATAATTACTCAAAAAAATAGGGACATAAGGAAAAACAACAAGATGTACTAACCTTAGAAAACAAAATTATTGCAACATCCATGAGTACCCCTCAATGTAGATTTACGCAGAGTGTTTGAAGGTTGTATTACATGGTTCAGCAAACCCAATCCCCAATGTTCACTCTATACTATACCACTTTCTTCGTAAGGGTCACGCATACAAGGTGAGGTATCCTTGGATATGGCACTAGACATGAATAGGAGCTAGTTAATGCCACAAACCAAGGTAAGTGAGACCCTAGAACAGATGTAGGGCTCAAATTTAGTAGGAAGGGAGCTAAGAATAGAAAAGACGACATGGTCTCTAAAAACATTATGGTCAAGGATCTTAAGGTGGTCTATTCAGTGAGGAGAAGTCTCTTTGTATCATCATTGGGGGGTAAAACATGAAAAGGGAGTGGTTATAAAAAAAAACATGAAAAGGGAGTTGGAACGTTTTTAGAAACATGGTGGAATTGCTCTCCTTTGTATGGGTGGCATCAAACTCGGTGCTCTAGATTTTGTCCTTTTTGGATAAAATGCTTATTGAGTTGAACTTCAAATCAATTATGGCCCGGATATTAGGTACCAAATTGTATGAGGGTTCACCCTCTAATAATCTACTCATGATGGTATATCCTCGTGTGAAAATATACAGCAATGGAAATTACGATCCTACGTCTAAACCTTGCTTGTGTTCAGGTTACAAGGCCATAGCTTGTGTAGAGACCGTTTGAGGCTACTTACCTTGTTACTCCTTGAGTGGTTTCACTTACCTCGAGCAGCTAAGAAAATATATGACAGTGATGTCAAGTCGATATTCAGCTATTTATAGCACAGAAAGCATGTTAAATATGCATTGACAAACTTCTTAAGCATACTTTTGCTTTTTGGTTCCATATTTCCAACGTAATGGCCCCAACTAGTGCATGACGTATCTTTGTGTTAGTAGTTTCGCATTTTAAGAATCAAATTAAAATGCATTACAATAAATATCATATTCTATTTATAGATTTCTTAATAGAATGTGACTAATAGTTCCTATTTGATTCTAAATTCATCCCCAAATGAAGGACAATCGTGGGAAATATAGTCCTCAAATGAAGGACATTCGTAGGAACTATTCAACGGTCTCTTTTACAACTAATTCAAAAGGGTATAATGTTCTGGAAGCGGGATATTAGTGTCCTTCCCAGCTATAAAATACCTTCCATACCTCAATAAAAAGCATACTTTTGCTTTTTGGTTCCATATTTCCAACGTAATGGCCCCAACTAGTGCATGACGTATCTTTGTGTTAGTAGTTTCGCATTTTAAGAATCAAATTAAAATGCATTACAATAAATATCATATTCTATTTATAGATTTCTTAATAGAATGTGACTAATAGTTCCTATTTGATTCTAAATTCATCCCCAAATGAAGGACAATCGTGGGAAACATAGTCCTCAAATGAAGGACATTCGTAGGAACTATTCAACGGTCTCTTTTACAACTAATTCAAAAGGGTATAATGTTCTGGAAGCAGGATATTAGTGTCCTTCCCAGCTATAAAATACCTTCCATACCTCAATGGATACCCTTTTGATTCTAAATTCATCCCCAAATGAAGGACAATCGTGGGAAACATAGTCCTCAAATGAAGGACATTCGTAGGAACTATTCAACGGTCTCTTTTACAACTAATTCAAAAGGGTATAATGTTCTGGAAGCAGGATATTAGTGTCCTTCCCAGCTATAAAAATACCTTCCATACCTCAATGGACACAAGGTGTCGAAAACAACCGCCCACCGTGGGGCTCGAACCCACGACCACAAGGTTAAGAGCCTTGCGCTCTACCAACTGAGCTAGACGGGCTTATTGATGTATTTAATTTTTCATTTTTAATAATTGTAGATTTCTCAAATAAGCTATGAGCTACCATTCACACAAACCAACAAGAAAAGTTGGCTAAGATGTACGTGCGGGATTAGTGATTTTGTCGCATCTTTTTTTGTATGGACAGGGTATGAAAGAGTTGGGGTAACAAAAGGTTTTTACAGCTCTTGTTATTGTTATCATATAACTGATGTAACTACGAATGGCAAATGCCATCACCCGGAAAACTCATCCTTACTTGAAATATACCCTATCCAAGGCATGAGCTACGTTATAGGAATTCAAGCACCCCGCTAGCGCAGGGCGAAGAACCATATATCTCAGCACTTACGACACTCCAAAATAATGCTTCAGAGATAGGCCAACCAGGTGATCAAGGAGACTTGAAACGTGAACATAAGAGGGCTATTTTACCAGCAAGGAGCGTAATATAGAACATATCATGGAACATCAGTATCATTTACTCAATTATTTGGTATCCACCCACATAGTGTTTACTAGAAATTGAAGGAGCTTCTTGATTTTGACAACTAGTCCAACATCTTTTTTTTCAGTCTATCTTCATGCAATACTTTCAAAAGTACATATTCGAAAGAACAAGTCAACAATAATGAAATACACCATCATTAATAAATGCATCTAAATATCAAGGGTTAGGTCTAAGAAGTGTTCCCAAATGAGTTACACAGCATGTCAGGCAGACAAAGCAACACAATGAATGGACATCAAGCATTGTTAGTGATTCTTCCCTCGCATTTGAAGATAATCGGCTTCAGTCGATCCATACTTCATGAAATTGTCTAGAAAGAGGCCCCCGATAGGATCTGATTCCAATGGTAGTTCGTTAATACCAGGGTGGATAGCCATCCCTTCAAAGCAATCATACTGTTCAAAATCCACAGAGAGACTGTTGCTTAGATTCACTGATGCCAAGTTGATATCTTCTGGAAGTGAAACAGATGTGTATTCATATTTTGGTGCATTGGCTTCAGTAATAGGATCCTTTAGACCCTCAATTATCTTACTGCAGCCCATTCCTTCGGATAGATGAGTCTCTGACAATGCCTTCTGAGCCCTAATTATCTACAAGATCATTGCTCGTTAGCATAAGTGCGGAGTGACCATGCAACATGAAAATTGTAGCGGGAAAAAACAAGATAGTAGTAGTGAGAAGTGATCGTACGAATCTCTGGCGGTAGTCATCTTTGTATAGCATTATAAAATCCCCAAGCTGCAAATTGTGAATCTTGACAAAATCACCTGCAACAGACATTGACAGGAGTAAATGTCTAAAGAAATACAGTTTATAATGGTACTTCCATTACTCCGGATGAAAAGCTTACCGATGTTTTCAAGTACATACATTCTACTTCTGTTATTTGGCCAAAATCTGCAATTTGGGTAATAGCAGATAAAGATGTCATTAGCCCAATAAACACAAGATAATATTCTAACGAGTATTAGCAAAGCAAAGAGGTGGATCTGCTCACAGTCAAAATTGACATAGCAGACCCTATCAACCTTAAATTTCTAGGAAAAGAATAATCCCAGTGTTATATCCATTAAGGTTTTTCTCAATCACTGACAAAACAAACTAGAATAGATTTTCAAACTGCAGAAAGATAACATAAGCTCTGAGAGAAGTCGTGCCTTTAGAAATTGTCCCACCCACAAAAAAAGGTTCAAGTGAAGTAAAACATATACACACAAAAAGACTGACATACAGAGTTATTTTCTTTTATTTAAAGAATATAGACAGAAAGTAAATGTGAAACAACGAGATGTGTGTGTGTGTGTGTGTGGGGGGGGGGGGGGGGGGGGGGGGGCATGTGTGTGTATATCGTATTGATAGATAGGACAAAGCCCTGGGAGGGAAGTATAAGGAAGCAAACATAATTATAATGGGCCAAGACATTTAGGCCTATATTACAAAAGAACCTAATCACTAAATAGACTACTAATACTTTCTAAACTCCCCCTCAAGCTGAAGTATGGGTGAAACGCATATCCAGCTTGGACATACAAGACAATCAGACGATACACAAATAAGAAACAAAAATGTGACTCCCCATACAAGAATTTTTGCTCCCCCTAAAACACACTCCAACTAATAAAAACATATGATGATGTCTCCTTTGAAGTTGTGTTCTGCAGACTGGAAATACTCGAGCTTTGAAAAAAATCTTCTGGAGTGCATTTGGAATGAACATCTAGTATATGGAATCCAAGTGACATAGCAAAAGCTCACCACCATCAATCTGAAGCAGATGATCAAAGCACCAAGACCATGCCATACTCACTGGAAAGGAGTATGTATAATTGGAATAAGCACACTCAACACATCATCTCATGATGTATCTTCAAATCATCAGAGAAGTATAGGCAACTAGAAGATCACAAACATGCATAATGTGGCACAAACAGAGACATGATGTGTTGATATCTGCCATACTAGATCCATAAATCTGGCACGTGAATCTAGGGGCTTGACATAAAGGAAAGATGCCATCAAGAAAAATCTCAATTAGGTCATAAAAGCGCCATCTTGACACTTGAGAAAGCAACAGATGCAGCTTGGAGAAGACATGTATGGTATATCTCTACGGGGTATTAGCAACGTTTCCAGTTGTTGTTCCCCTCCCAAGGGCAGGTTCTTACGATGAAGATAAAATTTGGATGAACATCAACCTTGCAGGCTTAGTACTTGCAGGAAAGACTTGACAAGCTTCTAAAAATCAGATATGAAAAAGCAAACAATGCAGCAAGATCACGACAATAATAACACCAGAGGGAAAACAAGATTGGAACAAGCACAGCAAACTCTGTTCAATATATTAATGTTGCAACTCAGATCCTTCAACATCAACTAAAAGTGGTGGCTAACTGGAATAAGCATAGACAACCAACTCGTGTGCATATTGTAGCATGAACATGAAGAACAATATCATGGGGAAAGAGATACACCCAGTGTTTCAATCAGCAGCCATTTGTGGGGCATGTGTGGTTCAGCCACTGTCTGCACCGTATATATAATCAGCCAAATATGTGGCACCATGCCAAGATATGCAACCCTGTGCAGGCATATATAGCCGCTTTTCAATGGAATTTTTGCAGATTTTCATTTCAATGCAAGTTAATTAAAACTACCTACTCTGCCACATGTACATATGAATATATATATATATATATATATATATATATATATATATATATATATATATATATATATATATATATATATACACACAAAGTGGTGGCCAACTGGAATAAGCGTAGACAGCCAACTCATGTGCATATTTTAACATGAACACAAAGAAGCACAATGTCCTCAGAAAAGAGATACACCGGTGTTTCAAAAAGCGGCCATCTGGTGTGGGGCATATGTGGTTTAGCCCAATGGTCGCACTGTATATGTATGATTGGCCCAGTATGCGACCATGCTCGCATATGCGGCTGTGTGCAAGCATATATGGCCGTTTTTTAGTGGAATTTTTGCAAACATGTTTTTTCCATGTAATTAAATTAAAGCTACTTACCCACGTGTATATATATATATATATATATATATATATATATAGAGAGAGAGAGAGAGAGAGAGAGGGAGAGAGAGAGAGAGAAAGCCAGGCTAGAATACACTCGAGTGTATTCGGAGCAGAATACACTCAAGTAGTTTTTCATGATGCAATTTTTTTTTCAAAAATCTAATCCGTTGATGTTCTTAAACATCTTATGAATAGCTCATACGCAAAATTTGAGCACATTTGGACATTTATAGGTCATGTTATAAAGACCGCAAAAATTATGCATTTCAAATTAGTTTCGTGCATCGATTTTGTTGTCCTTGGATGAGTGACTTACACTCATCCAAATAGGCTCAAAATTTGTATGTAGCCTAGTTATAGTATGACGGTGAAGATCAATGGTTTACAATTTGCAAAAAAAAGTCTTGATATACAGACACACTTGAGTGTATTCGTGCGATCTGTACACTCGAGTGTATTCTAGCCTGACTCTCTCTCTCTCTCTCTCTCTCTCTCTCTCTATATATATATATATATATATATATATATATATTAATAGATTTATATATATGTATGTAGATACATATGTATGTATATATAATGTATATGTATTATATAAATACATCATGGTATATGTACATATAATACACAAAATCTTCAAACATGTAAAGTTTGTTTTATGTATATGCATTTTGATGTATATGGACATGCACATATGACATATATCTTACATCTACATACACACATTTCGACGTGTATGCTCATACAGTTAAAACTTTAAATATTTCAATATAGTCATACATATTTGTATGGACTATGGACATTTATAAATATACATGATTTTGTCTTTACATATTAAATATATAATGTGTATGCTTAATCTATATGTTATGCTATATATAGAAAAATTAGGATAAAAACTGAACCGGCATATACTTTGTTTAGTACCCTCTCTGTCCCTATACCGCATACCGCTTTTTAAAACCATGGATACACCAATGTCGCTCAAAGATACACGATCAATGTTTTAGAAAGCGGGAAGCGGGAGGCGTGCGGAGAGCACCTTGTGGCCGCTTGAGCGCCAGGCGGCTGCTCAGGCGGGCGCTTTTTGAAAAAGCGAATACTGAAATTATTCTATAATTTGATAAAAAGATATACATGTTGGCCGGCGCTTTTTGAAAAAGTGAATACTGAAATTATTCTATAATTTGATAAAAAGATATACATGTTTGTATATAAGTTATATATATATATATATATATATATATATATATATATATGTTCTCATTCAATTTATGCAGGATATGTTCTGTAATATTTGTTTTAGACTTATCTATACAGCCTACACAACAAAATAAAGCACCCAAATAGTTTTTACCACAGTTGTAATATGGTATTTGGGTATTACTAATACCCAAACTGTTTACTTTTACTGTAGTGAATATATTTATAACTATATATACTAAAATGCAGTAAGCAGTAGAAGATATATAATGTATTAATGTAGCTTATGCAGTAAACAAATAGAATATATATAATGTTTTTCATTAATATTCAGTAAAAAATAGAATATATATTACACTATAGAATGTATTGGTACATTATAGTTATATAAGGTAGAAAGGTAAAGAAATACAATTTGCAGTAGATAAGTTTATATTTATGTATGTATTATTGTATTATAAAATGTATTATACAGTAATGTTTCATATTAAACAATGTACAGCAGCAATGTATTACATTATTACAGACTTCTAGTATTGCACATTATATTACATGGTAATACAGTCACTCATGCACATAGATAGATACTAGGAAAGTCAATATATAGTAGCAGCAACAACATTTGATTAGAAAAAAATGAAAAAAGAAAGCAATTGTACAAAAATCCAGCGCCGAAAATTTAGGCGGCCAAAAGCGGGCGCCCAAAACAAAGAATCAGGCGGGCAAATAGGCGGGCCAGGCGGGTTTAGGCGGCCGCTTAATGGGCTGCCGCCTAAGTGGCCGCTCAAGGCTGTAACCAGGCGGTTGAGCCTCCAGGCCGCTCAAGCGGCCGCTTAGACGGGCGCCTGGGGCGCTTTTCAAAACACTGTACACGATGTTTAGTGGGATGAGGTGCCACAAACATCAAGACAAATATGCTAAAGAACACAAAGCTCCATGAAGATTAGAATAGTTTGGAACAATATATATCAACTATCTCATATTTTTTCTCTCTCCCTCCTCATATTCTCTCCCATCTATTCCCTCCCCCTGCACACCAACTACGAAGAAAACAAGTAGTTGCAATGTAAAAGAGACACACAAACCCCCCTACCCCACCCGCATGCGAAAGGGATGCATACATACATGAGGAATGGGAGGTGGCGATGAAATCTTCAGGTGAGAGGTTGTTGTATAACTGGGTTCTTGGGCGCGCAGCTAATCCTGTCAAACTGGGTCATAATATGTGGACATCCATGGGTCTAGCGGTTCAAGTCGGGTTTGGGAGATTAAATTTCCCACCCGTTGAAAATCACCCAAACTCGTACCCACCCGTTTAGTAGTGGGTTTCATTGGTGACCCTCGGGCACCCGCGGGAGACCCTTTAACTAAGTGAAGTATATTAAAATAAATATAATGATCTACTTATACTTAAGATATATATAACGACCTACTACCCATTAATTGTTAAGGAATTCCAGTCTAAACTCAAACTTTTCTAATAAGAGATGATATCTGAGCAAGAGAAAACAGCAATAGAGATCTAGAAGACTAGAAGCTAGCAGCAAAGAATACTAAACTTCAATATTGCATATCACATCTTCTCCATGCTCTTAGGGAAGCAGATACCAAGAGGTCACTCAACTCAGCATCTTGATCCATCAGCCTAAATGCAAAAGTTTGGTGCCCATCACAAAGTAGCCGCTCGAGCTTACTGCTTTTGTTTGGAAGTTCATTCATGTTATTGAATTTGTGAAAAATTTACAGTTTCTGCTATTTATTGTTTTGTCAAACATAACATGCAGTTGTACTACAAGTTACAAAATATAACCCATCGAGCATAATCATGCATTAGAGAAATTTACCAAAAAAGTATGTGGCTGAATAGTTGTTAAAAATGAACAACTTTTTTTTTATTTGATGGAGATTATGTATAGTAGTTGGTAACTTTTTTACTATATTTCACAACTAGTGGATTGTATTATTACTGTTACAACAGTAATCTTGCAAAGTTTTTTTTTATTGAACATATATTACATGGACAACCACGGATCAACCCACAACCCCCAAGATCGGGTTTGGATTTGTCTTTGTTCCACCTGTTTAGAACTGTGCAATTTTGACCCACACCCGCGAGACCCGAACCCGCGATGACCAAATCCAAACCCAACTGGTGCAGATGAGGGAGCAGAAGAAGTAAGACTTAGGAGTGCAATTAAGCATAATTTCTTGCAGGTGAGGTCCGTGAGCAGAAGAAGTAAGACTTAGGAGTGCAGGAGATGATTGTAGATAGTGCAGATGTGGCTGGAGATCATGTACTTGGAAGATGACCTTGGAGAGAGGCAGAAGCAACATGCAAGAAAGAGATGGAAGTTGGACTCACACCTCAGGTCTACAAATGCCATTGAAAAAATAGAGATGCCCAAACCAAGACCAGGCAACGGATATTGTTGACAGCTTGTTGGCATTCTGACGAGTGGCATGACACTTGAGAAGAGCACGAGGAGAAGCGATTCCATGACTCAGAGGAGGATTCAACTGGAGGCTATCCAGGATCCAATCTGCCGCCTAGAAGCTCTTCACGAGGCTCTATGGCGGGTCCCTTCTAAAATGACATTTACAACATTGGAGGACTAGAGCAGCGAGATATTGCAACATCCCTAGGTTGACCAGCAAGGGGGGATGACATGCTTGATGATGTATGTTAACAGTAAGGCCCCCTACTGGAGCGAGAGGAGTACAAGGATGTCTGGGTGTACTAATCATGGTCGGGCAAGCCTTCTTGATGCGAGATGCACGGCTCATTCCCTTAATTGACACTGGCTTGGGACATCCAACAGAAAGGGCATGCTTCCATGTATTGTCCCAATTTCATATCTGACCTGTAGATGGGCAAGGAAAGTGCCTTTTGCGTAGTATGAACATCAAGTTGGGCTGCCGCTTTTTGATGTTGGTGGGAGAGGAACGCAAGGTCTCAGTCAAAAAAGGAAGGGAGGTTGCGGAGGGGCATAAAATCTGCATGGATCGGCGTCGGCACAAAGCAGAAAGGAGTGGGCGACATGACAGCAGTAAAGAAAAACGGACTTCTTTAGGAAAACTGCTTGGATAACACCAAGAAGAAAAGAAAAGACAACCATGGAGGTCGGGAAGATGCCCAGCGAGTGGCCAAGAAGAGACGGCGTCCGACCGCAGGCGAAGCCACTCGCCTTTTTGCTCTAGGGTTAGGATCATCGCTTTGATACCAAGTGAAATAACGAGATAGGGGGAGAATCCCATCTGTATGTATTTCCTATTGATAGATGGGCAAACCCACACTTATATATAAGAGAGGGAGGCAAGTATAAGGAAACAAATATATTTAGGCCCATATTACAAATGAATCTAATAACTAAATAGGCTAATAATATTTTCTAACAGTTATTTTTATATCTTTGGACCTACCATTTGCTTGTCAACTCCAGTCCCAATGACATGGTTTGAAAAGCATGCCTCGATGCAAGGTGATCATATTTGCACCTAGAGGTTGTACCCTAGTTGAAATGTGCAACTTGAAAAGTTGAGGCCCTCTTGGAGGTGCAAACCTCAGTTCTGAATTTTTTATGTTGTTTTTTACTCCAACTTTTGAACTTGAGATGAGTCTATACTCCGCTTGGACTATTCTGTTTAAAACCATTGTAACTGATAATCATTGTCTTGCATAGAATTTTACATGGATTTTAGTATGACAAAACTCAAGATCAAAGTCATCATAGATTTTTAGATTTTAAGAACATCATTACTGAATTAATTAGTATGTGTGGGGTATATTTTCTGTATTCCCAAGTTCTACTTATCATTTTGCTAAAAAAATTGCATAGTGAGTGGCCTTCAGATTACCGTTTTTAGCATTGTCTTTAAACATTTGTATTAAGTTTCCATATATTTTAATACTTTTTAAAACCCTTCCTCCCTTCACTGCCCCATATATTGTTATATCTTTTGCGCAATTGTCTTCATTAGTGTGGTGCGCATAAACACTTATTATATGTTTTATATTACGTGCATTACATTTACTCCCTCCATTACCCCATATTTGATGTACTACTTATTTTATACATATATTTATAACAATACACAGACCTCATGTGATTCCGTGCTATATTGTCACCCCAATAGCACAAAAAGGAACACCTCCCACACTTAAAAGTGTTGCCCACTACTTCAGTAATTAAATAAAAGAATATTTTACATTGTCACATTCCATAAAAATAAAAGAACCAATCCTTTCAATCATCATCTTTGTCCTCCCCCCCACCTACTTTGCTAGAAGCTAAAGTATACACGTCGTTTCAACCGTTGTCAACGCTTCTTTTCTCCACAACAGCTAACTACATGTTGCAACACTGGTGCATGTGACAGTATGCAGTATAGTTGTAACCGTTATCCCATGTGCCAATTTTGATACCAATGTGCTACCTATGGAAATGAAATACAGATGAAACCCCAGTCTTTCACAGAAATTGGACAGCTAAGGAATTGCAGAAAATCAATGCAAATTATTGAAGTCGGGCCTGGAGTTTCGGGGTAACATTACTCCCACAAAAACATATGTTTGACCTATAATATCCAGCAGATAACAATTTGAAATAGGATTATTAATAATTTAGATCGCCACTTGAAGCTTGAAACCACATTCATGCATAATGAATACTAAACACAGAATTACAGATTAAGTGAAAGAATCAAAGGAAAATAATAATCACACAATTGTTGTCGCGTCTAGTGAAATTAAATTGAGAATTTCAAAAGAGTTTTTACTAACTTGGTTTTGAAGACAAAATCCTACAAAATAACAACCTATCTAAAGATAAGCCATTTCTCATGTCACCTCTTTCACCAATGGAAACAGAAATGAATAGTTCAAAGTTTGGTTGTAAACGTGTGGAGAGAAAAACAAAAGCGTGGGAAAGGAAAACGGTGGGGAGAAGTGACTATGGTAACAGCATCAAAGTATATAGTTGTTACTGGCCACATCATCCCAAAGGAAAAGGGGGAGGGGAGAAAACGAAGAATGAGAAAGAATTCATTAGTATTTAGTGTTAAATTGCAACATAAGTAGCCCAAGTTCTTGATCTATTAGGTGTTGGAAAAGTTTTTTTATAGAACTTCTAATAAGGGGAACTTAATATTGAAGTCGCAATACAAACAATAGAACAAATGTGTTCAGATATATACATAATACATACATGCATGATGCATACATACATACATACATATGGCTGACAAGGAGTGGCTCAAGTGGTCAAGCACAGCGTCCCCTAACAAAGGGACCCGAATTCGAATCTCAACTGTCGTCTTGGTTTACAACCCTCTCGGACGTCCGGCCTCGGTCACGGGCATGGGAGAGGGGGAGAGAATGCCTCTCTTAATTCCATGCATACATACGCCTACAAGGAGTGGCTCAAGTGGTCAAGGACAGTGTCCCCTAACAAAGTGAACCGGGTTCGAATCTCAATTGTTGTCTTGATTTACTACCCTCCCGGGCGTCGGCCTCCGCCACGGGCATGGGAGAGGGGGAGAGTGTCTCTATTAATCTCATACATACATATATATAGAGTCAGGCTAGAATACACTCGAGTATACAGATCACACTGTACACCCCAATGGTGTTTTCCTATATAGACCATGTTGTTGTAAAATATAATCCATTGATTTTTTATTGTTACAATAAAAACAGGCCACATAAAATTTGAGCCCATTTGGTGGAGTGTAAGTCACTCATCCAAGGACAACAAAATCGACGCACATAACTATTTTGAAATGCATAATTTTTTACTCCATTAGATGCATGCATGACCTAAAAGAGTCTAAATGAGCTGAATTTATTATATAGTATGTTCGTAAGATATTTAAGAAGATCGACGGTTTAGATTTTTAACATAATTTCTTCATGATGGAAAACGACTGAGGTGTATAGCATCTCCGGTACACTCGAGTATATATATATATATATATATATATATATATATATATATATATATATATATATAATATTATATATATGTATATATATATATGAGAGAAGGAACTTTCTCTTAGATTCGGTATATACATACATCTATATATATCTGTATTCCTTGATTTAATACCCCCCGGGCGTCCGGCCTCCGCTACAGGTTGTGGGAGAGGGGGAGAGATATTTCTCTCTTAATCCCATATGTATATATAGACACACACACGCACGCACGCACACACACACACACATACATACATACACATATGTAGATGTCAACTGGATCAAAACTTTAGTGCCATTTTCCATATGGGAATAACTAAGGAAACAACGAAAAGCTTTTACGTGATAATTGGTCGCATCCAGATTGGTGATGAGGACAAAATAGAGGCAACCAAGCATTTTGGTAGTAAAGCACATATGGCTTCACAGCTAGGAAGCACGAACACTTCCCGGAGGCTGTCGTGTCCGTGTCCAACACGTGTCCAACATGGACACACCTTGGACACGCCTACACCGTGTCTGCTTTGATTTTTTTTATTGCAATGTCGGATACGGTTTGGACACTCCGTGGACACATCTAAGACACGCCATCCCAATCCATTTAAGCCCAAGCATATGAGAAAAGATCCAAACCTTCTCCAAATTCCCATTTCCAGTCTTCCACTACTCCTTGCCCTACTAACATTAGGTGGTTAAGCTTCAGCTTCTACATACAAGTTGACGACGTGCTTCTTTAACAACTGAAGCAGGCATCATTAGCAATATCATCTCCAAATTCTTCACCAACTATTGCAGCATTCAGAGACGGCCACATCAACCACGAGAAAAGTAGTTGGTTTCACCACCTTCTCTTCTAGTTCCATGTAATTCTTCCTCCTTTGTGTACCCCCTCTTCTTCCGGCTTCTCTAGTCCCCTGTTCTTTTTCCTACTTTTAGCTACAATAGCTGCAAAAATGTCCACCTCCTCTTTATCCTGCTCCTCTCCTTTTTCTTTTCCCTCATCTACTTTTCCTTCTTCCCCTCTTTCCCTCTTCTCATTCCTGCCCTTTCTCTTTTTTCTAATTTGAATGTGGCAGAAGCTACTCTCCACCCCCTCTTATTTCACATTGGTCCTCTACTTCTCCTTCTACCTTCTCTTGCCACTCCTCCCCTTACACTTCTTCTTGCTCCTTCAGGCAAAATTAGTAGAGTATTGTCCTCCTACATATGTTCTTTTTTGTGCTTCTCTACATCTCCATCTCCCCTCCTCTTTCTTACCCTTCATTTTAAGTAGCTCTCCAATGTACTCCCCTCCTTTTCTTCCCTCTCAACCTCCAAGGCAGCTTCATTTCCACCTTCTCCACTACCAGCAACTTCATATTTCCTCACCCCTCCCCTTCTTCATCTTGATAATAAATCTTGTTCACCATTACTTCCACCAACAATAAAACTATGGATATACATATAGTAATAATATGTTCTACAAATATGTGTTTATTTATATATTTGTCGTGTCCATTGTTGTGCCCGTGTCCTATATTTTTGGAAATCGCCGTGTCCCGTGTCCGTGTCTACATCCATGTCTATATCTGTGTCTGTGCTTCCTAGCTTCACGAGGATATAGCAATTGGTTGGGGATTTTTTAAGCCAGATGAGAGCATTCAACTGATGAGATAATCCACTAAAAGACTGGCATCGACCCAATATAAATTGGAAACCGTCATTTTAATCACTAGAGTGTGAGCAACACCTTCAAGATGATGCTTCTTCCATTTTGTTGTGGGTAGTAGGGACATGAAGTTTGATGGATAATTCTTTCAGGAAAAAAAATTCTTTTGAAAACCACATTGCACTTGCTCATAAGCAATATCAGTGCGAACAAACTTCGAGCGTAGCAGAAAATTGATTTTTTATTTCATTCAAATTTCAAAAATGTCTTTCTATATGGAGACTTGCAATAGAGTGCAGACCGGACACAACCTCTAGGTAATGTTGCTCTGGGGGAGTATTATGGGAAAATATGCATTCTTGAAAAGGCTATATGTGACCTAAAGTAGAATCCTCGGGCATGGTTTGATACATTGTCCACTATGCTTAGTAACTTTGGGTCTTTTTGGTCTCAGTGTGATCATTCGATTTTTATCAAAGTTTTCAAAACCACTAGTGCATGCATTGTCACTCTCATTGTTTATGTGGATGATACCATTTTATTTGGTAGTGACAGCACAAGTTTTGATGATACGAAGAAGCATCTCATGCAGCACTTTGTTACCAAAGAAATATAATAAAGACATGTATATATCTCAATAGAATGTATTTAACTCATGGTGAAAAGGGAAACTATGAACAAATTCAATAAACATGATTAAATTATATGGTTACCACCTATGAAGGAATTTAAATAAATGGTGGGTTGAGTATATGTGCCAAGGTACCGGAAGTCAACTTCATGTCGACTTTGATAGGTGTGGAAGTGGAAGTTTGTGGAAACTATTAGGAAAGTAAAAAAGACAACTAATTGATGTATTTCATTAGAGAAACCCAAGGGAAGCATACAAACAAACACAAAACGCTAATGGGCCAAGACACACTTGGGCCCATATTGCAAAGTGTAAACAAACCTAAAATACTAATATACTCCAACACTCCCCCTCAAGTTGGAGCTTGGAGAATCCCAAATTAGCTCGACATACAAACCAAAACAAGGACTCGGACTAGAAAGATTAATCCAAGCCCGTTAAAATATCTTTCTGAATCTTATAGTTCAACACTCAAGCACTCCCCCTCGAGCAAAATATCAACCGTAGTTTTGAAAAGTAGTATGTGGTTTACGAGGTGAAGAGCGTACCGCATAGAGTATAAGTGGTATTTGGAAGTATATATGGGAGTATATGAGGTTTCCTATCAAGTTCTCTAAGCCTTCATTATGTGTACAACAACAAGAAGTAACGTCAACCAGATGGATATTTTAAACTAGGTTGGGATGTTACCACCAACAACTTGGGCGCGGGTCAACAAGTAGACAACAAGATGGAAGATGGAAGATTTATTAGGTTTAAACGCTGAAAGTCATAGACATGGGCAACATTAGGATTTATTGCAAATGTCAATGATGTTTTGTACTACGCTTGAGCCTATGTGTTGTTGAACATGTTAATAACATATCTAAATTCAAAAACATGTGAGGCCAAATCATAAAGTTTTTTGTTGGTTAATCAAATCTTATTGCCTTTGGAAAAACAATTTTGGCCAATTCAAGTCATATATCCTGCACAGATGAATACTCACTCGAACTTTCATAATAAAAATGTAATTCTACAAGTTTTTTCCTTACTAAAATATTTCCTCCGTTAGCGAGTTGTATATTCCTTTACAATTTTAACACAAATCCTTTTTTTACAAATCCTGCATTTTGTTACTCCAAATTCTTTGTATTGTATGTTTAATACATGTATATAACACATGGTATGGATATTCTCAACGTGTATGGTAATATTCGTTTTTTGGAAGATTTTCCAACTCAATGAAGAAAATTTGATCATTTTTCTAAATCCAAACCTAAAGAGGCTTCTTGAAGAAGAAAATCTAGGGTTCATTACTAGGGGTGTCAAAAAATTGATTTCAAGTCAGCTCAAGATGTACAAGCATCCAAATAGATGCAAAAGTGAGGACCCAGAAGCAACACAAACTGAATTTCTAGAAAAGTAGTAAACTTGGAGCCAAAGCCGATTTGGTAATGTCTAACCCAAAACCAAACCCAAATTCTATATTTTTATACTTATTAATAGAAAAACTAGATCCAATATTATATTAATGCATACGTAATTATATATTTGTTATTCATTCATCTAGTATTAGTTTATATAATGTGTTAAGTAATTTTTGAGTTTGAGAAACTATCAATAACTCGTAACAGATATTGATTTGCACCCCTATTAGAACCAAAATTTCACAAGCCAAATCGACCCACTTTTTATTCATACATTAACTTTCAAACCCAAAAATTACCCAGACTGACAAAACAAAAATCTAGAACTTTTTTTTGTGTCCGGCAATTTAGACACAACTTTGGCAGCCAATTTATTAATATGATTTTGTATACATTTAGGATAAATTTGGACAAGCTACATCATGTTAGGATTCAACAAAAATTTTGTCCTTTTGTTTTCTACAAATTACCGTGATGCTCCAATTAGTGTTGTCGATCGAGTCGAATCGGGTGGATTTCAGGTTGAGATGTTCAAAAGTCTCAAAATATAATATTTGGACAGTAGAATAATCATAACTTATTATAGGGTTAGTTGAGTCTCATACGGCAAAATGCAATTCAAAGAAATTGGGTTTGTAACAAATTGTGCACTTTCAAGTAGACTTGAATCAAAAAGTTGTCAATCTGGATCCTAATTTATATGCAACTAAAGAAAACTTGGGAACTGGGTCTTCTACAAGCATTTTGATTGTTATAATACAAGGAGTACTTCTAAATTTCATATTTAAGTTGTATAAATGTTTACTTTAATACAAAGTTTAAGTCATATTAGAAACTTTCCCTTTCTTAGTTGCATGTAAATCTTCCATATATATAGCCAACTTTAGACCTTGTGACATATGGTGTTAGAATTATGATCAATTGATTAGGGTTTATATGAAATCATTACCTATAGAGATACACCTCAGGACTCCTTTATTTTAATTGGTATCCAAGTCCAAATTGGGAGCAACTTCATTCTGATTTCTCGATCAATATTGGCTCTCACACTCTCACCGTATACCTTCTTCTTTGTTAGTTGAATTGTTGCCTTGTTCATAGACCAATAGTTTGTAATATCTCCACATTCCGTATCACAACCAAACTCTATTATTATCGTCAAATGAGTACAGTGACCCTTCATGTCTATTTCCAATCATGTAAGGCCACATCACGATTCGTTGATGGTTCTACCCCCATTTGCTCAAAGACGACAAGACACAAACACAGCCTTATCTAGAAATAATGTCGCATACAGATTTGTTAGTCATGCTAATTTAACCGACGAAGTCATACATAGACTACTAGCATCCACCTAGCCAATGATGCTCTTTGAACCCCCATCAACGCCTGTGCCCGCCATGGCATATTGACCTTACTACAACAGCTCATAGAAGGGCTCTAATCCCTCATGATAATGCACTACTTGATGGGAGTCTAGATTCGTTGCAAATGTACCTTTCGATCAAACACTAAGCACAAGCTCACTGGTAGTATCACACCAACCCCATATCATTATAGCAACTCTCTCCGTCTTCTAATCGGGTTGTTGTTGAATGAAACCCCCGTGTCTCCCTTGTGCGTGTCAAATTAGGTGTGAACACCGGTTAGCAAGAACCCATGGTAACAAACTTAAAGAATTTCACAACATTTTGACATTTTTTATGATTCCTACCTTAGCAAACTTTGTACATAAGAGAACTCAATTTTCGATTTTGTTGCAATTTTCATGACTTTCAATTTTGATGCCTTTAGTAAGATTTTTCTTTCACTTGATTCAGCAAGAAATCTGACACCAGATCATTTTACACATGCAGGCGTGCACACACATTAGAGTGGGAGAGCGCGCACACACACACTAGCGTGTGAGAGTGCGCACACACACATGCACATGTGTTTGTGACTGTGTGTAGGGGTGCACGCATGCTTATGTGTAGAGCAAGACTAGGGTATACAAATGGCTATATATAGACAAGTTTGTATTTTTCAGGTAAATATCATAAATGTATTCAATGTAACACATTCTATCCTAAACTCCTAACCCCTAACGAGGTACCATTTTGACCCTTCGTGCCATTCATAAATGCATTAAGTTATCCTACTACTCATTACGTCAATCATTTAGGCAGCATATGCAGCACCAATTTAGACCGCGACTTTGTCTAATATAGCCCACATGGGATAGGTGATCATGAGGTGCACTGACTTGCCAGTATTATCATTCAAGTGTGCCCTTTTTCATCCTCCCAATTATGCCTCTTCTACATCGAGCCCTAAAGGGGTGGACAAAGCAGAAGAAAATATAGAGACTTAACAAAGAAAAACACTACGGTGTCATAGCAAGGGTGGTACCACTGATTCCAATTTAATTATAATTTCAAACCTTAGAAAATAATAGAAGGTAAAATACCATGATGTATCTTGTGAGTTGTAACCATTAGAATACTCTAAATCTCTAATAACAGTAATATTGCACTTTTCTGTCCTTCACGGACTCTCCCATTTCTTTCATTAAAAAAATACATGAAGCCCCTTTACAAATTCAATATTTGATATTGTATGTACAAAGATTGTGCTTAGAAACTTTTCTAAGTTCTTTTTTCATGTTGTCATTGAATTTCTTCATCAAATCCAAGGAGATAGTTAGTTTTCCTTCACACATGAAGAGCCCTCTACCGGCACACTAAACACATTTTATGTGATATTATTGCATGAATAAGTGTATTTACGATAATAGATTACACCTGTAAATTTCATGAAAAAAAATAGTTCATTTTGGTATCAAGATGGTCATGAAATAATCAGACAAATATTCCATGGGTACACTGGTATATGCCTATTTCCAAATTGCCAAGACGGTATCACTATCAACTGCCTTGTTACTTGAGCAAACATGCTATGAAACCAAATAGAGGCCCTCTGGATTATAAGAGGTACACTTCAAGATCACTACAATGATTGAAGCATTATTGAGACAAAAACCTCGATCCTAATGTGGGCCTGATGTAGAGATTTCATACTAGCAACAGAGAAGATTTTATGTGCTTTTTTTAGTGTTCAAAATCAGATTTCTTATGAAATTTGTAGGGGTTCATAAGGCTGCATGGTTGAGGAATGGTGGCCAGTATCTATCAATTGTGGGAACAGGTGGAATAATCAATTTCTTACAACTGTAAGGTTAGTTAAGGTCCTTAAGGAGTCATAAAACCACATATTCTTGGTATTAGTTTTTGAGGTAGTTAAAAGTGAACCTAGGTATGATAGATACCAATGATGAATTATTATCCGTGACCTACAGCAGCTATGGGCTTCATGTTACCCTATTTTTCTTTCTCTCTAAGAGTTACATCACCTATCATGTAGTGAGAGATCTAAAGGAGCATGTAGAGCATATGATTCTGCTAAGAATATCCATCAAAATTGGGGAAAAAGTAACAAAGGGGATCTACATAATGCTTGTTTTGGAGAGCTGTGAAGTCTATATGATTATGCATTTAAAGTAGCAATAGAGGTGGTGAGAGAAGTATCTATGGCTGCCCAAGATGTACTTCTTAAATAGGGCATCATAGGGCTTGTTTCAAAACTTGCTCAGTCAGTGATGTTTTTTTTTATTGTCGAGAGAACCGCCCCCGTAGAAGCGCCACTTTTGTGACCCCCCTAGACAGCGTAAAACTCTCGGGCCCCGAGCGCCCCGCACACTCGGGAACCGGTTAAAGCGCACAATTGACCAGCCTGTACGACGGGTACCATTTCGGAGGCGGCCGCTGGGTTTCGAACCCGGGTCCCTTCATGAGGGGACACCATGCCGAACCACCTGAACCACTCCTCCCCGGCCGTCAGTGATGTAGTTAATAACAACATAAATGAGCATTTTCGCGACTGCATTACTAAGGCTAGAAGCAAGCCTTATGACTATGTTGGAGGATATTAGATCAGCCCAGATGGTGAGCATGGCTATGAGAGAGTCGATCAATAAATGTAACAATATGAAATGTCCAATTTAAGGACAACAATAGCGAAATGGAAGGAACTGTGCAGGAATTATATCTAGAAAGGGTGTCAGTTCAAAATTAAGTTAAATCACAATGACAACAGGTTTGTTGTAGACCTATCTCAGAGAATGTATTCATGTAAGGTTTAGTAGCTGAATTGGGCGGCATACAATTATGCTATTTCTTGCATCTTGCACATGTGGGATTGCATTGCATATGTCCACGGCTACTACAAACTTGAAAGATATATCAGCGCATACACATATAGTGTTCCACTGCAGCCATTCAATGGTCAGTAGATTGGGCCAAAAGTTGAACAATTACCAATTTAACCACCTATCGTGACACCTCGATATGGGGGACCCTATAAGTTTAGGGGAGGTCCATGTTAGAGGATGAGGATGACATCAGAGGTGGAGAAAATAAGAAAATAAGGCACTGGGGAAGCAAGGGATTCTGATGACATGAAAGAAATGTGGAAAGTTGGTTACGACAAAAGAACTTAACCTGCTACTATAAGGGCCCTCAGTTATGCTAATTCTTCAGCTATAAAGTTATATGTAGGTTGTCATTTGCTTATTCAATTGAAAATTCAGCTACATGCCTAATTCTTCATTTTATGTGCATGTTAGAACGGGAAGAGTTCATAACCCAACATTCTAGAGGCCAAAGTTGTACTAGCCTCTTAGGAAAAGACGGAAACAGGTCAAGCAAAGGGGTCGCCCCACTACTTACCATAACAAAATTGTGAATGAAATGAGAAGGCCTAGGCAATAACAAAATTGTGAATGAAATGAGAATGCCTAGGCAATGTGTTGGATTTTTTATTTCACAAGAAACTGGGAATCAATATGTTATAGTACTCTAAAATTGTGTCCATGCATTCATATTTAAATTTTGATGATGTTGTATCTGTCTGTCTGAATGAAACTCCTTCAGCTTTACAGTACCAATTTGCAGCTAAAGTCAGAACCAGAACATCAAGGTCAAGTGGCTTAACTACTGCTGCTAGCTCAGGGGAGGGATGCACCACATGTAGGGGCTTTATAATCGCATGAGTTAGATCTAGGGATTTTACCAAGACTTTTTGTAGCCCAAGTCTCACTGTAATAGGTGATGATATCAAGATATGTTGCCTATGAGATGATGTTCAGACACATAGATGTAATGTGCAAATATTTTACGGATGATATCCATATTTTTGTCTTTTGTCCAAATGATTAGGTTCATATGCCAGCTGGTAGGGTTCCACATTTGTCTTGGAAGTTGGAACTATACTTGTCAAGGAGCAAACCCAGACGGTCGGTCACCTAGCAGCAATATGCCCATAAAGGGTGTGCCTTGACCTGTGCCATGAGTTATTTCTCACCTTGGGAAATTTTAATGGATCTCTAGGTTTCTTGATGTGTGTTGAGGTTATTTTATGGTGGCCTGATGTCCAAGTGTCCACATTAGGTTCCTAAGACCCTCATTATTGGGTGTTACTACCCTTAATGCTGCCTTAGTCTGCGGCTGTGTCTTGAATTAAGGTTCTAATTTGAGGGTGTTTTCTATTTATATGAAGGCTTTAATTGCAATGTAAATAATTTAGACAACAAAATACCGAAAACTAATTATCTTCAGCACCCTTAGGCTGACTAGTTCTTGATTTAATTTTATAATTTGCCTCAAAGAAACGTCATATGAGCTTACTAATGACTGAAAAATACATATTTTCAAACAATTAAACCATGCACTTTCCTTTCCAGGGAAAAATCTACTCTGTAACTTCTCCAACATATACAGATAAGAATAGGGCTAAAATATGTTGCAATGGTCAATATGATTAAATCTTGTGATCAAATTGAGTTTCAGAAAGTGTAGAAAAAATAACATCCAACGTTGTCGAAGCAATGCCAAACCAAGCAGTTGGACCAATTTAACCAGGAACCAACGGGGTGACTGATCAGGGTCAGTGCTAGACATATTTTCACATCTAAAACTGGACAGAATAGGTGAAGTAGCCAGTCAAAATCACCACTTGCACAAACCGATTAGTCTGCTTCTTTCAGCCAAAAAAGTATGGTCCCTTTAAATTGTGTTTGCTTGTGATTCTTTTGTACATAGTGGGGGATCGGGATTGTTTGCTACCTAGCCATATTTGTGTAATTAATTTTTTAAGAAAAACCATTGTTCAATCAATAACTTTTACATATGTTTTTATCAAGTACAGTTGCAGCTTTGAGTCATAACGTAAGTATTAAATGGTATAGACTATAAACTAGTTTGCTACTTAATTAGTTAGACAAAAAAGTTCGATTCTGCTCATATTTACAGCGAGCGTGCAAGTGAGCAAGTGGGCGTGTGTGCGTCCCTGCGCACGCACGTGTGTGTGCATGTGTTAAACATGTTTATATTGTGTTTGGGTGGATGGTGGGTGTGGATATAAGCTGACATCACATCACAAGTTGAACCAATGCTGCATTAAGTTGATCCGAACAATGTTAATAACATCTCATCGTCTCATGAACCCCCTCTAATTTTTCTTCAGCCTCATAAATGGTAACTACCAAGAATGTAAACACTTTTATATTCAGTTACCTCCTTCTATGTGGAATTTTTTTGAACCTGAGACACATATCTTAGCAGAACATGGCACAAAAACTACTAAAGCCAATCTAGCATAGATGTCAATGACTAGCTTTAGAATATAGTATACCCCATACTTATTAAGGTGGTAAGTGCTAAGGCACAAGTTGAGCGCCTTGGCGCACCTAGGCACGCACAAGCGACGTAGTTTTTTATTATTTCAGGCCATTCTTTATATTATATGCATATACCATATTGTATTACTTGTATATAACTTTATATAATTATAGTTTATCGTTATATACTAACATAAGCATACACGTCCATTGTATAGTTGACCCCAAAATAAGCCCCAAGACAGGCACGGCATCAGAATTATGCTCAAAGCGCAGGCCAATACAGATCTAAAAGTCGGATATTAATCGTAAACTATAAATAGAAGAATTAGACTTCTAACATGGTTAACAATCCTTAGAAACAATACTAATGACCTTAAACACATATAGAGTTGAGAACCCACAAAAAAGACTGAGGGCGGATATAAGTCAAGCAGCAGGCCAAGGTGCGCACCTTATCAAGTATATTTTACTCGAGCTAGGAAAATTAAAAATATTTCACTGCAAACTATGGAGAAATATGTTGTCTCTTTAAACCATTACACGACTGAATCTGGCTCCATAACCAGTACTACAGTAAAGGGTAAATGTACACCTAGATAGTAGTAATTCTACCATACACAGATATAAAATGAACATGCAAACTGCTACAGGGAGAAAAAAAGCAAACCTGTATTTAAATGTCCACACTCTCTGAGTCTCAATGTCCTCCATTTCTATTGGGATTCCTCCCCTTGCAGTAAGCAAGGGCAGGTGAGCCTCCGCTTCTCTCTGCATCATCAACCAGTTACAGTGTCCACAGTTAAATCACTAAAACAATGTTAAAGTGAGCGCAGCTAGAAAACAGCGTTAAATACTAGAGTATCTGTTCACCTTTGGAAGCACCATTCTCCCCAGGGAACCGACATCACTGTTTCTGAGTTCCTTCTGTAATAGGAATCTGAGTCCATCATAGGTAGCCTGTAAACAAAAAGGACCTGGATGTTAAATATACCTCCCGAAGAGACAATGCCAACTCTTTTTCACACAGAAAAGTGAGGGGAAAGCTTAAATCGCTTGGGAACCATTCCAGATACAAATGAGAACTGCAATGTCCCTTCACTTTACTTACACGTATACCCCGGACAAGTTCAAAGTGTCTTCACAACTACACATTTCATTCTGATTTTCCCTTCACTGGTTGTCGCCAGAGCTACCATGCGTTCGGTCAAGAAAACCGAAAATAATGGAAGAATTTTCAACGATTCCGAGTTATTTTGACACAGTTTTTTGCGTGAATATACTTAGTTTAGGGAAGCTAGAAAAGTCGCAAACTTTTATACAATCATCTACAACCCGAGGTCTCTGATAGGGTAGAAAGACTTCGACAAGTGTCTATAGCTCAGAACTGGAACACGAAAAAAGAGAGAAACTTACGGTAGGAGCAGGCCAGTGGAGATACTGGGTCTCTCTCTGTACAGGCAGTGAAATGGCTGCAGCAGAAGCACCGCTAGCGAAACCGAAATGCTCTGCAAACCCTAGCTCACCCATCGGTCTCTGCCCCGCCTCTTCTACATCGCCATAGCAAGAATCCACCCGTGCAAGCCTCCCCGGCCAGCCCTCCCCGCCGCCGCCGGAGACATCAATTGCGGGAGCATTTCCGAAAGCGGTGTCGAAGACGTAGGAAGGGTGCGCAGGCAGCATCCAGGAGGGCGGTTTCTCATCCATAGCAGACAATGCCGAATGCTAGGGTCAGCGATTGGGGGCCGGGGCAGGGATTTATTGATGCCGTGGTAGGTGGGACGCGGGGGAATCATATCTAACATGAGGAGGGTGGCAAGAGTTTGGTGGGGATTTGGGTCCTTGATTTGCTCGAGAAGAGCGGTGGTTGGGCGGAGGAACGGCAACGGCAGCGGAGCTCCAGGTGGTGAGGCCGCTCTGATCAAGTGATGACCCTCCGCTCTGGCTCGACCATTCTTTTCCCCTCTCGATTCCCCACCCCTCGCGCTGTGAATGGTGTTTGAAAGTTGGTGCTCTGTTGCTTGAGAGGGGCAGAGTGACAGAGGCTGTGGAGGGGAGAAGACCATGATTATGTCTCAAATCCACTGAGTGCTGGACTGCGCTGGTAGTCAATAAGAATGAATTAAGCACTGATTCTGAACAGGTGGAGTAGGTTGGTCGTTGGATTAAGATTTTTAATAGCTTCGAGGCAGTTGAGAGAAATTATTACGTTTACAAAAGCGTACTATAGATAGATGTGAATCAGAAATAGCTCCTTTGGGAAAGCGAAATTTTGCATGTCACCCCTTCTGCAGGCACATACCAAATAGGGGAGTAATAAAGTGTGCAAAAAGTCAGATCCGGTAAGAGAGAAAAAAAAATAGAAGAGAGAATAGCTCAAAGAAATATATTCCAAGAGATAAGAAACTAATAAATGAGAATGAATTTTCATTTATGGAAAAGGATAAACAAAGGAGAAAGAGGAGAAATATTCCAAGAGATAAGAGCTCGGTAAGTCCCAATGAAGGACCCGGGTTCAAACCTCACCGAAGGCACTTTGCGAACGGTAATTCACGCTGATTAGGTGCGGGAGGGGGGTGACCGGACTACACCTTCTCATGCCTCGAGAGTTTACCATGTCGGCTTTGCCCGGGATGGGTTCTCTCGGTCATCAAAAAAAAAAATCCAAGAGATAAGAAACTAATAAATGAGAATGATTTTTCATTTATGGTAAAGTTTTCTCTCTTACAATCATGTCAGCATTAAACTAGGTGTATCCCGTTTATGGTAGAGTCCCCTCCCCCCATGTTGTGAGAGAGAGAACAAATGTAAAAAGAGAAGGAAAATGACACGAGAGAACCAAATAGGGAGTAAGGAAAATAAATATGAGTATATATGCATTAAGAGTATCCTACAACTAATACAATATGATTGTGACTAGTAATGTGAGAGAAGCATATAGTCTAATGCCACGGTCTCTCTCTCTCTCTCTCTCTCTCTCTCACACACACACACACACACACATAGACACACACATACACACACATAAACACACACATATATATATATGTTTATATATATACATACATAAATCAGAAGAATGCATCACACATCTAAAAACAAATACATAACCTTATCACATAAAATCTTAAAATTTGCATATAAATTCGTACATACTGAAACGCCCCCTCAAGATGGAACATTCATCTATCATAACATATATGCCCAGCTAGGTACATAGAAGTGGACCTGACAACCATTCAGAGATATCGTGAATAAATATCTCACTAGTCTTCAAACCTAACAGATGTTAATTGAATCAATCTGTCTTTCATCTTCTCTCTCAAAAATGCCAACCAACATTAATGTGTTTAGTGATTTCATACAAATTTGTATTCTAGTAAATGTGGACGTCAGCTTGGTTAGCTCACTTTAATTCCATATCAGCGTCTTGGGAAAACCCAAGTTCCTGTAACAATTTTGAATCCATAGCAACTAATATGTTGCTAAGGCCACACCTCTACTTTCATGCTCTACGCTCGATCTAGCTACAACCATTTTCTATTTTCTCACCCAAAATACTAGATTTCCTCTCATAAGGACCCAATAACCAGAATCAGATCGTTAGTTAATGCTTGATTTTGTCCAATAGTATAAGAATACAATTGTACTTTCAGGTGACCATGATTTTGTTACAATATTCCCTTTACATAGGACTTCTTCAAATGCCTCAAAATGTGCATTATAACCTCTATGGGCCAAGTACAAGGCTCTTTTACAAACTACATTGTAACACTAGTAGAATATGCAATATCAGACTGGTGATTGTAAATAATTTAGCTTGCCTACAAGCCATCTATATATACAAGGATCATCAAGGAACTCCATTTACACCATGGTCAGTTTGACTTTAGGATCCATTATATTGCCAGTGGGTCTAGTCTCAAGCGTCCCTGACTCTGTGAGTGATTCAAGGACATACTTCTGTTGAGATATTACTATCCCAAATGTTGATATGGCAACTTCAATACCAATGAAACATTAAAGATTGGTTATATCGTTTGTATGAAACTATCCATGCAAAAAAAACCTTTAACTATGTGATTCCCTATGTGTCGCTACTAATAGTCCTAATGTTGTCAAAACATACCACTATGAGTGTACATCTTAAACTCTGTCGCATGTAGAAAATGTTGGATCCTAGATAGGTGATTGGATGCTCTAGTGGGGGGTGAATAGAGCTGAATGCACTTAAATAAAATTTATTAGACCTTCAAGATATATGATAAGATAAGGTTGCTAATATGGGAAATATGAGTGCAACTAAAACATACATAGCAAGGGAGAGAGAGATTAAACATACACCAATTGACAAGCTATGTAGAGTAGTTCCACACTTCAAACTAGAAGTATATCGGTCCACTACCTAGAGAGGTCAACCTCTAGGATTTCTTAACCAGTACACTCCTATATTCATTCATAAGACTTACAATATATGACCCACTAAAGGACTTACATATCCAATACAAAGAGTCTTCAACCTTACCAAGGACTTACCCACTTTGCAACGAGTCTTCGACCTTCTCCAAAGACTTATCCACTCTTGGACAAGTCTTCAGCCTTCTAAGAATTACCCGCTCTTCTTGGATCTCCAGCCTTAATTTGACTTCACATTCACTCGGAGAAGCTTTCACCAAGGACTTACCCACTTGAGCAAGGAGTCTTCTGCCTTCACCAAGGGCTTACTCACTCTTGCTCCAAGTATTCAGCCTTGATCTTCACCAGGGGACTACATCCCTTGTTTTTCTTCACCTCTCTTAGACAAGAGAGAGAACATTCATCTTCATGGTTGAAATGAGAGATTGTGAGGTGGTGGAAGTGAGAGCCTCACAAGATTTACATGTGGGACTAGCTCTCTTTCAAATCTCCTACTCACTCTAATGGATGTAGCAAGTTATTAAGGTTAGACACAAGGAAGGTTGTAGGATGCACGCAACTATAGACTAGGAACCTCATATAGAGTTTTGCATTGAATGCTCAACCTTGGAATGAAGCCCAAGGGGTCCTATTTATAATTAGGGATTTCTCTTAGCCTTTGAGAACACTTAAGAACGAAAATTAGTCATTTTGTGACTTGCAACAGATATATTTTTTATTATTGTAACTCCACAACAGCCAGAAACATTTTTTTGCACTTTTTTGTAGTGTGCTATCGGTTGAGTTTCTATAAAGATAACTTGATCGATCCCACTAAGAAACAAGACTAATTTAGGCTATCGGTCGAGTTTATCCTAGGGTAACTCGACCGATCCACTTAAATCAGTTTTGGTCTGCAAAGCGATCAGTCAAATTCTGTAAAATGGAAACTCAATCGATCAAAAGTCATTTTTAAAAATCCAATAAGGATCGGTCGAGTTTGCAACTCG
Source organism: Alisma plantago-aquatica (assembly GCA_963693085.1). Lineage (NCBI taxonomy): Eukaryota > Viridiplantae > Streptophyta > Magnoliopsida > Alismatales > Alismataceae > Alisma > Alisma plantago-aquatica. The sequence continues at coordinate 1,026,929,911 of OY856409.1, read as the reverse complement.
ACTGATGAACAACCTGATGTGAATTTTGGAAAATGGTTTTTGAGTACTTAAATACTTGATCTAAGTGCTCCTGATTTTTTCTAATTAAGCTTAATTACAAGTCATATAGTCATTACAAGTGATTTACAACATGATTCTAATAGATTTACATCATATTCCAAAAATGTGCACTTGTATTGACTTTGACTTGTCTTTTCTATAATTTGAGATGCGCAAGTTAGGGTATTTGGAGTGTGTCTATACCTAATCTAAAATTACTTGAGTAGAGACATTAGATGCAAATAAGTGGAATGATTTAATCATCATCAAAATAAGGGTTTAGTCAATTTAGACCTTGAGTCAAAATACAAGTGCATGTTTTTGGAATATGATGTAAATCCATTAAAATCATGTTGTAAATCACTTGTAATGATTGTATGACTTGTAATTAAGTTTAGAAAAAATTAGGAGTACTTAGATCGAATATTTAAGCACTCAAAAGCCATTTTCCAAAATTCACATTAGGTTGTTCATCGGTCGAGTTGCAAACTCGACTGATCCTTATTGGATTTTGAAAATAAATTTTGATTGATTAAGTTTTCACTTCATAGAACTCGACTGATTCCTCTGCATGCCAAAACTAATTTAAGTGGATCGGTCGAGTTACCCCAGCACAAACTCGACCGATGGCCTAAATTGATCTTGTCTCTTAGTGGGATCAGTCGAGTTATCTTTATAGAAACTCAACTGATAGCATTGTACAGAAAAGTGCAAAAAAGTATTTCTAGCTGTTGTGGAGTTACAACAATCGAAAACATATATGTTGCAAGCCACAAAATGGCTAATTTTCATTCTTAAGTATTTCCAAAGGCTAAGAGGCATCCCCAACTATAATTAGGACACCTTGGGCTTCATTCCAAGGTTGAGCATTCAATGCAAAACTCTATATGAGGTTCCTAGTCTATAGTTGAGTGCATCCTACCGCCTCCTCTCTCTCTCTCTCTAAGCTTATTCACTTACTACATCCATTAGAGTGAGTAGGAGATTTGTAAGAGAGCTAGCCCTACATGTAAATCTTATGAGGCTCACACTTCCACCACCTCCCAATCTCTCATTTCAACCATGAAGATGAAGGTTCTCTCTCTTATCTAAGAGAGGTGAAGAAGAACAAGGGAAGGAGTCCCCTTGTGAAGAACAAGGCCGAAGACTTAGAGCAAGAGTGGGTAAGCCCTTGGTGAAAGTAGAAGACTCCTTGCTCAAGTGGGTAAGTCCTTGGTGAAAGCTTCTTCGAGTGAAGGTGAAGTCAAAGGATGAAGATCCAAGAAGAGTGGGTAATTCTTAGAAGGTTGAAGACTTGTGCAAGAGTGGGTAAGTCCTTGGAGAAGGCCGAAGACTCATTGCTAAGTGGGTAAGTCCTTGGTAAGGTTGAAGACTCTTTGTATTAGATATGTAAGTCCTTTAGTGGGTCATGTATTGTAAGTCTTATGAATGAATATAAGAGTGAAATAGTTAAGAAATCCTAGCACTACTACAGAAACAACATTCAGTGTCGCTTTTCTGGGCGTCGGTTCTTTAGGAAAACCGATGCCTATAATATTAGACGTCGGTTATTTAGGCAAACCGACGTCTATATTCGAAGACCAGCCAGACACGGGTACCGCTTTGAATACAGCGTCGGTTGTTTATAAAAAACTGACGCTTAAAGTCGCCCGCGAAATCCAATTTTCGAGCAAAAAAAATAGTGTCACTTTCAGCGTCGGTTATGTAGATAAAAAACCGACGCGTATGTGCGATGGAAATTTGCGCGAAAAGTGTCACTTTCAGCGTCGGTTATCCTTGTATAACCGACGCTGAAAGTGGTTCCCGCCAAATAATTTCGTGAAAATATCGTCCAATTGGACGTCGGTTGTTTCAAACAACCGACGCTAAAGATGTTTAGGCGTCGGTTGTTTTAAACAACCGACGCTATTTGGGAACTTAATATCCCGCGATGCCCGACTCTTCCCCTTTCTTCTGTTTCATTGCGAGCCGATTGCCCTTTTTCTCTGCTGTCGCCGCCGATTTCCCTTTTTCTCTGTTCCTTCTTCTCCACGACAGCGCCGCCGCGCCGCCACTGCTACTGCCTTCTTCTTCTTCTCCGCGCCCCCTTCTCCGCCGCGCCCCCTTCTCCTGTGCTTCTGCTCACCGACGTGTCGCCGCTCCTTCTCCTCCGCCTGCCTGCCCGCCGCCGCCTGCCTGCAGCTCTTTCTCCGCTGCCTGCCTGCCCGCCGCCGCCTGCCGCTCCCTGCTCGTTGGAGTCACTGCTGCTACCTACCTGACTTGTGCCGGTGGTTCTGGAGCTCGCCGGTGTCGCCGCCGCCCACGTACTCGATCAGCTCGACCTCGCCCTGCTCGCTTGCCCAGGTACATGCCGACCTACCCAGGCGCGAAATTGGTTCTTTATAGGGTTCCTTTGTTCCATTTAACTCTGTTCCATTTAATTGACTCTGTTCCATTTAATTGAGCTAAATTAACTTTGTTAGTTTCATTTAATTGACTCTATTCCATTTAACTGACTCTATTTTCAGCTTCTAATCAAATTAATTAGTTTAGATTCATTCAAACATCTTTATAGGGTTCCTTTGTTCCATTTAACTCTGTTCCATTTAATTGACTCTGTTCCATTTATTGGCCAGCTAAATTAACTCGATGAAAATCATTTTACAATTTTTCCTTTGACTCTGTTCCATTTAATTGAGCTAAATTAACTTTGTCTTATTGTTTGTTCTTAATTAGATGTCTAGTCTATTTTAACACTATGAGACATTTTTTGCTCATTAATTCTAGTGGATTATTATGAACTATGATGACCTAACAAGAAATCATGCTCTTAATGATATGATTCACATATCTATTATTGTGTTTGTTGGCCTAGAAACCCGTCCAAGATTGACTCATTAGGAGTAAATCTTGGATAGTCCCCGGTTTGGGACTGTTCTTGAACACCTAATCTCACTTAGGATGTAAGTGTATAATGTGTATTGGGTTTTTGAGAAAATTTTGGTAGCATTTCCCCGTTTGTTCTCTAAGTACATATGTACTTAGAGAACAGCGGGGAAATGTTGCCGAAATTTTCTTGAAAACCCAATACACATTATACACTTACTAGTGAGATTAGGTGTTCAAGGATGGGATAGGTGGTACACATTTATTATATATAAGAATGACATCAAATGTGTTTGTTGGCCTAGAAACCCGTCCAAAATTGACTCGTTAGGAGTAAATCTTGGATAGTCCCCGGTTTGGGACTGTTCTTGAACACCTAATCTCACTTAGGATGTAAGTGTATAATGTGTATTGGGTTTTTGAGAAAATTTCGGTAACATTTCCCCGTTTGTTCTCTAAGTACATATGTACTTAGAGAACAACGGGGAAATGCTGCCGAAATTTTCTTGAAAACCCAATACACATTATACACTTACTAGTGAGATTAGGTGTTCAAGGATGGGATAGGTGGTACACATTTATTATATATAAGAATGACATCAAATGTGTTTGTTGGCCTAGAAACCCGTCCAAGATTGACTCATTAGGAGTAAATCTTGGATAGTCCCCAGTTTGGGACTGTTCTTGAACACCTAATCTCACTTAGGATGTAAGTGTATAATGTGTATTGGGTTTTTGAGAAAATTTCGGTAGCATTTCCCCGTTTGTTCTCTAAGTACATATGTACTTAGAGAACAGCGGGGAAATGCTGCTGAAATTTTCTTAAAAACCCAATACACATTATACACTTACATCCTAAGTGAGATTAGGTGTTCAAGGATGGGATAGGTGGTACACATTTATTATATATAAGAATGACATCACATTATACACTTAGGATGTAAGTGTATACCCTAATCTTTTCCTAATATATACTTGTTTCCTAATATATACTTGTTTTCTCTGATCATAGAATGGATAGATCATGGATGTCCATTCGTAATCGTTGCACCCCAGAGTTTATATCTGGTCTTGATCAGTTTATTAGATTTGCCGAGGAACATAGGAAAAAACCTACAGATAGGTTCTACTGTCCATGTAGGCATTGCGGTAACAACTTGAAAGTCAACACTGGTGAGGAAATCAAAAGTCATGTCATGTGCAACGGGATTGTACAAGGCTATACAGAATGGCACTGGCATGGAGAGATTTCAAAATCGAAACCAGTAGATGTCGATAGCAGTGCTTGGGTGGAAGAAGAAATTGCCTCTGATGACGTAAATCTGAACGAACCAGTTCCAGCAGACATCGTTGATGCGATGCTGGATAGTTGTAGGGTAGAGCACACCGATCCACCTCCTATCTTTAGAAACATTGTGCATGATGCTGAGATACCGTTATACACAGGCTGTGCTAAGTTTACGAAGCTTAGCGCTGTGTTGAGATTGTATAAGTTGAAAGCTAACAATAGATGGAGCGACAAAAGCTTCACTTCATTGTTGACTTTGTTGAAAGAAATGCTTCCTGAAGGAAACGAGCTGCCAATCTCAACATACCAGGTAAAGAAAATGCTGTGCCCAATGGGAATGGAGGCCAAGAAGATACACGCATGCCCGAATGATTGTGTATTATTTCAAAAGGACTATGTAGATTTGAAAGATTGTCCAAAATGTGGTGCGTCACGGTATAAATTGACGACTTCGGGGGAGTCCAAAACTGGTTCTCCTGCCAAGGTGTTGTGGTATCTACCTATAATATCACGGTTTCAACGCTTGTTTGCAAATCCGAAAGATGCGAAGAATTTGAGGTGGCATGCAGATGTTAAGAAAAATAATGATGGGATCCTGCGACATGCGTCTGATTCCCCACAGTGGAAGAAGATTGATCTATTGTACCCCAAATTTGGTGAAGAAGATAGGAATCTAAGACTTGGGCTTTGTACAGATGGGATGAATCCGTACGGGACATTGAGCAGCCAACATAGCACTTGGCCAGTCATGCTTGTTATATACAATCTTCCTCCCTGGATGTGTATGAAAAATAAGTACGTTATGTTGTCATTGTTTATATCGGGCCCTAAACAACCCGGAAATGATATCGATGTTTATCTTGAACCTTTGATTGATGACTTAAAGAAACTTTGGGCTGAAGGTGTGATGACCTATGATGCTTCAGCAAGAGAGACATTTCGTTTGCACGCTATGTTGTTTTGCACTATTAATGACTTTCCAGCATATGGGAATTTGTCTGGATATAGTGTCAAAGGAGCTAAAGCGTGTCCTATATGTGAAGAAAACACTGATTCAATAAGACTAAAACATGGCGGCAAGACTGTATATCTTGGTCATCGAAGGTTTCTTTCAAAATTCCATCCGTATCGTAGGAAGCGCAAAGCATTCAATGGATGGAATGATGAACGGAGTGCACCAAAACCTATACCAGGGGATGTTGTTTATGAAAGAGTAAAAGACATTGTCAATTAATTTGGTAAGAAATCACAATGTAGTATGGCCACACGGAGTGACAATTCTTCATTCAAGAAGAAGTCAATATTTTGGGATCTTCCTTATTGGAGTTCTTTGACAGTCAGGCATTGTATCGATGTAATGCACGTTGAGAAAAATGTTTGTGATAGCATCATTGGTACTCTGTTAAATATACCAGGTAAGACTAAAGATGGGATAAAATCCAGACTGGACCTATGTGGAATGGGAATAAGGTCAGAATTAACAGAATTACGTGAAATGGGTAGTAAAAGAACATACTTACCTCCCGCTTGTTACACGTTGTCTAGAAAGGAAAAGAAAACTTTTTGTGAATGCTTGGTAAATGTTAAGGTGCCACATGGTTACTCATCCAACATCCGTAGATTGGTATCAATGAAAGATCTGAAGTTGATAGGTCTTAAATCTCATGATTGTCACACTCTAATGCAACAAATATTACCCGTGGCAATTCGATCTATATTGCCGAAGCATGTAAGGTTTGCAATTACCAGACTTTGTTTCTTTTTCAACAGTCTATGCAGTAAAGTTATTGACCCTGATACTCTCGATAATTTGCAAAGAGAAGTGGTTGTTACCCTATGTCAGCTTGAGATGTATTTCCCTCCTTCGTTCTTTGATATCATGGTACATCTTGTTGTCCACTTGACTAGGGAAGTGAAAATGTTGGGACCAGTTTTCTTGCATTGGATGTATCCCTTTGAACGATACATGAACGTTTTTAAAGGTGATGTTCGAAACTGTTATCGGCCTGAAGGGAGTATTATTGAAGGTTATGTGGCGAGAGAGGTTATGGATTTTTGCAATGACTTTCTCAGTGGTAATGACACTCCTGATAATGACAAGAATATTGAGGAGGGCAAAGGAATTTTGGGATCACGGGTGAAAGTAATTAGCCGTGAGCAGTTGGAACAAGCTCACTTGTATATTTTACACAATATGGACGAAGTGAGTGTTTATATCGAGGAACATACCAATTTCATAAAGAGACAACATCCTCGAGCAAGTTCAATGTGGCTTGCTAGAGAGCATAATAAGACTTTTACTAAGTAGTTTGAAGATAAAGTCTTACATCAACTATCTCAAACACCAAATGATATTACAGAAACTATCAAATGCCTCGCCTTTAAACCAAAACTGAATGTTATGTCTTATGAAGGGTTTGACATTAATGGATTCACATATTACACAAAGCGCCAAGATGATAAGAGTGTCGTCCAAAATAGTGGGGTCACTCTTCAAGCGTTGACTATGTACTTTGCAAGTGCAAAGGATAAGAGTCCACGTGAAGCTAAAATGTCATATTACGGTGTCATTGAGGACATTTGGGAGTTTGACTACATAGATTTCAAAATTCCGCTCTTTAAATGTAATTGGGTTGATAACACCAAAGGAGTTATAGTGGATGAATTGGGTTTCACTTTGGTGAACTTTGAAAAGATTGGCGAGAAGGGTGAACCATTCATATTGGCATCACAGGCGAAACAAATATTCTATATCGATGATCCTGCGAATGATAAATGGTCGGTTGTTCTTCATGGTAAAAGACAATTCATTGAAGATCCTATAGATGAAGAAGAGTACTATGATAAGTATGATGACTCCAGTCCATTCTCAGTTGGGTTGCCAACTCCACAAAATATTGAAGCTAATGATGACTTATATGTGCGCGGAGATCACAATGAAGGATTGTTAATTGATAAAAGATCACAATTTTAGAGACATGTATGTTTATACAAATGCTAAATGTTTGCATTTTTCTAGTTAATACAAATGCTAAATGTTTGCCTTTTTCTAGTTAATACAAATGCTAAATGTTTGCCTTTTTCATGACATTTTCAGATGGCTGACCATGATGAGCATGATGTCCATGATGAGCATGAAGTCCATGATGAGCATGCTGTCCATGACGAGCATGGCGAGGATACCAATCTAAGTTCTAAAAACATATCCTGTATTTCTATAAAATTCATTATCTTATAGTTATGTCATATATCCTATATTTCTATATTGGGCTAATTTAGTGTGTTTATTTTTGTCAAAATTTAGGTTGATGATGCACATGTACCCACTGAAGCACTGGAACAACTTGATGCGCAACACCAAACACTTAACAAGAAAAGGGGCATCACTCTGTTGAAGAAGTTAATAGCGCTAAGTGGCAGTGGATCCAAATTGGTTGTGGAGTTTGATAATGGAGGAAATGCAATTGGAGTGAACCGCAATAATTTTGTAAACTATCTTGGGTGTACCACTCGGAGCCATTGTGGTGTTAAGTATGATAATTGGCATAAAGTTCCTCAGGGGAAAAAAAACTTGATATGGAAGGATTTATGCGTGAGTTATTATTATTTGCAATTCTATTTTGTAGATTACAAATTCTATTATTTGCAATTCTATTTTGGATACTAGTTAATAACATTTCTATTTTACAGAATCTGTTTGCATTGGATGAGAAGTTGCATCGTAAAAGTGTGATGCAACGCGCTGGAAAGATGCTTAGGAATTATAGGACAAATCTGAACAGAGAATACATAAAAGAGGGTGATAAGAAGAAGAAGTCAGCCCTTGAACAATGGAACTTCTTGGACAAAGAAGATTGGGACAATTTTGTTGCTTCAAGAAAATTTGAAGAATTTAAGGTATTAGGCGTCACTCCCAATTTAATTAATATACATTGTATTCACCTATTCAAGATTAACATTTAGTGCTACTAACCAAATCATTAATGTGCATACTAACTAGGCCCTCAGTGACGCACAAAAAGCAAGGCGTGCACTGAATGTGCATGACCACACTATGGGTCCAAAAGGCTATGCAAGCGTTCGCCAAAGACTACAGGCGGAGTCTGCGGCTACTCAGGAGTCTGGTGCTACTGAGGAGTCTGCCACACCCATGCCTCGCCATGATATCTGGATAGCTGGGAGGCAAAACAAGAAGGGTGAAATAAAGAAGCCCGTAACTGCTGAGGCGGCTGCAAAAATGGTAAAATACAACTCTTAGAGCAATCGTTTGAATATTGATTATTTGTTAACTTACCAATTTCTGTTGATGGTGATTAGCGGGAGCTGCACGAGCAGAGGAAACAAGGCACGTTCATCCTTCAGGGCACACAGGATGAATTGACAGTTGCTCTGGGTAACCCAGAGCATCCTGGACGTGTTAGGGGTGCAGACGCTGGTGTGGGCATCAAAGCATTCTTTGGGCCATCCCAGCGCAAACCCAGAGCGGGACTTTCACAAGAAGAGGTAACCTATACTTTTTTTTAGAATGTTGCTGCAAAAGGAAATTCAATAATAATAAGCTAATGTTTCTTTTATCCATGTATAGGAGAATAAGAGAGTCGAGGATATAGTTGCTAAGAAGGTCAACGATGTAGTTGCTGAGAAGGTCAAGGAAGAATTGCTGCGGTGGCAGGCATCTCAGGCTTCCAATCAGCCTATGGAGACCCACTCTTCTCCTGATGTACAGACTACAAGTAATCATGTAGACCCACCGCCTAACACGTCTGCTGTAAGTATTGTTTATGACATTATAGTTAGTCTTTTCAAGTTGTTATGTTTTCAAGATGATATGTATATATGTATAATATTCTTTACGTAAATTTGTAGGCATTGAAGCCATGCCGCTTAAGAATGCAAGACTACGTTGTTGCAGAGGCGCAGGCTTACCCGTCCCTTCCTGGGGCAATGTTTCACGGGACTCCAATGCCACAGGGCTACGTTCGTGTGAGCCCGATACGTGTGTTACCCGATTGGAGAGAAGCTACATTGCCATATCCCCACCCGAATATTGATACACTTGCTGATGCAGAAGGCGGGGTGATATTGTGGCCCAAAGCAGATGTCGTCTACACTACTGAAATTGTAAGATAAATTTACATTACTTTAAATTGTTAATGTGTATATATGAGGTCAACTGATCTGAAATTATATATACAGGTTAAAAAGAAGACAACCGGAGCACCTAGGCCTCCACCTCCACTTCCCACATTACCAAGTTGGGTTCCAACTGACCTAACATACCCGTTAGGTCCTGCTTGTAGGGGAATGGCATGTTGTCTACGGGCACATAATATACATTGCCCTATAATTGTTTCTTTAGATGCAGATTATGCAGGACAATCATACGATAGCTCTTTATTTATACAAGATATTATTGAGCTATTTATGTATGAGTGGTTGAATACATCAATGATAGAGACATGGATAAGGTGAGATCTTATTTATACATCCATATACCTTATGTAAGATCCGGTGAGCTGGTTTCTTATATATTAATGCATACGTAATACATGTTTTGCAGCTACTTAGTCGAAGATCATTGCAAACAATTTGCATTTGATCATGTGGGATTTTTATTCCTTCATTGATTAGTTTGGTAGCTAAAGACCCTGATAATGTTCAATAATACTGTATAGATGCTTTTACAATTTTTGGTCAGCAAAAGAAGACGATAATAATAGCTCCATTCAATGTCAAGTAAGTTTACTTTATTTATAATTGGACTTAAGAAAATTCCATTTTTATTGTGCATTTTGAGTTATTAATTGTTAACTTTTTACCTCTAGCGGTAGACATTGGGAGTTACTAGTTATTGTCCCCGAGACGTTCACTGTTTATTATCTAGATCCCGCGGGAAGTACATTAAACACTAAAATTGGACACGTAATGAGAATGCCATTATTCTGGTGAGAAATATTTCATTTTTGTATCTGTTAACATATGTTATTACATTACTATTTACTTATGCAATTTACTGTGTTATATTAATATGTAGGGGTTTAGATGCATTCAAAAAGGCTGGAGGAACGGTCCCAAGGAAAAAGAACCAGCCAATAAATTGGCAGAACGTACAAGTAAGTTCCCGACTCCAATGTATATATTATTGATGTGAATTGTGCTTAGTTGTATTATTTTGTATGTTTCAATTTATAGTGCGCTACACAAGACAATGGTTGGGCATGCACATACTATGTGATGCGATTTATGTAGATGATTATCCGACATGCCGCATTGGACATCGATACCATACATGAGGTATTATATATAGTCTCATTAGTTAGTATGAAATATATCATTCTTATTTTTATATTATTACTTATATATATACATCATTCTCTTTGTAGGTGTTTAAAACTGACAACACAACAGGTAAACGCTTAAAAAATACACATGCTCCATATACGATGGAAGCATTAAATGAAATAAGAGAAGAATGGGCAAAAGCCATACAAGCAGTGGCAACTGTAAGATATAATTGGGATGTTGATAGCGATAATGAATGATACTTTGTAAATGAATATTTCTGAATGTTAATACATGTATTTGAATGTTTCTATATGTGTGAATGTGAGAATTGAATTGATGTCCGAATGTATCTACTTGTGTGAATTATTTTTTGTGAATTTTGCAGGTTTGTGGCATGTTTGTAGGCTGATATCAATGGATGTCGTAAACCTGCAGTTCAGAAAACTGAACTGCAGGTTCTCATCCTGCTGACCAGCCACAGCAGGCCTGCAAACTGATATGAAAAAAAAACAGATATAGGCGTCGGTTATTTACAGAAAACCGTCAGCAAAGACCTACAGCGTCGGTTATTTGATAAAAATGACGCCTAATAGTACAAACAACCCGACCGTGCAGGATAGCACGGCCGTGGTGGAAAAGGTGTCAGTTATTCATATAAAACTGATGCCTATAGTACTAAACACGGCCGTGCAGGGAAGCACGGCCGTGTCGTCTTGAAGTATAGGCGTCGGTGTTTTAGTAGATAACCGACGCAGAATGTGTCCAACATGACGCCGTTTTCTGTGGCGCGAACCCTTTTGGCGTCGGTTATCTACTAAAAGACCGACGCCTATATGTTAAATAGGCGTCGGTTAAAAAACTGACGCTGAAGTGTTCGACCTTTAGCGGCACCCACATAGGTGTTGCTCAGAAACCGACGCCAAAGGGGGTTAAACAACCGATGCCAAAGGCTATTTCTGTAGTAGTGTAGAGGTTGACCTCTTTAGGTAGTGGAATGACAAACTTCTAGTTTGAAGTGTGGAACCATTCTACATAGCTTGTCAATTGGTGTATGTTCAATCTCTCTCTCCCTTACTATGTATGTTTTAGTTGCACTCAAATTTCCCATATTAGCAACCTTATCTTATCATATATCTTGAAAGTCTAATGAATTTTGTTTTAGTGCATTCATCTCTATTCACCCCCTCCCTCTAAAGCATCCAATCACCCATCTAGGATATAATAGAAAATAGACCAATTTATAGTATATATTAGAAGCTTAAACTCAAAAAGAGAATTATTGAATATATCAGATCAAGATTGAGGTGATTATTTCAAACCATACAAAGGCTTTTGTAGATAGCATTGTTATCATCACATTTAGGTTTAATTGGTAAACTAGGGTTTACTTGTACGATTACATGCTTAATTATATTGATCATTGCTTAAAACTGATTAATGATAGTAGCTCAATTATGGTATTTCAAACCTAATGTCTGAGCGTGCTTTTGTTTGAATAATTAGGGTTTGAGAAGTATAAACCCTAGTCGGCTAGAATTAGGGTTTTTGCTCACCACGATCGTGTTGGGTAATACAGTTGTGGTGCAGGAGGGCACAACAACCATGTTGAAGTGGAATAGGTGAGACCAGAAAAGGGACAATGAATTTGGAGTTGGAGGCTTGGGTAGAGTGGTCCTGCTAGGCACCATAGTTGTGTAGGGTTGTTGGTGGCACATGCATTCTAGGCCACACTACCATTTTGGAGGAATAGAAGTATTGGCCATTTTTATATTCGAATCTGATGGATTCAAGGCACCATGACTGTGGAAAGCAGCACAACTATGTCGGGTCCTTCTTAGAACAATATGGTACCTGGCACAATTGTTTTGGGGTATGTAGGACATTATGTTCTTTAGCCGAGCATATCTGCGGAGTGCAGTAAAGTAATGTAGTGTTTGATTTTTAGTTATTTATTGATAACTCAGAATGATCTGAAAATTTTATTGGAGCTCTAAAACTTTATGTCAAACAACATTCCTTTTTCATAATTTTTGGAGCAGGTTTGACCTATTAAGTAAATGATTTCTTGTAACATTTTTATGATAGAAAATTCTATTTAAATGAAAGAAAATGCAAAGTAGTGTTAATTTTCAATGAACTAGAGCACCTTAATTGATCTACATGAGTGACCTAACACAATAGTAGCTCTCATATTTCATGATTCAATCCAGAGAAATGAAATCCTAGAGATAGAGGGAGAGTTAGGGTTTGGATGGAGAAAGTGGAGAAGATGGCAATCCATGTTTTCTCTTCCTAGAGTTGTTGAATTCAAGTAAGTTTGTCATCTCTAGATATCTTTTCTTGGTGATTCTTCTTTCACATGTCAAGATTCTATCCCTCCACTAATTTGATTCAAAATTATATCAAATTGCCCCTTTTCTCACTCTTTTCTCTATAATTATCCATTCCTAGGATTTTTGAGTTGGAAGGAAGAAGAAATTGATGGATTGCTTGGAGTTTGATATGGATTCCAGAATTTCAGATGTTGGTTTACAAAATTTAAAGTGTTTTACACCTTAGGTGAGTGGGTAATTCCATTTAATAGTTGATTGCATAAAATTGGATCAAATCCACTATAACCTTTCATTCTTCTACATGGGACTACAAATCCTAAATCTTCCTTTCAATTTAAGCTTATGAAATATGATCTAGAAATGAATTATTTTTTTAGTTGTGTTGAATTTTAGATAAAAAATCATACTAGAAATGGATACAAAATTATCTAGAATAGAATTCCTAAAGTTACTACATAAGTTAGACTATAATCTAGAATTTTCGGTTATGTCTAAAATTGTTGTATAATTGAATGAAGAACTTTGCCTATTTGAATCCCCTTAATTATAAATGATTGTTTACTACCTATATGTTAGATATTATCTTCAAATTCATTCAGTGCTATTAGTGCTTACATGATATCTTAGTAAGGATGGTGAAACTCTGTATGAGTGGAAAGTTGGAAGTTTGTGAATAGATATGGTAAAATTCCAAAAAAGTGATTCTTTTTAATGTTATATATTTATCTATTCATGGTTATTCTTGATGTATGATATTTCGGTGAATGGTGTGGAAACCCTAGTTCAATCCATACCAGGGTTTTATATTCATGCTTTGCTCTATGTGAGTTGTTGAAACAACCATTAATCAGTTAATGTTTATAATACATTAAATCCTTATGCGAGTCATTTGATATGAGAATGAGGCAAATGAAACCCTAAGGATAGGGTATTCAGTTAATCAAGTATTTTCATTTTAGTGTTTCTCAATATGAGCTTAGTTTGTGGTACATCTTGCACATAATCTATGAAAAGAACTATTTACAAGGTCAATCTATGAAATCTTTATTTGATGATTGAAATGTGAATTTTAAAGAGTGAATTAGACATTAGATGCCTTGAAAACTATAGAATACTTCACAGGATGCCTATGTTTTAAGGAGGAAACATGTTATTGAATGGAGGCTTAGTCCAGATCGAATTAGCACAGAGTGTACCAGTAGGGTGTGGGGGTCTAGGACAATGAGGGTAAACTCCTTACAGTTTTGTGGTAACCAACACCAATCAGGGATACTGGTGGTACCTGTGTTACTGGTCGGTGAACATATTTAGTTGGTCCACTGATGCAGAATAAGCGAAAGGGCTTTGACTCTCTACATGAGTACCCAGGTTTAGAGGAGGATTCGAGATATCCAGTCACTCCCATTAGTTGTCGAGAGACAAATGTGGTGAGCCCCACTGTAGAGGGGGTCTTACTCAAGACTATAGACTTAGGAACCCAGACATGCTTCTAAGTCTTGTATAGTGAGATCGTAGCTTGCTACGATGCTTTCACATGGCTTGATACACTTTGTGTGGGTTTAGAGCATAATAAGATGAATGAGAGATTAATCAGTGTGTGCAATTATTCATATATTCTTTGTAGTCATCTGGAGTAACTTGTCATTTGTATTTTTATGAATTAGCAGTTCCATTTAATATAATCAAGTATGCTTAGATATTGATTTATTATTTTTGGATATAGAGCATCATGCCATATATATGTTTGTGAATGATTAGTCCTTTTATAGCTCGTTACTGATCTACTTCATATTTTGTTGCTCAATAATATATTTATGATTATCTAAGTGTTTTAAACTATATCTTTGAAGTACTCATTCATTGAGCGAGTAGGCTTACCCCTCTACTCACAATTATTAGAGAAACCATGTGATTTCAAGAATATCAATGTCATAGTAGATCTTCTACAAGAACTAAGCATCATATTAGTCAAGTTCAGTCAGTCCAATGTCACTCAGTCCTTATAAAGGTATAAGATAGTTGTAGATGATGATGTGTAACTTCTTTTTCCTTGTTAGCAGTGTATGTATCCAGTTTAAGTCATATGTACTTGGAAGTGTGAGAAATAGAATGAATGTTTAGATATGTGTCTTTATTTTTGAAATTGGATTAGAAGAGATAAGGTTTACTTTCCCTTGAAAATTTAGTCTATGTGATTGAATGTGAGAAAATAAAGAAATTGAAATCAAAGAAAAGTTGAATGATGTTTGTATCATGTTAAATCCTCAAACTTATATCCTAATGTCATGATTAGTAGTTATCATGGGATGTGAGTGTTACAGCTTGGTATCAGATTTTAGGCTGAGTCGTCAAGGACCATTAAGATAGAAAGTCAGAGTCATAAGTGTGGCAGTTAGGAGGTGATGTGTTTGTAGCTCTGGGAGGTCTGAGTACTTGGATACCCTGGCGTGATATCTAAATACTTAGGTTGACTAGTATAAAGCTACTCTATCTATACTTCTCTGGGTGCCCTATCTAGATGTTTAAAAGGAAAATGTAAGTATTACGATTAGAAGACCAAAAGGTAACAAAAGAATAAGCGCATAAAGATAGATTGTGATACAATTTTTATTTTATATCGGTGTTTTATTTGGAAATGAATAGAAATGCTCTTATATATTTGAATTCAAGTATTCAATTTTTAAAATATATTAATATATTTTTAAGATTTTCGTACGCTACAAAGTTACTTCAGTTATTATTTACATTCTTTGCATCAAGTAGACCAGAAATTATCTTTAAATGAGTTCTCCCTAAGTGGATATTCTTTCCGTATGTTTGATATGAATGGGAGTTGGTTAATCCTAAGTAGCTCTTGGCTTCAAGACTGTAGGTTTAGCCTAATTCGACTGGCATGATGTGTTATTGGGATCAATGACTCCTTTTTATTAATATAATAAGAGTAAGAGACTACATAGAGGTAATATCAAAATGTAATGAGTATGTACATACACTATGATATTGAGATATAAGGGAAAGACTGGAATCATTTCGAACTAATATCTACGATCAAGCTTTGGGGCCTTACATTAGAAATTCTAATTTTAGAATAAAGGAATTGCAAATATAGATTCAAGAAACATATTAGTATATAACACACAAGATGAAGAAGAAAGAATGGACAAGGAGAACCGAATCATATAACTAATTGAGGCATTTTATTTGATTTGAAACAAATGAAAGTAAAAAATAAATGAGTTAAAATATTGAAAGACACATACGAGTTGGATCGGTTGTGAAAGGCCACGTGATAGTAAAGTATGTCAACCAAAGAGATAGAATATAAAATTAAAGGAAAATGACATAAGGTTGGGAATAAGACTTACTGATCAGTATTACATGAAGCCTCTAAATAAGAAATGTGGGCAAAATAAGAGAGAAATATATATAGAAGAAACTTTTTGAAGTATACAATAAGTACATATAAGTGAAGAATTTTTAGAAGAATTGAAATAATGAGAATTAGATGGATATGCAAACTATAAGATTAGGATAAGAAATTTAAAAGAAACAAAGAGAAATGTTAAAAATGATGAGTTTGATTAAGGAAAGAGGGTTACATGATATAATAGAGGGCATGAAATGTCTCATTATATTATGAAATCTCATACATTCATCCTTGCTACCTTTTGATTCACGTCTCTATAGAGTAACAACCTAGATTCCAGAATATATATTCAATAAGTTCCTTGTGATGAAATGGAACTGATTTTCAAAGGAAGTATAAAGGTGCATATAAACAAATGGACAAGTTATATAAAGGTAATATTCAGAATTAAAAGCTTTATTGAAAGATAAACCATGTTTGACCCATGTATGAGGCATTTGATTTGAAACAAAGGACATATAAATGTATTAAACATAAGATAAAACTAGTAGGAAAATATTAATTTCGAATTTCAACTTGATAATAGTAAAAGGACAATAAGAAATATATGGCATGGAATATGCAATCATACACACATGAGTGAGAAACACGATCACCAGAGATAAGTAGAAATTAAAAATGATATATGCAAGAGTAGTATACAGTAAGAGGATGATGGAAAATAAAGTAGGGTTTAAAACATGAGGGAGTAATATAGAGTATAAAAGAGAGAGATTTTGAGATGTGAGAAAATTGTATATAGTTTCATCTCCTTGAAGATGACTAATTAAACTTAGATACAAGAAATGAGTTCAGTGAATACTTGAAGACTAGAATTCTTAATCTCAAATTCATCTTCTCTTTTGTATCCTTCTTAAGGAGAGTAACATGGGGATAAAGTGACAACATAATGAATTTTAAATGATATATAAGCACCATGGTAGACACTTATATTGAATGTATTAATGACACATAATACGATGATAAAATACTAGTAGGTTAAATAAAGAAAGTAACCTATCTGAAATGCCAAATAACCGAAAATAAATGCAAGTGATAAAAATATGAAATACTTTAGTAAATTTTAAAAGAGATTAAGTTTGCATATCAAAAAATAAGTGGGTAAAATCATATCACAACAACATCATGTTATTAATAAGGATCAAACCCTATAATGTTTAGGGTTGTAGTAGTTCAAGGGATGTCACTAGTGATTTGACCTTGAGTACTAACATAATTATAAAATAAAATCCTAACATAAGTAATATGAGAAGAAACTAGTAGTGATAGTAATCTAGGGTTTAAAGATAGCAAATGATAAAGGTAGATAAACAACATGGAAATGACTAAGAATGGAGGATAAGAAATAGATTTTAAATGTAGTACATATTGCAAATAATCTATGAAAAGAACTGTTTACAAGGTCAAGCTAAGAAATGTTGATTTAATGGTTGAACTATGAATTTTAAAGAGTGAATTAGACATTGTATGCCTTAAATATTTTAGAATCCTTCATAGGAGGCATGCGCTGCGAGGAGGAAACGTGATACCAACTGGAGGGTTAGTCTAGATCGAGCTAGGACAAAGCATAGTGCTAGGGCGTAGGGGTCTAGGTCAATGAGGGCAGACTCCTTACAATTTTATGGTACCCAACACCAACCAAGGACGCCAATGGTACTTGCATTACTAATCAGTGGGCATCTTTAGTAGGTCCAGTGGTCCACTGATGTAGAATAAGCCAAAGAGTTTTGACTCTCTGCCTGAGTACCTAGGTTTAGAGGAGGGGTCGAGATATCTGGCTGCTCCCATTAGCTGCCAAGAGCCAGACGTGGCAAAGCCTTCTATAGAGGGGGTCTTACTCAAGACTACAAACTTAGGAACTTGGGAATGCTAAGTCTTATATAGTGAGATCATAGCTTTCTATGGTGGTTTCATATATCGTGGTATACTTCATGTAGATTTAGAGAAAACTAAGACGAATGAGAGATTAATTAAGTGTGTGAAATCGTTCATATATTCTTTGTTACAACCCGTTCCTAGCTTAGCTGGTAATCCTAGAGATTTAAGATAATCTTAAAGATTGTCATATGCTTTTGTTAGTAATATTTTACTTTGTGCCTTATCTTAAATTAGTAACCTTAAATACTTGTTTGGGAAACTCATAATTATGACTTAAGCATACTATAAAGATATGAGTTAGAGTTAATATAGCATTAACCCATACATGTATGCAAGAAGAGAGTTAATGATATTGAAGAAAATAATTAATAAATAATTTTTTTCTCTAAGAATGTTATCAAAATAATAATGTAGGATTGTAGATAATTCAATTATAAATCTAACAAAAAAAGAATTAACCAAATCAGAGTTAAAATGAGAGAGTTATGCCTTTTTAGTAAATATGTACAGAGTGTCGACGCTGTGTCGTATGTCGCGACCGCGACGCTGCGTCGTGTGCCGTGACCGTGACGAATGCCACCCAAGACAACCAATTGTAAAATGATCATATCTCAGGCTATACTTATCCGTTTTAAACAAAACAAAGTGCGTTGTAACCGAAATTCGATCCTCTATCATCTCAGACACCTTACTCTATGAGAGGGTGACCTAGAAGGTGATCTATGGGATGATTTTTGGGGAAGAACGTGAAGAACGACGGAAATCCAAAAGGGTTGCCATAGATTCGACTTGGTTAGTAGTTTTAACCGTGATTCTTCCTTCTCTTCATTTCCCTTTGCTCAGAATCCCTAATCCAATGAATTTGAGGATTGGCTTAACCTCCAATTTTCATCTTCTACCTACAATAGACCTCATTTAGGGTTGAAAGGAAGAAGAAACCATTGATTTTGTTAGAGTTTTGATATGGATTCAAGATTTTCAGAGATGTGCTGCGTTTTAAGGTGTTTTCACACCTTAGGGTGAGTGGGTAATTCCTTTAAATAGTAGATTACATGAAAATGAGTTAAATCATCAAAAAGCTTCAATTACTTAGTATACGAGTACAAACCCCAAGTTGCCTTTTTAATCTAGCTTTTGCAAGATGATATGAAATGGATGATTTCTCTGTTGTGATGAATTTTAGATTATGAAATCACATTAGAAATGATTGTAATCCATCTAAATGAGAATTCTTAAAGTAATTGTAGAGATTACATGAATATACTGAAATTTAGAGTTTTCGGCTAAGACTGAAATTATTGTATAATTGAATAAAGAAGTTTGTCTAGCTGAATCTCCTTAGTTACAAATTGTTTTTTTATTTTTGTGCGTATTACATATATGTCAGATAAGATCTTGGATTTCATTTGATGATATCAATGTTTGCTTGATATATCAGTAAGAGAGTGAAACCCTAAATGAATGGAAAGTTGGAGGTTTGTAGACATCTTGATTCAATGTTATTCTTAATGTATGATGTTTTAGTACATGGCATGGAAACCTAGTTTAGTTCATTACATGGTTTCATATATATATTCGATTATATGTGAAATGCAGAGAGAAATCTTTACTAAATGATGTTATGATGTATTAAATCCTTATGTGAGTCATGTGATAAGTGAATGAGGTAAGTGAAACCCTAAGGATAGGGTGTTCAGTGAATCAAGTATTGTGATATTAATGTTTCTCGGTATGAGATGTGGTTATGCTTAGCAGTTCAGTTGTGGTAAATGTTATTAGATGGTTTATGAAATGAACAGTTTACAAAATTGAACTAAGATATGTTGAAGTGATGATTGAATTGTGAATTTGAAGAGTGAATTAGACTTTTAGATGTCCTGAACACTATAGAATCCTCACATGATGAGGCCTGCACTGTGGGGAGAAAATGGTTTCCCGACTGGAGGTAGTCCAGATCGAGGTAAGCCAGAGCGCACCAATAGGGTGCAGGGGTCTTGACCAGTAGGACAGACTCCTTACAGTTGTGTGGTACCCAACACCAATCGGGGATGCCGGTGGTACCTATGTTACATGTTGAGTGATCAGTGGTCAGTAGGTCCACTGATGCACAATAAGCCTGAGGGCTTTGACTCACCACCTGAGTACCCAGGTTGAGAGGTGGAGTCTGAGATATCCAGCCGCTCCCATTAGCCGCTGAGAGGCAGACGTGCCGAGGCCCGCTACAGATAGAGTCTTACTTGAGAGATAGGCTTAGGAACCTGGGCATGCTTCTAAGCCTTGTACAGTGAGATCGTAGCTTGATGTGATTCTTTCACATGTTGTGGTACACCTCATGTGGGTTTAGGGCACAATAAGATGAAGGAGAGGTTAAACAAGTGTACACAATTATTCAATTATTCTTTGTATGTTTCTGAATTATTAGCTCTTCTTATGATCAATCAAGCATGTTCATATATTGATTCACTCTTGTAGATGTCTAGAGTATTGTGTCATATTTGAGTTTGTGAATGATTAGTCTCTTTAAATCTTACTGATGTTATAATTGATATCAGTTTCTCAAAAGTATATCTGTAATTATTTAAGTGCTTTAAACTGTTTCTTTGAAGTACTCATTCACTGAGCGAGTAGGCTCACCCCTCTACTCACAATTTTTGGGGAAACCACATAGACTTGAAGAAGGTCAATGCATCAGAGCAGATCTATCACATGAGTTAAGTATGAGATTAGTTTAGTTCAGTCGGTCCCTATCACTTTAGGTCCTTGTATAGATGTGAGAGAGTTATAAATGATGTTTTATATCTTTGTTTCCTTATTAAGAGAGAATGTATCTAATTATCATGTCGTATGTACATGGAAGTGTGAGAAACAGAATGAATGTATGGATGTGTATCATTAATGTTGAGATCATATTAGAGTAATCAAAGTTTAATTCTCTTGTAAAGTTTTTTTATGTGATTGGATGTGAGAAAACAAAGAGTTTGAAATGAAATAAAAGGAAAAAAAGTCATGAGTAAACTTTGTACTAAGTATAATCCTCAAACTTATGCCCTAATCTCATGATTAGTGGTAATCATGGGATGCGGGTGTAACAGCTTGGTATCAGATCTTAGGCTGAGTTGTCAGGGACCATTAGGATAGAAAGTCAGAGTTATAAGTGCGGCATATAGGAAGTGATGTATCTATAGCTCTGGGAGGTCTGAGTATTTAGACACCCTGGCCCGGTATCTAAATACTTAGGTTGACCAGTATCAAGCTATTCTGTCTATTCTTCTCTAAATGCCCTGGCTAGTCATGCAGTGGGAGAATGGGCTAGAGAGAAACCCTAGAATTATTAGGGTTAGGAGACCAGAAAGTAATGAAGGAGTAGGATCTTAAAGATAGAATGTGATACAACTCTTGATTTATATTGCTTCTTTGATTGGATATCAATAGAAATGCTCTTATATATGAATTCATATTATCAGTTTGTGGAATATGTATGGTTCTTTTAGATTGTTGTGTATCATGAATTTGATTCAGTTATTCTTTGTATCAAGTAGACCAGAAGTTATGTTTAAATGAGTTTTCCCTAAGTGGATATTCTTTCCACATGTTTGAGATGAATATGAGTTCATTAATTTTGAGTAGCTCTTGGCTTCAGGACTACAGGTTTGGCCTGGTCTGGCTGGCAAAGTGCATTACTGGGATCTAATGACTCCTATTGAAAATATAATAAGAGTAGACTCTGGATAAATTAGACCCACATCATAGTGAGAATGTACATACACTAAGATGTTGAAACATATGGGAAAGATAAGAATAGCTAAGAATCAGTTGGAACTGATATCTGAGATCCAACTTTGGGGCCTCATATGAGAAACCCTTAATTGGGAATAAAGGAACACGACATAAGGTTCAGATTAGGTTTAATGATTAGTATTATATGAACTCTAAATATGAAATATGGAAAATATATGAGAAAATTATGTAAGGTCAAAGATAGTAAGAATCAATCATGAGGAATGGATCATATAATCAAGTACAATGCTTTTATGTACTCCAAATCAAAGGGAAAATAGAAGAAAAGAGTTAAGTATACGATAAGTACGTAGAAGTGAAGAGTCTTCAGAAGAGTTAAAGTAAAGAGAATTAGATGAACATGTAAATCATAAGACTAGGATAACAAACTTAGTTGAAACAAAGAGAAATGTTAGAAATGATGAGCTTGATTAAGGAATGAGGGTTATGATATAATTGAGAGCATGGAATGTATACCTTTATTATGAAGTTAATACATTCATCCTTACTACCTTTGGATTCTAAGTCTCTATACAACAACAAACTAGTTTCTAAAAGAAGAACAAAAGTATAGCTTAACAAATGAATAAGTCATATAAAGGTAGACTATATATTCAGGAAGGAAAAGCTTGATTGAAAGAGAAATTAAGTTTGACCCATGCATGAGCCATTTGATTTAAAATGAAGGATATGTAATGTATTAAACATGTGGTGAAACTAGTAGAGAGATTATTGATTTAGAATCTGAACTTCACATTAGTAGAAGGATAAAAAGAAATATGTGCAACATGGTATACATGATCATAATTGAAAATTAGAAGTTAAAGATGATAGGTGGAAGAGTAGTATATGGTAAGAGGATTATGGAAAGTAAGGAAGGGTTTGAAACATGATGGAGCAATATAAATTATAAAAGAAAGAGGTTCAAGTTCTAGTTAGTAAAGTATCAAAATTGATAACAAATTAAACCTACATACAAGAAATGTATTAAGGGAATGTTTGAAGATAAGACTTCTAAGTCTCAGAATCATCTTCTCTTTCATATCTTCCTTAATGAGAGAAATGTGGGAATGAAGTGATAAGAAAATGAATCATATATGATGCATAACCATCATGGTAGAGACATCTAGTAAATGTAATAATGACACACAATATGATGATGGAAACCCTAGCAGGGTAAATTGAGAATGTAATCTATCTGAATGGCCAAGTATGAGAAAGGAAATTCAATTGATAAGATAAGGAAGACTTTAGTAAAACTTGTGTGATTCAAAGTTTGATTTCAAAATTAAGGGAGTAAAGTCACATCAAAATAAATTCATGCTACTGATAAGGACCAAACCCTAGAATGTTTAGAGTTGTAGTAGTTCAAGGGATGTCACCAGTGATTTGACCTTGAATACTAGCATCTCTATAAAACAAGATCATGAAATTTGCACTATAAGAAGTAAACTATCACTGATAGTAATCCAGGGTTTAAAGGTAGCTAATCTGAAAGGTAGATAAATAATATGGAAATAATTCAGAGTAAAGGATAAGAAATAGATTTGAAATATAAGAGGTGTGATTTGAACAAAAGGAGAAGTGCAACATGAGCAAAGTGTAATCTAAAATAAATTCTTGCAGTGATAGAAAGAATGATGAATAATCTATTCTTACCGTGAATATTTTAATGTTAGGGATGTTTATTATATATGATCAAAATGAGAAGGATAAGTAACAAGAAGTAAGTAGTAATGAATGAGGAGAGAAATAAGAGAAAACAATGGCTTTCAGTTATACCTAATTTTTTTAGAAGTATAATTTGTTGAAGGTATATTAAGGGATGTAAATTTGTTTTACGTATGATTTCAATTGTACATGTGCATGCAATATGTTAATTAAAGGTGTTTGATAGTTGTAGTCATTCATACCAGTAATCCATCTTAGTATTATACAATTGTGGTTGAATATAGTCTTCCAACTCATTAGTGATTTGCTATTTGAGTAGCACAATAGTAAAATTCAAAACAACATGGTGAACTCTCTTTTATGACTCAGAGGTAATAAAAACAATAGTACATATTGAGCCATATGAATTGAGATAGTTGGATCAGATTATCAATGTTGAGGTAACACCTTAAGAGTATGACAATATTGAAAATGGTTGTTTCTCTTTCTCTTTCATACGATTGATTGTGGCATAGAGAATTATTTTGTTGTCATTGAGAAGGCTTGCTTAAAATCTGTTGTGATTAAAAGAGAAATAAATGACTCAATGTTGAAAATAAAATTCTAGACCACATAATTCAAAAGTTTTAAAAGAGAGAGATACCCCTAGTAAAGGTTCTTTGGAGGAATCATGTAGAAGAAGCTACTTGGAAAGTAGAATCGGAGATTTTTAACAAGTATCCTTTCCTCTTTTAGAAATTTTGAAATGAAATTTTTATTAGAGGGGGAGAATTGTTACAACCCGTTCCTAGCTTAGCTAGTAATACTAGAGATTTAAGATAATCTTAAAGATTTTCATATGATTTTGTTAGTAATATTTTACTTTGTAACTTATCTTAACTTAGTAACCTTAAATACTTATTTGGACAACTCATAATCATGACTTAAGCATACTATAAAGATCTGACTTGGAGTTAATATGTCATTAACCCATACATGTATGCAAGAAGAGAGTTAATAACATTGAAGGAAATAATTAATAAATATTTTTTACTCTGAGAATATTATCAAAATAATAATGTATAATTGTAGATAATTCAATTATGAATCCAATAAAAAAAGAATGAACCAAATCAGAGTTAAAATGAGAGAGTTATGTCCTTTTTAGTAAATATGTACAGAGTGTCGTGACCGCAATGTTGTGTTGTGTGTCGCGACCATGACACTTTGTCGTGTGCCACGACCCTACCGCTATGTCACGACCGCGACACTGCTTCATGTGCCGTGACCGCAACGAATGCCGCCCAGGACAGCCAATCATAAAATGATCATATCTTGGGCTATGCTTATCTGTTTTGAACGAAACGAAGTGTGTTGGAACCGCAATTCGATCCTCTATCATCTCAAAACCTTTATCTATGTGATATAGTAGGTGATTTCTGGGGTGATTTTTGGTAAATAATGTGAAGAATGACGGAAATCCAAAAGGGTTGCCATAGATTCGACTTGGTAAGTAGTTTTAACCGTGATTCTTCCTTCTCTTCATTTCCCCTTGCTCGAAATCCCTAATCCAACAAATTGGAGGTTTGTCTTAACCTCTAATTTTCATCTTCTACCTACAATAGACCTCGTTTAGGATTGAAATGAAGAAGAAATCGCTGATTTCGCTAGAGTTTTGATATGGATTTGATATTTTCAGAGATGGGCTGCAATTTTAAGGTGTTTTCACATCTTAGGGTGAGTGGGTACTTCCTTTAAATAGTTGATTGCATGAAAATGAGTTAAATCATAAAAAAGCTTCAATCGCTTAGTATGCGAGTACAAACTCTAAGTTGCCTTTTTGATCTAGCTTTTGCAAGATGATATGAAATGGATTATTTATCTATTGTGATGAATTTCAGATTATGAAATCACATTAGAAATGATTGCAATCCATATAAATGAGAATTCTTAAAGTAATTGTAAAGATTACATGAATATACTGAAATGTAGGGTTTTCGGCTATGACTGAAATTGTTGTATAATTGAATAAAGAAGTTTGCCTAGTTGAATCTCCTTAGTTACGAATGATTATTTTATTTGTGTGCATATTACATATATGTCAAATAAGATCTTAGATTTCATTTGATAATGTCAATGTTTGCTTGATATATCAGTAAGAGGGTGAAACCCTAAATGAATGCAAAGTTGGAGGTTTGTAAATAGACATCTTGATTCAATGTTATTCTTGATGTATGATGTTTTAATAAATAGCGTGGAGACCCTAGTTCATTTCAATACAAGGTTTCATATATATATTCGATTATATGTGAACTGTTGAGAGAAATCTTTGTTAAACGATGTATTAAATCCTTATGCGGGTCATGTGATAAGTGGATGAGGTAAGTGAAACCCTAAGGATAGGGTGTTCAGTGAATCAAGTATTGTGATATTAATGTTTCTCAGTAAGAGATGTGGTTATGCTTAATAGTTCAGTTGTGGTAAATGTTATCAGATGGTTTATGAAATGAACGGTTTACAAAGATGAACTAAGATATGTCGAAGCGAAGATTGAATTGTGAATTTGAAGAGTGAATTAGACTTTTAGATGCCCTGAACACGGCAGAATCCTCATAGGATGAGGACTACACTGTGGGGAGGAAACAATTTCCTGACTGGAGGTAGTCCAGATTGAGGTAAGCCGGAGCACACTAGTATGGTGCAGGGGTCTTGACCAGTAGGACAGACTCCTTACAGTTGTGTGGTACCCAACACCAACCGGGGATGTCGATGGTACCTGTGTTATATGTTGAGTGATCAGTGGTCAGTAGGTCCACTGATGCATAATAAGCCTGAGGGCTTTGACTCACTGCCTGAGTAACCAAGTTGAGAGGTGGAGTCTGAGATATCTGGCTGCTCCCATTAGCCACCGAGAGGCAGACGTGCCGAGGCCCGCTGCAGATGGGGCCTTACTCGAGATATAGGCTTAGGAACTCAGGCATGCTTCTAAGCCTTGTACAGTGAGATCGTAGCTTGCTATGATTCTTTTACATGTTGTGGTACACCTCATATGGGTTCAGGGTACAATAAAATGAATGAGAGGTTAAACAAGTGTGCATAATTATTCAATTATTCTTTGTATGTTTTTGAATTATTAGTTCTTCTTATGATCAATCAAGCATGTTCATATATTGATTCACTCTTGTAGATGTCTAGAGTATTGTGTCATATTTGAGTTTTTGAATGATTAGTCTCTTTACAGCTTACTGCTATTATAATTGATATCAATTGCTTAAAAGTATATATGTAATTATTTAAGTGCTTTAAACTATTTCTTTGAAGTACTCATTCACTAAGCGAGTAGGCTCACCCCTCTACTCACAATTTTTATGGAAACCACGTGGACTTGAAGAAGGTCAATGAATCAGAGTAGATCTACCACATGAGTTAAGTATGAGATCAGTTTAGTTCAGTCGGTCCCTGTCACTCTAGGTCCTTATATAGATGTGAGAGAGTTGTAAATGATGTTTTGTATCTTTGTTTCCTTATTAAGAGAGAATGTATTTGATTATCATGTCGTATGTACATGGAAGTGCGAGAAACAGAATGAATGTATGGATGTGTATCATTAATGTTGAGATCATATTAGAGTAATCAAAGTTTAATTCTCTTGTAAAGTTTGTTTATGTGATTGGATGCGAGAAAACAAAGAGTTTGAAATGAAATAAAAGGAAAAAAGTCAGGAGTAAACTTTGTACTAAGTATAGTCTTCAAACTTATGCCCTAATCTCATGATTAGTGGTAATCGTGGCATGCAGGTGTAACATTCTTGGTAGTTATTTGGGGTAACTTTCCATTTTTATGTTTATGAATTATTAGTTCCCTTTGTGATAATCAAGTATGCTCAAATACTAATGTACTCTTGTTGGATATCTAGAGTGTCCTTCCATATAAATGTGTAAGTGAATGATTAGTCTCTTTATAGCTTGTTACTGATCTATTTTATATCCAATTGCCTCAATAATATATATCTAATTATCTAAGTGCTTTAAACTATTTCTCTAAAGTACTCATTGAGTTAGCGAGTAGGCTCACCCCTCTACTCACAATTTTTAGGGGAACCATGTGTTTTGAAAAATGGCAATGCCATAGTAGATCTACCACAAGAACTAAGTATCATATTAGTCAAGTGTAGCCTATCCCTGTCACTCTAGGTCCTTGTAAAGGTATAAGAGAGTTTTAAATGATATGTGTAACTTTGTTTCCTTATCAATAGTGTATGTTTCCAATTATCAAGTCATATGTACTTGGAAGTGTGTGAGTAATCTTATGAATGTTTGGATATGTGTCTTTATTGTTGAAATCAGATTAGAGGAAACAAGGTTTACTTTCCCTTGAAAAGATAGTTTGTGTGATTTATTGTGATGAGAGAAAGAGTTTAAAATCAAAGAAAAAGTTAAGAGTGATATTTGTATTATGTTAAATATTCAACTTATGTCTTGATCTCATGATTAGTAGTTATCATGGGATGTGGGTGTTACAAGCACACTAGATCATACTCCTCATTAGTAATAAATAATTAAGCAATATATATCTTTAGTTGTTCTATTCCATTTATTTTGTTTTCCTTTTACTCAAGACTTATGTAATATGGGCATAAGTATAATAGGCCATTAGGGTTTGTTGTTTGTTTCCTTGTTGTGTCCCATCCTATATATAGGAGAGAGTTGTACTCTTTCTAAGATATAGAAAGACAACTACTTTCAACATGGTATCAGAACATGATGTATAACCTCCTCAAGACCCCTCCTTTCCAAGACGATGTCGCCATTGTCTCCCCTCCCATCCCCATTCATCATCTTCTTTCTTCTCCACCACTTCTGATCACACCAAGGGAGATCCCATGTCCTTTCTATACTTATCCTCTTCTGAACAAGAGGATCTAAAAGAACTTCCCATGCCCTTTCCATTGGTCTTATGCCATGAAGGTCGATTGTTCAAAAAGTTGTATGACATTCGTTTGTGGTCATCTATGATCATCTCTTATAGGGATTTGTCTACATATTCTTTGATATGATTGGATCTTTCCAACATATCCCTATTTCTCTAGGTTATCCATAAGGTTCACTACTTATTATGGGTCTTTTCTAGACTTAAATCTGCTATTTTGCCACCTACACTGCCTGCTAGTGGCCTAACACGATGTGTTGTCGACGTGAATCTATTGATGTGCATTCTGCTATACTTGACATGGCATATAAACTTCCTGACATGGTGCATCGGTGTCTGTCAGACCCCTTTTCCACTCTAAATCTACTACTCTATTATACCTTGTGTTGGTATATTATGGGTTCATCTTCTTCCTCCATTGGGATTCTTGAGAAAACCCTAAGTGTGTAGCCTCTATAAAGTTTAATGGCTCCAACAATGACCTATAGGCACTCTCCTTTTAGGTCTATGTGCACTCCTTGGATAATCTTGCAGATCTACCAACACCATAAGAAGACACATCTGATAAAAAAAATCTACCGAAGAAACATTTGATAAAAGAAAGGTAGATTTTAAAAGGTGGATCGAACATGACTCTCTAGTTCTCTCTTAGATTTTGAATATCTATGAATCACATATCTCAGCATATCTACTCTTCACTGACACAACCAAGAAGGAATGGGATCACCTTACTTGAGTATATTCTATCCAGGAAAATGCAATTTGAGTATTTGATCTATACATATGCTTGCATTCCCTCAAACTTGAAGATAACTCAGCCTTTGCTTCACATCTTGACTCCTTTAAAAGGATTTGGGCAAAGCTCAAGATTCATCATACCTTATCATATGATCTTTCCAAAATGCTGAAGCAACAAGAGGAAGTACAATTTTGTCAAATTTTTACATCTCTACCTTCTAGCTTTGAAGTTGTCTGCCAACAAATTCTTGCATATGAACCCCTACCAATGTTAGATGATGTCTATCTTTGACCATCTCATTTTGTATCTTCTACTACTATTGTTGAGGAGTCTATTGTCCTTGTTGTTGGAAGACGGGGGTGTGGTAATCTTGGTCGTGGTTGGGGAAAGAGTCTCAACAAAAATGGGAGAGGATCCTCTTCTTCCTTGTCCCAATCTTCATTGTCCTTGTCCATATTCTACAATTTCTGCAAGCATACTAATCACAATGAATATAAATGTTGGCTAAAGTATGTGAAACTCGAATGGGACAATAAAGTGTCAACTACTGATGTTGATGGAGAGTCTACTTCTGCTCCATGTGGTATTAATACTCAGATGGTAACACTAACTTCTTCTGACCTTGATACATTGATTAAGACCGCTTATGCTGCTACTATTACACCTCAATTAAATAGTGCCCAACACTCTAGTGATCCCTCATTTTTTTGGATCGGGTAAAATATTACTAAGATCAAAAGTATATGATCCCTATACCAAACTATACAAGGGAAGCAACAAGAACCCCAGGGTGACTATCTATAAAAACCCCATTGTCTTTTCACTATAAGGCTCAAACCTTTATAGAGCACATGTTTGGCCTTACACACCCAGTGGAGTCTATCCATAAGCACATCAAAACACTGGAACTTGTCCGGCTCCATACCACCATGTATTCTAGCATTCCTTTCCTTCCAGATAAGGAACATCAGCACAGATAACCCCAGACTCGCGAACGAACCCAAAATGTGATCCCTAGCCATCTTGGTCTGCAGCCAATCCAAAATCTCCATAAGGTTCAAGGAAGGTGAACCCCCCATCCACACTTCAAGATGAAACGTACCCAGAGATATTTAGAAAAATCACAATCAAAGAAGAGGTGCCGATGAGATTCATTATCCATCTTGCACAACCTACAACATGGATCAACCACCAGACCCCATACCTCCATTATGTCCATCGTAGGAAAGCGGCCCAAAACACACCTGTAAAGATTGCAGCTCCACTTAGGAACCAACCATTTATTCCAGACAACAACAAACCATGGGATAGGAGGTCTGACCATCCTCTGAGTCCGGGATAGGCCGCCAAACAACACCAAGTATTACTGTCTAACTGTCTATACTCCTACTTCACATCACTCCACAACTTGTTCATGTGCCTCCACACCATCGAGGCCCCCCTCGGTGGCTGAGCATCAAGGCTGGAACCGTACCTCATACTCATCCACCTCACCCATGACGAACCCGACTTCGTGAGAAATCAGTCGATCCGAAGATAGGTAGCTCTGTCCGCCAACAGATGTGGGTCCAACACCCCCATATCACCTTGCTCCTTTATCCTAGAAACTATGGCCCAAGCCATGTCGTGGCCTTTACCGCCCCAGAGGAAACCACTCATGATACACCTGGCCTTATCAATGATGAACTTAGGTAGTTCCGCAAGCCAAGACCAGAAATTTATTTTAGCTGAAAGAACCGCCTTGATCAGAACCAACCAACCAACAATAGAAATGTCGTTACCCGCCCAATTGTCCACTGTGCATCTAAGATCATCAATCATAGAACTATAGTGGTTGCCATTCCTACGTCCACCTGATAAAGGTATTCCCAAGTACTTCGTCGAAAACACCCCCTAGTGATACCCACCGCCTTCCTCAGCCTCCCTCTTCTCTGATCACAGGACCGGGAGAGGAAAACTTTAGATTTAATTTCACTGATGTACAACTCAGCCAGCTTCCCAAAAAAGATCAAGATATTCTTCACCCTACTGATATACTTTGCATGTTCGACAGTGAACACCATGACGTCGTCCGCAAAAAGGATATGAAACCAAACTGAAATGCCTCCCACCTTGAACACCTTCAAATTTCTAGTGTCCTGTTCCTGATGAATGTTATGTGATAGATATTCCATGATGATAACAAACAACAAAGGGGATAGGGGATCCCCCTGCCTTAGGCCATTAGAGGGTAAACAACTCATGTGGCACCCCGTTGACTAGAACTGAGAAGGAAGTGGATTCCACACATTGCCTCATAATTTTGATCCATCTGTATGAGAAACCAAGCGCACTCATGATTCTCCACAGGGCAGACCAATCCACATGGTCATAGGCCTTCATGATATCTAGTTTGATGCAAGCCTTCTTTATGGGCCTGTTATAGTTGAAGTCCTCCAAGAATTCCTTAGCTAGCAGCACACCCTCGGCCAAGGACCTATCTTTGATGAAAGCCAGCTGCTCGATAGAAATGATCACAGACAACACCTTCTTCAATCTACCCACCAATAGCTTGGCCATGACTTTGTAGAGAACTGTGCAATAGGCTATGTGTCTATAGTCCTTCATTGAAGCTAGCTTATTATTCTTTGGAATCAGCCTAATGAAAGTGTGATTAACCTTCCTTACCATGTTACCTCCCACCATAAACCACCTAACCGCACAACACATATCCTCCTCAATAATATCCCAGCAAGCTTGGAATTTTTTTCCCATTAAACCTGTCAGATCCCGGAGCTTTGGACGCGCCAATGGAAAACACAACCTCTTTGATCTCTCTAGATATAACAAGACTGCAAAGATCCCTATTCATAACCTCTGTAACCCTTCTATCGAGTATCACACTCCCACTATTTCTCTGTTGTTTATTGTACAATTGCTTGAAGTACTGAACCACCTCCTGGGCCACTTCATGATCACCTCTCATCACCGACCCATCCTCCTTCATCAGATCGTGAATGCAGTCACACATGTGATTCTTCTTAGTTTCATTGTGATACATTTTTGTGTTGTGGTCCCCATCATTTATCCACTGAATCCTACTTCTCTGTCAGTGGTATAGCTCCTCCACCTTCTCAAGGTATAACAGTCTCTTAGCTTTACTCTCTTCATTCCTCATACTCCTAGGATCATCAGGATGCAACCTAAGATCCTCTGCAGCCACCCTATAATCATCAGTAGCTTTTTTAACCAACACAGGAAGATTGGAACACTCGCCCACCCATTCTTTCATAGTAGCCTTGGTCCTCTTTAACTTCTCTGACACCCTGAACATAGGGTTGCCATCCACCCTTTCCGCCCAAGTGCGAGCCACCACCTCCTTGAACCCCAGCCAGTCCACCCAAAAATTTAGAAACCTGAATGGCCTGTTCTTCATATGTGTAATTGCCAACGGAATCCTAAGCCAAGCATGATCACTGTTGGGGTGACCACCTAAAACCACCTTAGCCTCCAGGAACGTGTCCAACCACACAACATTCACCAAACCTCTATCCAGGTTGCTTGAGATCCTGTTTTCTAGCCTCCTTTTATTGTGCCAAGTTATGATGCCCCCTACCATATTTAGCTCCACCAAATTGGTCGCATCCACCATATCATTAAACCTTCCCAATATAGAATCTGATATCGGTTTACCTCCAACCTTCTCCCCCACTCTGCGGACATTGTTGAAGTCCCCCAC